>JARHVA010003903.1:27500-497500 GCA_037957365.1 Torreya grandis | reverse complement strand
TGAGTCTCATTTATTTACACTACACAAACACTCGTGTTTCTGCAAACCTTACTAACATAAGTATACAAACACCTTACCATCCACAACATACCATCAATAGAGCCAATGAATAATCTAATATCCCCTATAAAATTATTAGGATTCCATGAATTTTATAAGCCTTCTTTGATACCATATATTGAATTTAATTAGAGACAAAACAAGAAGATGAAGACCAAACACCAGAATATTACACAGTATCAATATTCTATTATTCACTTTTGTAACTGATTACATACAATAATACTACAAAGCTATATATGAAATATGTTTCCTATATTTGGGATAGTTATATACCTATAATATCTCACATACTAACCAACTAACTATATAAAAAAAAAAAAAAAAAAAAAAATTGTTATTACAATACATTTGTATAACTAACAAACAATATTAAACTAACCCTATAATATTGTTATTATTCATAAACATAATATACCGCATAAAAACCAATTAATGTAATAGAGTTTTAACTAAAAATATTTACATGATTAAAAACTTAATAATTTTAAAAGACCCTAATAATTTCCATTAATATTGAGCTTCCATAGGTCATAAGAATCTAAAATTTGCATTAGAATCTCCGTTGGCTTCTTAACAAGCTTGTGAGGACCAGTTTCACATGTTTGGTCCATACAATACAAAGGGAGATGGTACTTGAGCCTTTTATCATATGAATATGTCCTAATGGCCTTAAAATACATGGTCATAATTTTCATAATTGGTATCCTCTCCTTTATGAATAATTGCTAAGATCACAAGCAATTAGAACTACCTTCTCTATCCACATAAGGTCAGTTTTGGATGCTTTCAGTGCATATTTGGGCTTGATTGATAAAAATGGTGGTTTTATGGGTTTCTCATAATTCTGAATATTCTTTAAAAATTAATTTCCATGACTATTTAGCATGTTTTGAGAGGATAAATATCAGAATATTTATTGTGAATGAGTTATAGGCCTAGATGATAAGTCACAAACAAGTTTTGATCCACTCTAAGAACTTTATCACCCAAACTAATGTTAAATTACCTTAAATAAATAATTAATTCCTATTAATAACCTCATTATTTTATTTATCATCTAGTATCCATCACTTTAGGTGGTCTCTCAAACCATTCATGGTAATATGCCTCTAATGAAGCACGGTAGTCAAGCAAGCAAGTATACATAGGGAAAAGAGACTATGGACAATTTAAAAATGGACCAGGTGTGTTCTCATAGTGGGAATTATACTCCTAAATAAAATTAATGTAACATAAATCAGGTTATCTAGGTCATTATCAAAACATAGTGAATGAGGTGTTTGATCTAATAGCTACCTATAGCCTACCTATACAAAAATGATTTGAAAAGGTCTAAATCTATATTATCATAGTTGTATGAGGGTCATAACCTCATAATAAATTTAATAATATAATTTAAAAGTGTTATTGTGTTTGATATGATCAATATGGGTATCATGAAAAGGTTTTAAGCAATGAAAATGCAGACCTATAGGTTTACAAACCTATAGGTCTCTTTTTCATGTAAAATGCAATGAATTGTGTGTCAAGAGATGAGGTTGGAGACTAAAATAGGTGTGGTAAATATGTGTAAAAACTTTGGTAATATTTAAATTTAAAATGGAAGACAAAATTTTATTTTAAGACTCACTCTTGACCTCTGACAAATCTCAGGGCTAAACCTCTACATATAATCATAATCAGCACCTACAAGCCTACATTTTAGAGATGGAGTACTAAAGGGATGCCCAAGGGTTTTCAAAAGGGTAAATAAAATCATTAATATCATGATATAACCACTCAATGACATCAAATTGAAAATGAAGAAGGTGACTAGAGGCAATTAAGTGATTAACAAACCTAATTAGGTTTAAAGGGCCTAAATGGAAAGATGTGAGCCAATGTATGAGAGGTGCAGAAGATTACATGTTTTGGAAGAATATTTATGATTTATGGGTCTAAATAAGGTAAATAAATTTATTCAAGGTGATCATATAGGTTAGACAACCACTAAGAAGGAAAATAATGTAAATAAAATCATACTAAGGTCACTTGCATTGGTTAGCTAGTGAACCCTAAGCAGTGGCTAATAGAGGTTACGGTAGGTATATGGAGAGAAATGGTAAATAATACCATTATGATATGTCATGGTTGGTGGCACAAACCTCACTAATGTTTCCAAATATTTAACTAAACACTATTTCCCCTTTTATATAAACTTCTCTCTCTCGATTCATAGTTGTAAACCTAGTCACTCGAGAGACATTTTCATCATGTGTGAATGTTAAGGAGAAAATTAATGGGATCCATAGATTATTTTCAGATATTAATATCATAATATAATTAATATTTTTTTCATTTTTTTATTCAAGTCCCATAATTCTATAAATAATCACTAAGAGTAGAGGTGCCTCAAACCCTACCTAAACCCTCTCAAATGACTTGATAGAAGAGATTGGTCTCCTAAGTGCCTAAGGTGGATTGAAATGATCTCCAAACTATTTATATGGAATTTTTAATCCTCCTAAAAACTTTACTAAGAAAAAAAAATTAGCACGTGTGAGCTAACAATGCATATAAAAGTGGTTGAAAAATTGTATTTGAGAGTTTTTGTCTTAGGTTTTAGAAGTCATTGAGTTCCCAAACCATTTGTAAGGGATATTTTAGATAATATGGAGATATTATGATCATTTTCATGTCATTCAATTAGTTTTAATGGTCATAATATGGGCTATAAGTGGCCAATTAGGCTTTGAGGAATAAAAATGTCTAACTTGTTATGGAGGCAGGTTGAGAAGCCTATTTACAGGTATGAGAACATGAGCAAGTCCCTTCAAAGTTTTTTAAGGAAGAAAAATATCCCCATATATCTATATCAATACTATTTATGGTGTGTGAAATAGTTTTTAAATCTCAAACTAGGTTTATAAAGATCACCTAACCTTTTAGCTCAAGAAGGCATAGTTGCAAACTTATTTGTGACTATACAAGGTAATTATGGGCCTTCAAGTTAGGAAATAAAGCTTGGAAATATTGAATAGATGTTTTATGGATTTTTATGTTATTTTTAAAATTATTTAAAGATAATATATGATCCATTCAATCCACCAATGTGGGCCAAAACATTAACTGTAATACTTTATTCTTGTTTAAGAAGCCTAGTTGTAACCTATAGAGTACACTTGGAGAGCTTCCTTTCAAGGTGTTGAGTTGTATTATGATGGTACATGAACTATAAAACCACTATCAAGAATTATAAACTATTAATTTCTTGATAAATCATTCTAATTTCCTTTTAGGCTTGAGCATGCACTTAGACTAGGGGTTTGGCCATTTCTTAGTTCACCCATCCATACAAAGTCTCAACTCCTCAATTTTGGCCTGGAATATGCTTAGGGGATATATAAATTGAATAAAATATTTACTTGAGGTTTCATACATATGATAAATAAATGGAGCCAAATCTCAATTTTTTAGGCCTAGAGACCTAATTAAGGGCTAATTAGAGATAAAAACAGGTGGAGTAAGTACACTTTCACTCAATGGCTAGTCATGAAACTTTCTACAAAGTAGGAAGAGCATAGTGGGTACTCAAATATATGCTTTGTTTTGAAGTAACATTTGTATAATTCTCTAGAAAATGAGCTTTGTCTATTTTGAGGGTTATAAGTAAATGAAGGCAAATATGGGACTTGGGTGTGAAATGGAGTATTAGAAAGTGTTTGAGGCATCTAAGGGGATTGATTTAGGTTTGCTAAGATAGAGAGAGGTCTATCATGAAGATGTATTGTATTCATAAGGATGAAATTAAGATCTGAGGCATTTGAGGAAGAGAGGCATAATGAGATCAAATGGAGTTCAAGACAACTAAGAAGAGATGATCATCATTGTAATATCAGTGTGGATAGCTCTTATGTAGATGTAAAGTGATAAAGAGGAAAGTAAAGGGGAGTTTAAGGTGATTTGATGACCAAGGAATGCCACTTATCACTTTTTAATCCAAGAGGATAGAATTTTGAAGAAGAATACAAATGTGTCAATCAAATGGAGAAACTCCTATGCCATTTGGGAGAATAAATGATGCAGAGGAAACTTTTATCAACACATACTTATCTTATTTCAACTTGCTTATTATTTGACAAAGGTTCATTGGTAACATAAATTTAATACATAATTTAGAATTTCTTTGTTTTATTAGGGTAATTATGACCATATCTATTCTTGTTCCAATATGCTTTTATCTCCCCACAAATCCACCTAACTTCTTGGTATAACTCTTTCATAACTAACCACTTCTTCCATGTGTTCTAACTATATTATAGCCTTTTTTTATAATTATAAATTTTACTAATAAAATTCAAACTGATCCTAAGAATATAAATGGATATTTGAGTACCCTCTATCCTTTTCCTTCTCTCTAAAATTTTTCTTGACCCAATTCCTATTTGAGATGCACTTTCTAGACCTTGTCTAGACCTAATTAGGTCTTTATCCCCCTATTTTGAACATAGTCATCCCAATTTGAATATAAAAAATTTGTAAAGGTTTAAAACTTTTAAAATATATTAAAACACATCAATACCCAAATAATAAAAAATAATTGTGTTTTTGACTAATGGAATCTCTCATGTTGTTGGGTTTACTTTCTAAACCCTAAAGCAAGGTTTGTTCTAACTATATCAACCTAAGAAGGGTTGATTTGGTATATTAAACATTAAAGTAACATTCAACCTACTATGATGAATTATTAGTGTCTTTATTAACCCTATGCACCTTTATCAATTCATTTTTTTCCTCTTTGACACCTTTATAGGTCATTTCTCACAAGTTTTGGTTTGATTGTGTGTGAGAACATAGTATCCTATAGGGTCTAATCACAATACCTCATGAAATATATATTCAAAATGATTTGAAACTATATAAATAACCTTAATAACATTTAATAAATATATTACCAATCATCAATGTTTTTCAACCAACCTTCCATAGAATATTTCTTGTTATTGATGCATACTCGGTCTTTTGTTTTGAACATAGAACATAGGAACATAGGGTATATGCAGTAGGTTATCAAATTGAGAAAAAATTTATTAATTTTCTTCAATTTATCATTCATTCCTTCTTGAATAAATCATAATTTTCCTTCAAAACTATCTTTTTCATTAGAATTTACAAGTTTTATATGTCCTATAACTCCTCCAACAGCGCTTGATTCCCTCCAAGAATGTTGAAAGAGACTCTAAACTATCCTAACTCCTATCACACCTATAAGAATGCCTAAATATGTGACTCAAGTATGTAGTTAATTAATACTGACCCATTTTATATCCTAATCAAACAAATCACATCATTTAAATTCCTTCAAACATGACTAAGGTCCCATAATTTGACAAAAAAATTTAAAAAATCAAATTAGTGAAATTGGTGAGAAAATGTCAAATTAAAATTCTAACCTCTCTAAACAAACTTTTACACTTTTTTAAGATTCTAAAGTGTATGATAAGACTAATAAATCAATTAAAACAACCTAAACAAGATACATGACCCCTAAACAACTTGATCAACCCAAAATTGAGCAACAAGACAAGACTAAGTTCATCCTTATAAGGATGTTCCTACATCAAAAAACTTCATCAAGAAAACAACACATATTTTAATACATTATGACACTATTTTATAACCTCTTTCTTGATTGTAACTCATGTCATTAATTCTTGATACTTGTCATTACTCTCTTCTACACCACTTCTCTCTCTCATTCTCTCATTCTCTATATAAGCAACTTGATTTGGCTTTGTAAAGCATTCTCCAATTGAGTATGATGAATCCCTACTCATTTGTATGCCTTAAATCAATAAATACTATTGGTTTTACTTTCCTCTATGAATATACTTATTATATGTGCATGAATAGTTGATCTTGTTAAGTGATTTACTTAGTCTTCCTTAGTATGTTGTCCTATTCTAACACCTATATGCTATTCAAAGGATTATTTTTCAAGTCATGTGAAGTGTTTAAGTGTGGTACAAGTGTTGAGTGAGTTTTTATCTTCACTAGTGGCATCTTAGACCTATTTATTAGTCCTCTTATCCTAATCATCCACCACAACCTCCACATAGAAATTTTGATGTGTAATATTAAAATTAGGAGTAGTGTATGTTAAGGTTAGTATCATGATCTATATGTACATGTGCAGCTAGTTGGTAGTGATCAACTAGTTTGGTGTATCACCCCCATAGTTAGTTTTCTTTCATGTTATTCCTTCCCATTTTCCTTTTTAAGTTAGTAGTGTATCCTAATTGACACATCAAGGGGAGATATCCCTATAACCTAGAGATTTGGTCCACCTAAAGACCACTTAAAACCTAGGACCAATCCCATTGATAGCTTAAGTTGAGAGGGCTTGAAACACCCTCTCAAGGGTGAAAATTTGAGTTAGAAAATATCCCACAATATCATATTATTACATGTAAATGAGAAAACTGTGCATAACCATATCATTAAAAGAGAAACAAAATCTCCTCAAGAAAATGATTTGCATGAAATATACAGAAAATATATCCTTCTGAGACACAATCTAAAACCAACTATCTTCACAAACAAAAGTAGAATTTCAAATACCAACATGCATTATGCACAATCAAATATCCTCTCAAAACTATATTTTATAATCCTCAACAAGACATTGATTCATTTTTAAATAAATCACTTTGTATGAAACATATATAATAGATGTTATCACTTCATGCAACAACTACTCAATAATAAAATAAACTCAAATACCAAGACTTAAAATGCAAAACACACATGTTTATAGGGATAATCAAATGCATGTAGATTTCATGAACATATAGAATTTAACCACTATGAATCAATGGCTCATTTCAATCAAGAATAATAAATGTTGAGACTTATCAAGTAAGCAAATTATGAAAAGTTATGTGTACCTTACAATGAAACCAAGATAGAAATTTATCTATGATTTCATTCTTGACCTCTTGTCCCAATTCTCTAAGTAGAAAAGTTCCAAATCTACCTCTTGCTTATTAAAATGACAAAGAATGAAACAAAAATGATCACTTTTATATCTTGATAACTTTCATTAAGGATTTTAGCAACACATAAACTTCCTATTCACTTATAAGTTCCATCACTATTTGTAATGTTTCAACCAAATTTACTAACTATGCTATCGAATTAGAAAACCAACCATATATAAAACTAAATTAACCACCAAAATCCCAAAGTTGAGAAAAGTACCAACATTGAATTTTTCCTTACTTACAATCTCAACAAATCTTAAAGGATCTAATATTGAACCCGTAACTCATTTATTTCTTATACTTTCAATGTCCACAGTGGATTACTATTATTCAATGCTTGGATTTACTTTGAACCATCATTGATTATAACCTAACCATGTTTACTCATTAGTATCCACCATCTTAGCATCATACACCATGTCATTTACCAACTCCATGATCACCATGTCCTCAAAGGACTTATTGAAGAACATATGATACATGACTTAGGTTGAATTTATATTAGCATTAGGTTATGAAACTTAGGATATATATTTAGGTCCTTAGCAATATCATCATTTTTTATGACCTAAGTCATGCTATTATAACTTAAGATTATATACTCAAAAGACTTTAAAAGATACACAATAAGTTCCATGATTACATCAAACACTTTATGGAAACAATATGATCAACCATGTTTATCAATATGTGTTATGGCTTTAAAGACAAGCTATGATAACAATACAATTTCACTAGTGGGATTACACAAGAAACCACTAAATGTGCATACCTACTTCATTTCACAATTAATTTTTCATGAAACCAAAGTTTATAGATTAAAAATGTAAAATGAGTTATTTTTCCAGAATTCAATTGTTTGTAAGTGAAACTGATCCTTAATGGTGCACAATTGATATTATTCACATAAAATCACTTTTGTAAGACTACAAAGCAATATATACCTTTGTAAACTATAAATCACTATAGTTTGATACTAAAATATATATGGGTTAGAGCATATTAGTGTGTCCCACTTTTTATTAGAAAAGGGACATCAAAAATTAAAAAAGTGCACATTTTTCAATTTGTATATGCAATAATGACTAAATCATATAAAATGTGAAAATAGTGTAAATTAATGACATTAAATTTTAAGTGTATATTATATTTATATTTTTTTCAAATTAAAAAAATAGATTTTTGAATGCCTAAATACATCGTGTGTATGTTTTATGTATAGAAATTTTATTGAGTACTCGATTTCTCCTCATCATAATATTTTCAAAATGTAATAGTTTTAAAAGTCAATTGCAAAGATGTCCTACAAACATGGACGTAGTGTAAGATTATTTTTTTATGCTTTTTTGATTAATTATTTATTTTATATTAAGTTTTTAATGATCATGGCACATAATATCAACACTTTTACTTCTCCTCATGATAATGTTTTATATGCATGTCGAAATGGATCTAATTTTTTGTCATTAGAATAAGGACATTAAAATCAAGTGCATCAATATTTTTAAATTTTTTAATTCACAATCCAATATTTTTATTTGTACACTAAAAAAATGATACTTTACAAATAACAATATGTATTAAATAAATGAAAATAAATACTAAATATTATTTAAATTTATAAAAAATATATATATTAGAAATATAATAAATATCCCTATTTACACGTGGATTCACGTGTTTTTATTTTATTTTTTCTTCCTAAAACATGGCATTTGAAATGGCATTTTCAAGCCAATGAGAGCTTTCTAATTAAAAAAATAAGATTTGATGCCACATGGGGTTAGAGCAAAGGGGGTTTGAATGAACCCCCTTTGTTTGTACCCATTTCATTCTGACCCTCTTCAAATTTTATTCCTCAACAATTTCCTCCACCATCATGCCACTTTGCTCATCCATCATGCCACTTACCATTGCATTTTACAATTCCATATTAAGTTGATCGAATGCCATTGATTTAGAATTTCTATTATTTTTTTGTCAGTGTTTTTGTGCCACTTTTGGTTTTATGTCCTTAGTCTCTCATATAATAATATGCATGGTGTCTCTAAGCTGAGAATATTATTTGAATATTATTTTATAAATGTAATAGTATTTAGTAATGAAAGGGTTTAGTCTCACATAGTGCTCAAGTAGGGTATGGCTGAAATTTCTATTCAATATATTTCCTATTTAGGTATGATTCTCACATAATACTCATTCATGGTCATTCATTATTGATGGGTTCCATTTAGGTATGATTCATTTAATGTATCTTTACTCACTATGGTAGATCTTCTTCTTCTTTCCCTTATTTGTGACTAGCTTACCAAGTACATGTATTCCTTGTAGTGAATTTACCTTATTTTTCCTCCTACACACCAATATGCTTGATTCAAAAATGTTTTCCTCTACTCCTTAGCTTGATCAAGCAAACCTGATTTTCTATGTGATCAAACAATAGTGATATCCTTATATTATTAAAACCTTTGTCATATCTTTTGCTATGAGATTCCTACCTACCACAACATCAATGACATTAAGAATATTGATGAGATCATTTTAGTATAAGTATTTATCAACCCACTACAAAAATGCTTCAAAAACCTTTCAAAATTAAGTGTCATATATTATGTATTCAAGAAACTAAATCTAGTTGATTCATTCTTTATGTTTTCCTATGAATGCTGAAAAATAGGATGAATTCGGTTGAATAATGTAGATAGGGCACACCCACTCTGCATCACTCAGTGTAGTTATCTCCATTTCATGCTCATAGGGGTTTTATAAGTGTATAATTTTCGTTCCTTTACATTTCAATCAATCCATTTCAAACTAATTTATATAATTCACATTCAAAACATCTTATTTCATATTTTAGTTTGCCATACTTTGATCTTATGAGTTTAATCTTATTTTTTGAGTTGTAACAATAATTTTGCATCATTAGAGCCTAGAACTACTAAGTCTAATAATTTTTGGTTCTCTTGGAACTTTGTTATTTCTACAAGAAATCAATATATCATTTCCTCTATAATAGAAAATGTATTGATGATGGCTCAAGCTTATTACATAAGGCAATTTTTACAAATTCCCCTGGAACCCTCTGGTTTGAATTTAGCTCCTTCATGTTACTTCCATAGTTTGGACTAATGATTAAGCCCGTAAGTACCTTACATAAAATCTAATCAAAATTATATACATTCCAAATATATTGTGTATAACATTACAAGTAAAGCCAATTTTTTGTAAGTATATGTAAAATAATGCAAATAGAAATCTAATTTTATTGCATCAAATTCATGTGATATCTTTGTTTGTGTTACTCAAGGGAGATTTCCCCTTTTTTTTTGGATTTTCATCTATTGAGATAGAAGGAACATAATTCCATTGTGTAAATTTTATCATTTGGTACATTTCCATTTCCTTTGACCAAATTCAGGAGTAGTGGTTAGATGGGGTGTGTATTTAACTTAGGGCTCTGTCCAAGACATTAAAATTTTTTTATGCCACGTAATAGCATTCCATTGTAGTTATTTACCAATAATATATACTCTAGTAAGTTGTTCATCATGTATTTTTTTTTGTGGTGTGTGGTTAGTGTCACTTCACACCATCTAAATAATTATAAAGAGTTCATCTTATATTAGAGCAGACAACTTTGAATCATTAAGCTAAACTAATGTTTTTTCTCCTTTAAACAAAAATAATATAAGAAATTAAATCTACCCCATGAATTAGTGGAAATAATGTCCTTAAGTGATATAAATCCATAAAAATTGATGTATTTAAGTCCTACAAATTATGGGCAAATTGATGCAAATTATTAAACCATGAAATATATGTAAGTTATAAATGTGATCCTTCTTTGTTAATTTGAGTAGTAGGAGGTTATCCATGTGTTTATGTAGCTCATGTTATTTTTTATACATTCATACTATCATATATGAAGGGAAGTCAGAATATTACCATTCATAGAAATGATAATATTACTATTCACAGAACGGTATTTCAAATTTCTGATAGAATTCAATCTTTTTAGAGGCATCCACATTTTAGCAAGCCAAATTCCACATGTTTTAACAATAGTGATATATTGAAGAGTATTAATAGTAGTAAGGTTTTATCTCTATTTATAATGAATAACAAAGGTACAAAACTCAAAGATTTTCAATTAGGAGAAATCAAAGTTATTAATTGAAAAATTGTAAATGATGCCTTGCTAAATGGTTTAATATTTAAATAAGAGTTTTGAGTTTAAAACTAAAATTTGTAAATGAATATCTATACTATTTATACATTAATGCTTAAATAATATCTCTAAGTTTATTACTTATTCAATATTTTCCTAAGCAATGAACTCAAATTATATAAATCCATTTCCTAAAATAGAGCTTTGACACAGTTTAGACTACAAATGATGATTTTTTAGGCACATTCATATTTAAATAATAGATTGGGATCTATGAAATTGTTAGTATTTATGTATGAACTTAAAATTATTTTACCCAAATAAATATAGAACCCTCTACCAAGAGACCTTTGAGTAGTTCACTTTACAAATTTAGTATAATTTTATGGTTCCTTCCATCAAGTACCCCTACCATAATATAAAAACAAGGTACTTTACAACTTATTGAGATAGATAAAATGACCATAATATAGCTATTAAACTATATATATATATATATATATATATATATATATATATATATATATATATATATATATATATATATATATATATATATGCTTACCAACAACTGAGGTAGAGTAACTAGAACTCATACTATATATATATATACAACTGAGGTAGAGTAACTAGAATTCATACTGTATATATAAATATATATATATATACACACTTACCAACAACTGAGGTAGAGTAACTAGAACTCATACTAGATCATAAACTTGTAAAATTTCATAACCAATAACCATGATGACTAGATTGTTCCTCATTACATGTGTATCATTTTCATATTAATTTTGATTGTGAAAATTCAAGTTTTTTTGTAAAATTTCATAACCAGCAACCATGAGAACTTGATTATTCCTCATTACGTGTGTATCATTGTCATAGTAATTATCTAAACACTACTAATACCAACAGTAAATTATCCATTTTATGGATTTAGTAACCATATACTTATTTAGTTACCAACACAAGGGTACACAACATTTTTTCATGAGAAATTAAGTATTGCATCACTATTAATTAAAGTAAATCCAATTCTTCCTATAAATAAGATGAAGATAATAATAATTAGCATAATATTAGTATCCTTATTTTTTTAATGAGTTAATTTTTTAGTATATATTATAACTATCACATATAAAATTAAAACATAGGATTCCTATTTAAATATTCACCTCACTTAGGATAGTTTGAATTCCTTCATCATAGAATATTGTAATGGAAATATTGAAATAACATTTTATAAAATGACCAAATGCCTCTTTGAATAACATACTAAGTAAATGGGTAAAATAATATCAAATATAATCAATCTCTTATAGATCTATAGAATTAGGTTTCAGTTATTGATCCATCTATTTTAGAAAGAAGAAAATGTGTATCTTTTGAAAGAAATAGAGGAATCAAATCTTATAATTATCAAATCCACTACCCATTCTAAGTTTAGTTAAGTTGGGGTCAAGTCCCTCTCAAAACCATAACTTTATAGCATAGCATTGGAGGCTATGTTAAAACCTTAGGTTTAAAAATAATCATGGCTCAAAATAGTACTATATAGTTATCCATATCATAGAGGATAGGAATGAGTTAACTAGAGTAAGGTCAAGGTTACTTAACTCTTTAAAAAATGAGCATTCACTTATAAATCATATTCAACATCTCTTTTCCAATTCTATAAAAGGACCTCATATAGCTAATCGATGACCACTTCCATGCAAGTCTAAAAATAAAGGCATAATTAATATATTATACTCCAAACTTCACATATTGAGAGTAAATACACCCTATGATTCTATTAATTATATTCAAAGTTAGTTATAATAATTAGGTTTAAAATTTCATGGAAAGAACACATTCAAGAAATAGTTTAGATTAAATATTCAATAATAAATACTAGATAAATTTATTAATATCTTAACAATTCCCTTTAGTTGCTATTCAAGTTCAAATAATGTTGTTCATTATAGAGTAGTTTCATATATTTGATTATAAAAATGGTTCAAGAATGAAAAACTATGACTTGTTTATGATCAAGCAAGGATACTAAAAGATGGACTTTTATTCTTATATGCATAAGGTTTAATATGATAAAATAATTTTAAAACTAACAACTTAAGGTTGTACTAAAAATAATATATAATACTTATTAGTATCCATTTCAAGAACTTGTAGTTACCACAAAATACAAGAAGATAATTAGGTCAAAATGGGGTTTAGTATAATAATACATCCATTTCAACTTCATACACGTTATTAATTGAAAATAGCATTGGGTTTATAATAATAAGTTTTATACTAGACTATCAACTTGTTTGTATAGCTAATGGTATTCCTATGAGTGGGATAAAGGTATTAAAATTATTTTTATATGCTCTAGGTTTAATATCAAGGATAGAAATATATATAAAATAAGATCATATTAGTTAAAATATGTTCATAGGTGGCTGATGTGTTAAACCTATACTTCTTAAAAGATTAAATTTGTTATTGGTAGGGATGGGTTTGAATCATGTGTCCTCAACATGCATACAAAGTATTGGGTTAGTAATAACTTATTCATTTCTCTTTCTACAAACAAGTGTTGGGTTATGTATAAATCAAAGTTGTGAATAATGAAATATGATAACTGAAATGAGTTTTGTTTTTACTCTATCTAGATTCTCTATGTATATTTATTATTCATTTTTAATATATTTTAAACTCCAATTTGACCATTAGTATTTTCTAATTTAACCCACCAGAGTTCCCATATGTGGTGAAAAATAAAAATATTTTATTTTGAAACTTGGCACAGGCACTTTCATGTGCCATAAGCTAGTACATGGACTCATGTCAACTAGTATCAGGGGCAAGTTTGTTGTATTCTAGTTTTATAGAATAATTAAAAACATTTTGGTCCAGTTTTATGCAGGTGTAAAGTGAAGAACTTATAATACTGGAAATAAAAGGAATAGACAAATCAAGAAGGAAAGAAATTTTTTTATTGAAGATGAAGTTAAAAAAGATAGACTAATATGTGAATTATATAAGAAGAAGAAAATGGAGCCTACAAACTGTATGAGTGCTAATGTTGAATATGATCAAACTATCCATGTGAATGAGGAATCTTCTTTACTTGGAATGTGCACAAGGGTTTAAAAACTTCATAAATACATTATTAAACCACATGACTTAGTTTACGAGTATATTTCATTGTAAAAATAGGACTAGTAATTTGCATTTGATGTCATTTAATAAATTGTTTTTGTTACAGTTACTGAAGAAGATATAGAAAAACCTACTAGTATTGATATGATTGAAGAAGATATATAATAAAGGTCTATTAATATCAATGTGACTAATGACCATGAGTATGCCCTTTCTCCTAAACCACATGCAAAACTTATTAATAAAGTGTGGAAATGAATACTAAAGAAAAATGTGAACCATCTAATGAATATGGATATTGCGAAATTGGAAAAATATGTAGAAGATATGAAGCAACCTCAAAAGAAAATTCATAGATATTCTAACTACATATTTGTGATCTACTTTAAAAGTTTGAATGAGATTGGTCATGCTCAAATTTTAGAAATCATGATGGGATTGAATATTATCTAGAGATATTGGGAGTGGATTTAAAACAAAACAAGATATAAACCCTTGGAGAAGAAGTAGTGAAAAATGTGTCTAGGGGGTTGGATTCAGTGGGTAAAAATACTCACTCAGATGATAAAATAATTTCACATAGAGTGATGTTGAGCTCAATTGTAAGTGAAAAACATCATTATAGCCACATGATATTACAATTGGACTATATCTTCCTAGAGTGAAACAAACACGTGGCCAAACTAAGTGGAAACTAGACAAGGAATATCATGAATGGATCTTACATGTTATTGAGAAGTGAGTTAAGCCAATCAATCTTATATTGTTTTTCATAATTGATTTATTTTTCCTTTTTGTGATGTTAATTATACAATCTACAATGATAATTCACTCTCAGTTTACAATCTACTAAAAATGCCTTCATTTTTAATAGTTAATGAAACTCATAATCTATACATAATTTAATGTTATTATTGATGTGTATATTTTTCACAATTTGTCTTTTTGCTTATATTTAAAAATATTAACTTAACAATGCTAAACAATATTCAATTTTGGTAGAGTTTGATTTAATGCCATTATTTTATTGACATGTATCTATCTACAGACATACACTTGGTCATTCTTTATTGATTTCATGCCTACAAATGTATCTATCTGTAGACATACACCTAGCCATTCTTTATTTATTTATTACAAAAAGATAAACATGTAATATTTATGCTAAAATAGAAGTTGTTTCCTATTTTTCTATGTTGATTGCCTTTTTGGATGATGTATAATTTATTCATACTTCTACAAGAAATTTATTTACAATAAGATTTATTACATCTATGGACACTTAGATCATTAAATCTTCTACATTTGATTTATTAAACCTTCTAAACTTATTAGAATCTTTATGTAATGTATGTCATCTTAAGTAGGTTGCCTATCTATAAAATAATGGAAATTTTAAATAATTGAGTCTATCATGGAATGATAAAAAAATGGCACTTTCCTTGTATAATTACATAATTGGTTCCTTCCTATTGTGAGTTCTACATTTCATTGTAAGCATAACATTAACTAAAAAAAATTTAAGGGCTTGCTCTATAAATAGATAAATGATGCTCAAGTGATTTCATGTGTCACCCTATTGTCTTATGTAATAAATTTTGTTCTGATTTGAATCAATATGATAATATTTATTAGATCAAGATAAAAACTATGAAACATGTAAGTAAATGGAATGGGTTCCCCCTTTAGAAATTATGTCTAATGAAAGAACCATTTTTTTTTTGTATGATACAAACCCAACATTAAGTCAATATTAGATCTATTTCACTAAACATACATTGATTTAATAAGAAGGTAATAAGCCTCGATAGAATTATTAAGTAAATTATGCAAACATGATCATAAAAGGCCTTAATGAAAGGTTTTGCCTTTAGGTCTCCTTAATAAATGGATTAAAAAATAGTTTACTCTTAATTAATATTGGATCCAAAATAAATAATGAGGTAAATGAATGAAAAATTTAATTTAATTAGATCAAATGAATTATAAAATATGAAACAGACTGAACAATAAATATTAAGAATAAAATGAAACATATTGATGATCTTATCTTAATGACAACTTGAAGGTGAATGAAAAACAAAACCGTAGGGTATCTAACACAATTAATGCCATTTTGGTTTTTGGGAAATCAAGTTATGAGATTAATTAGCAATGAAAAGGTTAAAATCTTTTAAGGGTAGGGGTGCATGACCTCATGTAATCCATGTGAAATTAGATTATGTCATTCATAAATATCCCTAATTAACTATATAAACATACTTATATTCCACATATCAAAAATTTCTAGGAATAAAGTATGAGATACATTGTTACAAAATAAAGATTATAGGTTTAATCAAGATAAAGATACATGCATTGTTGTAAATTATGATTACAAATACATTGAATTAAGTTGCATCATTCAAGAACATAGTCTTAACCAAATTATATGATAAGACAATAATATTAAATTATACATCAAGCAATTCATAGAAATAGAACAATAATATTACTATTTTTTGTGCACTAATACAAAGCATGTTAATAATTCCAACTAATCCAAAATCACAAGTATATAAACAATCATATGTCACTGAGTGTTTATCACATAAAAGTATTAATTTCAATATAAGATTGTAGATGTAAATATGTATGAAAATAAATATATGCATGAATATAAAATTACAAATAAAATACTACAAGCATCATCTTTGGTTAATGTGATTCTCTGATCCCTCACTACCATCATGTTGTTGATCCTGCATTTAAAAGACAAAAATATCTTAATTAAAAATCCGTAAATTATTAGTTTAATAATTATGTAATGCTTTTATCTATACAAAAATTAAAATTAGTTTTTAATTAATCATTAAATAAATATCAAAACATTGCACCTCTGTACACATCTCCTCCAAATCAAGATGCCTACAAACATGACACACACTTTGTGTCGAACCATGTCCAGTAGATCCCTGTATACAAAAAATATATATATACATAGTAGAATATATCAGATTAATTTTTCATAACCAAGTTAAAAAATAATTTAAATTTATTTTAATATTTATATACATCTAACAAGTTAGTATGAATGTCACGTTGAGGATGTACCCCATCTACTACCTGAATAGTAGGCTCAACAACATGCACAACATTACCCTCAACAGTGTGCAGAACAATATGCTCGATAGCATGAGTAATATAAACTATCTCTCTCATATCCCCCTTAACCTCATGTAAAATGAAGTCATATCTAAGAGACCCCGACAATTAAATAGTCCCCTCATGTATAACCAATGCACTGTATCCTTGGGGTGCTAAAGACATTGAGATTCTAACTAATTATGTGTGTCATGCATGAAAAATGGTAGTAACACTAGCTCTATGTGGAGTGAAATAGGAGAGAAAGAGGTAGAAGTATATATACATGTACATGAACAAATACACATTTATAGAATGTTCAAGGCACAATTATAGTTACTTATGCTCATAAAGGGTATGATCATGATCAAATATTTTTTATCACTGAAAATGATAATAAGGTGTATAAGATAATGATTCTTTCAGGCATGATCATGAAAATTTCTCAAATTTTCCATTATGATCCAACTCGAAATAAAAGGGTAGAAGAGTTATATAGAGAAAAATCCCCTAAAGAGATTGATGATCAGTTAAAGAGAAGGATATTAAAAGTTATTTATCCTTCAAAGGCTAAATCTTTAATGTATTATATTTTAACTGTAAGAAGCACACTTAGGTTTAAAATATTTCTTCATGATATATATGTTAATCAAGTTTTTTATCCAACTTAATCAAGTCTATTAGAGAATAACCAACATGGCACTCCATAATTTCAAGGATTGTTGGGTTTTCCCTACTCTTTTGACATACAAAATTTATTAAAGATAAGATTCAAAGGAAGATATAATTATAAGGCATGACATGAATTTTTATCAAAAGGCCTATAAGGTACATAGACCTATCCTTATTTTTATTACTATTATTTTTACTATAATAACAACTATTGTAGGTACTAACTATGTTTCCGCTAATCTAGTCAACATAGTAAACACTCCTATTGTTAGTACTATGATTTATGCAACTACTACTCAAGGTTTACCAATTACATACACTTTAAATATATATTATTCCATTAGACAACAACAAACACACCAATAAAGGTTGTCATTACATGACCTATTGATTCTTTACTAGCCATTATATCCTCACCAACACTTACTACTACAAGGTTATAAGACAGTATATCCCATGACTTTTTCCACTCAACCATTTTAAAGACATATGTATTCATAATTGATGGTGCATATTTCAATAGACACTATGGCTATATACCCAATATTAAAAATTATAAAGGAGTCCCCCAATTTCATCAAATATATAAAATAGAGTGTTGTTTAGATTAAGGATTCAAGAGAAAATATGGTTAGCCCACCATTTTCCACTATTCCATTTTCCACACCTCCTAGCCCATCCACTTTACTAGAAAATATGTTTGAAAATTAGTTTCACTACACTGTAAGAAACTTTAGACTAAGAATCAATAGTTCTACCCATGTTTCTATATCTTAGTTCTAAATTCATCTTCAGAGTGATAAAGGATCTAGCCAATGCTTCTTCATAGAGTTTAAACCCAATTTTTTAGACCCCACTTTTGGATCCATCCATCATGTAGTTGATTATTTAAAAAAATAATAGATAGTATATTTTAGATATACTCAATCGTCTATACTCCAGACTCATCTTCTCTTTTAGAAAACAAGGCATGTTAACTTTGATATTCCCTTGATCTTATCATCATAAATTAAACAAATTGAATGAATGAAGATGCTTTAGTGGCTACTTTGTATAGTACTATATTCATGTACAGAGTTTGTTCTTATCATAAGAACATGTTAACAACCCATATGGGCCAATAATGTGGATTGGTGAAGTGTTAATTATTGAACTAATGCTTAAAACATGTTTGTTTTTGCATTAGTTTTGTAGCATGTAAAAACATATCTGAGGAGGGATTACAATAATTTTGAGCCTTGTATTTTGTAAAAAATCATATAAATATAGGAAGTTGCATTCAATTCTTTTCTTAAGCATCAACTTGGGAATAATTTTAATTTGAATATTTTCATTGAATTTAGTCTTCAAGGAATACATAGAAGATCAGATTCCAGATTGATTATTTTAATTCATATTTGTTATTCAGGGGAACCTAAAATTCTAGATTATAGAGTATAAAATTCTCATATCATTCAAATTCTCTTCTAGATGCATTTTTTTTATAGTTACTACCTAAACATTTGCAAATTGAGTTAGGGACATATTCTCAATCATATTTATGATTCATTATGGCCAAGTAATTACTTTGTGCCTAATCTTCAGTTTCATTTTTTCTTCATGCATATTGGATTTTCTAGCATGGGTTATAGTAGTGATAAGAAGTAATATGAGAATGTATAAGATGGATATAATTTTTCATGTGCTCTGTAGAGGAAGGGAATGATACCAAATACATATTCTTGCATACAGGAGGTTGATAATTTTTAAACTTTCTACAAGACTTCAAGGATTATTGTAAAATAATTTTTCATGGAGACTTTTAAGAGCCATTATTGTTATAAAATTACAACTTGCATACTAGTGCTTGGCCTTCTAAAACTTTTATCATTTGAAAAAATACCTAAAATATTTTTATTGAAGTGGGCATGTCCCTTAGGTATGGATTATGTCTCAAAACATTATGTTGATAATGTTGTTGCAAAACAATGGTTGGACAATAATTATGAGGATGATTTTCTAGGGAAATTTTTTCCAAAAAACTTAGACATGGATAATAAATTAGAGTTAATTTTTGTAGAGGCTCATTATTTGAGAAATAAACTTGATAAAAGACAAGCCAGTCTTAACCCTAAACCCACAATACATCAAAATACTTATTTTTGAGATGGAAATACTGAGATTTGATCCTTACAGCATAATGCAAAAGTGTTAAAGTTATAATTAAAGGATACAGAATATAAGCTACAAAAATATGAGACATTTTTACCTTTAATAGATACAAGGTTTTAAGGGGATATTAAACATGCCTGGTTCATGAGCACTTTGAATAGAAATTAAAAAAATGGCAACCTTGAGTACTTTTAATTTCCATCAGACATTTCCAATGATTGGATTCTTTGTGTTCAAGAAAGGCATACCCACGATGGCTTCAAAAATTTCTATGAGTTTGCCCAGAAGAGGGAATTGCCAACCAATTCAACTCTACTTCTTCGTCTGACTTTTGTATCTGATAACTATTTTGATTATAAAAATCCCTGACATGGCTTGACTACATTAATAGGTTTTGTAACATGATAGAGATAAAAGAATAAAGGTATTTTGTATCATAATAGGGACATAAGAGGGATGAATCAATTTGAAAACATTTAATATATAGATTTAAGAACTGATTTGAAAACATTTAACAAGATTTAAAAATTAGAATCTACCTACCTTGCTTGGGTGTAACTCTGAATCTCCTTAAACTTGTTAATAGTTTTCTCCACTCTTCAAACAAATCTGATTTAAACCAACCTACTTGAAAAAAAATTAGATTGAAAATGAACTGGGATTGTTTCTACAACACACCTACCAAAGATTTGTTTCAAAAATAACCAAGGTAGTTATAGTACCTATAACTTCTACTATTATTTCAAATATAGATATCTTTAAGGAAGTCTAAGTTTTTATTGAAGGTGTAGATAATAAAGGCATAAAGTGACCTGTTCCACAAACTTTTACATATGAACTTGGAATATTAAGTGATGCATACCACTAGTGAAATTAGATGTCATCAATAGACATGTGCTTGAACCAATGTAGTGCAACTTGGATATTTGAGGTAATTTACCCAACATCTAGTGGTACCCAGTACATATTTATTAGAGATTAACTCTAGAGGATAAGACAAGAATCTAGTATGATTCAATCACACCATGCTCTAGTTATTGTAACATAAGGTAATGTCTTCCAATATTCTAGACCTATGGTTGGCAATGGTAACCTTTGGATCCACTGTAGTAAAATCTAGTGAAGGGTACACACAATGTGGCCCTGTGTCATTGTAAATGCATATTCCATTATCCCCACACCAACCATAAACTCTAAAATGGTCTTTTATGGCACTCCATCCGACTAGTCATGACTGAGTATCTTCGTTCCATCCATATGACCTTAAATTCCCATATGACTCCAATTTTGCTCTTCTGACTTTGATTATGTTATTCATTTAATCACTACTATGATCCACCCACCAAAGAAAACTTGAAATAGTATATTTTGGAAGTATTTATTTAATATCATCACTATAATTTTCAATTTAATAAAACCATTTTTCTATGTTATCATCAAGTTCAAGTCCTATTTCTATGGGTCAAAAAATCTGTAAAAAGGAAAAAATAGAATCAGATCAGTAAAGTTGATCCCATTTCTTGAAGAAAGCAAAAAAATACAAAATCCATGATAGAATTTATGATAAAGATATCTCAAAATTTGATTCTTGAAAAGGTATGCAGAGCTCCAACCTAATCCTATTTTCCTAGGCCATAATCACATTCAATATTGCAACTCGAAGGCACAAAACTCAAAAAATAAAAAATGGTGTTCAATTCATAAACAAAATTTTGAATTGAATCCAAATTGAAGTAAGGCCAATTAATGAAATGTTTATTAGTAGAGTTACATTCTTAATAAACACAAAAATGGGCTACCTGTGGAATTAGTGAGTATGAATATGCCCTAATTATTTAGTGATAATGTGACTCTACTAGAAGGCTTGGAAGAGGCACTGAAATTCTAGTATGTTATATAGTTTTGCCATTTCAACCTCACATTCCCACCTGATTCAATAAAAAATGAATAAGAATCCACTCTCAGTGTTTCTCCCTCACTAAAATCTTGACCCATCAATAAAGTATCCCTGGGATTTTTAAAGCTCTCCCACAGAACACCAGAGATCTTATTGCTCAATACAAAGTTATCATCATCTATCATTTTAGTAGAAGCAATGCCTATGTTAGAAGTAACCTACTTGGGAAAATTTGGCTTATACCAATGGAGGAGGAATGTATAGTCAAGTAGAGGGAAGGTGGTTATTTTTAGGGGGTTCAAACAAATCCCATTTATTTGAACATGGTTTGAACAAAACACCTTTGTTTGAACCTCAATTCAAATATACACATGGTAGTTAAAAAAATGGTATTTTATTTGAACCATGCTCAAACAAAGGGGCTTCATTCGAACCCCTCTTCATAATTCACGAGTTCCCTTGGTTCGACCACCAAGTAAGACTCACTTATGTGTGTTGTCCCATATTTTTCATTAATAATAAACTTATACTTTTTAAACCACTTAATTAACAGTAAAATTAAATAAAATTCAATTCAATATTCATTAATGATTATACATGCATCAAAGGATGAATATTCAAATGAATACAAATGAGTTGGCCCTTGCCAACAATTTTAAACTTCTTGACTCTAGTCATCAATATGGCACCACTAAGCATGTTAATACAATCCTTAAAATTAGGGGGTGTCAAAAATAATTATAACACTATCCACCAACCACAAATAAGAATGAATCCTTATATCTAAGACATTGTCAAAATGGAACAACAAAAACTCATAGATGTTGATTTATCTACCAACATCAGGTAGCTAGTGGGTTTCTACCCTTATAATTATGCCTAAAAATGAGTTAAATGAAATATAAATAAAATATATATATAATTAAACATATCCATGAGGAAATACCACTTTCCTCTTCTTTTCATTAATCAAGTGATTGACATGTCGGTATAAAATAAATACTTTATTTTCTTGAAGGATTTAGTGGCTATATTCAAAATAAAATAGTTACCAAAGACCAATACAAAACTACGTTCACATGTCCTTAGGGTAAATATGCATTGTTCATACTTCCATTTAGATTATGTTATGCTCTATCTACTTTTAAAATGGTTATTCTAAACATGTTTTATAATTTGTCCCATGGTTGTGTAATAGTCTACATGTATGATTTCATTGTCTATATAGACACATATGAAAAATCCATCCATAATATTTATAAATTATTTAAATGTTTCCAAGATAACTATCTCTAAGTCATGGGAAAAAATATGATGATGACAAAAATAATAGTACTAGGGCACCAAATATCACCAATGGGAATAGAAATTGAACCTATCAAGATAGAAGTAATCAAGAACCTACCAACTCCACAAAAATAAAAATACATTCACAATATTTATAGGAAATTATGATTAATATTGTAGGTTTATCAAATATTTTATTAGAATAATATCCATTTTATTTATTTTACTTTCTAAATATGATGACCTTGTTTGGATTCCTACATGTGAACATGCATTTCAATAACTAAAAACTTGCTAGTTTCAACTTCAGTGTTATGTGGACCAAATTGGAAGATGATCCTCCACATCCATATAAATAATTTTGACAACAAGATGGGATCTATCCTAGGACAAAAATATGGAGCCTTAAGATATGTCATCTAATGTATCAACAAGAACCTTCAAAGTTCATAGCTTATCTACATAGTGATGAAAAAATAATTTCTTGTAGTTATCTATGCCACAAAACAAAATAGATAATACATAACATATTGTGATATTTTTTTACACAGTGATCATGTTTCTATTAGGTATTTAATGAACAAACCAATATTTATTAGCTATATAATTATATGGTTATTAATTTTACAAGAGTTTGACATCACTATTGTAGATAGACCACATAAGGATAACATCGTTGCAAAATTTTTATTATGACTAACATATTCTGAACATGGTCTTATTATAGATAGTTATTTTATTTATAAAGATCTTTTTTTATCTATTAACACTCAATGGTTTTCAATCATTGATAACTATGTGGTTGTAGGTATCCTTCCACACCATCTTTCCTTAAGAGAAAGATGTCTCTTGATAATAAAAATTGGTCCATACACATGGATTTATTGGTATCTCTTTTATAGAGGCCCTAATATAATTATTTATAAGTGTATAAGGGAGTATGAAGTAGTGTAAATATTAATATATTTTCATGAATAACCATACAAGGGACATGTTGTTTCTAAGAGGATAACCTCAAATATTTTGATCACATGATACTACTACCTTACACAAATATGCTCTCGTATATACCTACTAGTGTGATTGATGCCAATATACGGGGAAACCCACACATTATAATGAAATACCTCTACAAAATCATATTTTGGTTGATCACTTTCAAAATTTGGGGCTTAATTTTGTTAGCCTTATAAACCCAAAGTCTGATAATAAAAAGTATATACTGGTATGTACATATTAATTAACTAAATGGGTAGAAGTGAAAGCACTAACACATGCAAGAGATGAAAAAGTTATAGATTTTCTCTATGAAGATATCTTCCCTAGATGCATAATACCAAGATAAATATCTAAGGATCAATTATTTTAATTCACATCAAACCTAATAGCATCCCTTATATGTGAGTATGATATATGGCACAAAAATTTTGTGCCTTATCATCCTCAATCCAATGGACAAGTGGAAGTCACAAATAGAGAGATATAGAATACTCTCACCAAGATAGTTACAATACACTATAAAGATTGGTTAGCATGTCTTCCTAAAGTTACATTAGAATACCAAACAACATATAAGACTACCACTGGGTGTACACCATATGAGTTGGTGTATGAAAAGAAGGTTTTTATTACCAAAGAGTTTGAGTTCAATACTTTGAGGATTGCCCTTGAACTTGGCCTAGACATTAATTTAGTGATAAAGGTCATGATAATGCATCTAAATGCATTAGATGAGTTATGAAGAGAGGTACTACATCATATAGAGATATTGTAGTAGAAAAGAGTGAGATGGCATGACAAGTTTCTTAAGTTAAGAGAATTCTAACAAGGAGATTGGGCCATGATCTATTATTATAAGCATAAGGACCATAAAGTTAAGTTGAAAAAATATGGATTGGTCCTTGTGGTATTGAAAAACTCTTCCATAATTGAGTATTCATGCTATGAACAATTAATCAAGTAAGGTTTTCCTTGTTAGTTAATTGTCATTGCCTCAAGCTATATAAGAAACCACTCTCCAAGGAATCAATTATAAATAAACTCATTGAAAGATAAAACCCTTACATGGACACATAACTAATAGGGGAGTACACTCTTCATACACTGAAGTCCTTAAATGACCTTGTTTAGTGACCACACAAGAATTGCAACTTACCCTTGATTTTCATACATAAAGGGTAGATAAGGTATATTATCATGTTAGTCTATGATTGTTAAATGAACTCAAGGCTCAATAAACATTCTAAATGTATATCTTACTGGTTAGTCAGATTTTTTATTTTTATTTTTAAATAGAAAAGAAAAAAACAATAAAACTAATAATGAAAACCTTCAGGTGTTGTTGGTATCCCTGGTTAGAAAATTAGCTCACTAGATGATCAATAGTTGAATCAAAGTATTTGAGTATAAAAATAGTTTTCTTGATGCTTAAGGGAAAAATTAATAAAAAAATAAAGAAAGAGAAATAAAAAATAGTCAAAATAAGAAAAACATAAGAAATAAATTAGAATTGTCCTCTCTTTGATCCTAGCACCTTTATAAGCAATATTTTATAGATAGATCTATTAGACTATCTCAGATTATAACTTCATGCTACATGTTCTGTATTAGTTACTACAGGATTTGTAAAAGATGATATGGGCTTAGTTCCATATGCTACAAGCTCACTCTTAGATGTTATGGGTTCTCTCAATTGCTATAAGATCACTCACAAATGTTATAGGCTATTTTTAAAATTCTACAATATGTGAGTCTAAGCTAAAAAATGATGACAGATGCTACAAGACACTACTAAACGTTATAAGAGGACTCATATGTATATTTAAAATCTATAAATGATTATTATTTAAAATATTTAGTTACCAAAGTCTGTTATGTAACTATTACCTATTCTTTGAGGATGTTGTAGATCTTCACTCATAGTTCTTAATAATCTCATTAACTGTTTGTTATGCCACACATATGTTTGACTTACTAGATATATCCTTACTCAAAGAGAGATCTCAATTAAATAATTGGCCATATTTAAACATGTATAATGGCCAACCATACAATACACTTGAAGGTGGTGTAAAATAATCATTTGTGTCATATTTTATATAATCACCCTCCCCCAAACCTAAATCAAAACACCTATTATATACAAAGGAAAATGTAGTTGACCTCTTGATCAATCCTAGTTTAGACAAGATAAATCCTACTTACACTTTTATTTATTGATACATTAGATATTTTATGTCATGACCAAGATGGATCCACTAGACCTAACTAAGGGGTCTCTTACCCTAATAATATCACTACAGAGGGTTTTAAAGCCTCTAGTCAAGCAACACTATGCAATAACCCCAGATAGGTCCTATGTTTTCATATTCACTAATTACATGAAAATTAAATTAAATTATAATATAATTCTCACCAATTCTTGTGGCAAAAAGTGTGGGTAATAAAAATAAAGAGTAAACATGCATAGAATATCTACACTCAATTCAATGTATAGGAAATCCTGATGCATGGGATATAAGTACAAATTCAAATATATCTACTTTAACAAAAGAGGAATAAAGTTAGGAATAATTAAATTTGAAAATGAACCATTGAGCCTTAATATATCCCTTTCCCAAGGTGATTTGAAAGAGTTTGTTGTGGTATGTAGGGATAATAAGGATAATTCAACTCTAGGCTACATAACTTCTATATGTATCTAAAAGATTTCTCCACAAGACAATATTTGTATCTCCAAATAAAGTATTAAAACCTAAGCAATGCTCCTCAAGTAGAATGGTGGATAAGTAGATGTGTAATATAATATTCTTATTCTTATCTTCCTATCATAAATGATATAAATGGATGTGTATATATAGCTAGATCTAACCCTAAGCCTTTTCAAAAGTTTAGCTGATAGGTTCAGCCCAATTTGACCCTATATTGTTAATTGATAAAAATAAGTTAGTTCTAGGTCTGGTAATCCAAGGTTGACCTAGACTTGTAACATGTAAATATCAATTAGAATACAAGGTTGGCCTAGGCTAACATTATTCGATAAATGTCAAAAAAGGGTTTTAGGCTTAGGTAGGGGTTAAGGAGGTTAATTGCTTGGAGGAGTGTGTAAGGAAGGAGGAAAATCTTAAGGAAGTGTATATAATATGGTTATGTAGATAATAATTTGTGGTATTAGGGACAAAAATTATGTAAATAACTAATGGTCAACCCACCCCTTTCCTAGTACACCCTTTAAGGCATGCACTAAGAGAGATTGAGACTTGATGGGTTCCTACAAGAGATAAAGTATTAATAATTGATAAAGTTTGAAAATATTATGTGTATACATATGCCCCACTCTAATCTCATCATGTGTCATGTTGGTGCAACATGTAATGGTACTTTAAGAAAAGAATATAGTAACACACAACATTGAAGCTGAATAAATTATAGTAAGAAGTGAATAAGATAAATGAAAGGACAAAATTGAAAAATACATACCTTTACATACCTTAGTGTTTTATATAAGGAATGAAGTAAAATAAATGTGATGGTGTCCACTATAGGTAACATTAGGTGAACTTGTAGAAATTAGCAAAAAAAGAGTAATTTTTTTAATAAAATATACATGTAATATGTGAAAATATTCTCTACATTGTCAAGATTCCAAAACATCTTACGATTTGGAAAAAGAGCTAGAAAAAACAAATATATGGTTGAAAAATGGAATATGATGGTAAATATTTGACAAATAAATAATTTTGAATAGTAAATATAAATAGGGTGAAAATTAGTTTATTTGTTATTTTTACTATTATGAGAAAACATTGCTCTAAGAGATATAATTTGAGTCTAGAGAGTAACCATGGTGAGGAGATGACATCTATAATGTGGAAGACACATAGCAGCCATAACAGGTAAAACATAGGTAAGAAAGCATTAATTTCAAAAAATTTAAGAAATTTTAATTGAAATTAAGCTAAATATAGAAAATTAGATAGTAAGCAAAATCTAGACACCAAAATTGACCCTAGGAAATTTTTAGGTAAACTAGGGGTAGAACAGGGTACTATGTATGAAAATATTGGACCAATAAATTCCTAAGTCATTTATGGTAAATGGTCAAAATGTAGCTATAGACAAAGAATAGTGTTGACCCTGTCGACTTAGTTTGTAAGGTGAGAGATAAATAGGGGACTAATTACATAGCAGTGGACCAATATCGTATCACTAAATATGGCTAACTACATATCAATGGGCTGATATAGTTATGGATGACATAGTACCCTCTGGCCAATGTAGTTTATACTACATGGTCATTACAGTTTGCTAAAAGTGGTCGATTACATATCAAAGGTCTGACATAGTATGTTAATGCTATAAAAAGGCCAATTTAGTATCAAATATGCTGATACAGTCTAAATAAAAGGGTTGAATGTATACTAGTGGGCTGATGTAGTATAACAAGACTATGATAGGGTTGATTTAGTATCAAATAGGTCAATTGTGTATAAAAATAAGAAAACTAGAAAACTAAATCATGCAAGTTGATGAAGTAGTTAATTTGTAATTTATTTATTTTTTTGAGAATGTATTTTAATTATTATGACATTGAGATCTATTACATCCTTTTTTATTTGATATTTTATAGAGATGTTAGAGATTTTGGTGCCTAGTGGATGCATCTTGGTTACTAGATCTATTGGAGCATTTAGAAAATCTAGAAAGGGCTCGACTAGTTGACTTGGGATTCAGAGGTATTATGGATATGAGATGGATCCCTTTGAGTGTTGAGCTCATTTTCATATTCCTAGGAGAATGGGAATTATTGACCAACACTTTATGATGGGAGGTGGAAGGGGATGCCATAGAGGTGGTTATCACCTTGGAGGATGTCCATGTGTTGGTTGGACTTACAGTAGTTGGTATGTTAATGATTTATGATACACCAAAGACATAGGATAATATATGAGCATTATCCCAGTGGACTACATATTTGGATAGGATATATCTTGGGTTACCTATTAGCTTATTTTATGTTTATCTTGTGTCCATTCTAGACATTCATAAGGTTGTGATAGGACTTGTGATAGTGTGAATATTGTGTCATAAGTTAGCTGATAGGGTACCATTGTAAGTGATAGCTTTATGCCAGTCAATTTTAGATCAAGGGGTGTTTTATGATTTGGGTTCTATCATATGGGTCCATCTCATGCATGATATGTATGGTATGTTATCCTAGGGATAGAAGATAATGGGACCTATTATTATTTTGAGTGCATGGATATATGAGAGGCTCCTTATGTATCATCACACTAGGTTACCCCATGTATCAATGATAGGTTTCTTCAGGTTATTTGATGGAGGCAAGACCATGTATCATACGTCATGCCCCATGTTCTATAATTTTATACTATCATGTGAGGGAAGATAGTGTGGTAGATATATACTCACATAGCTGCCATATATCTAAGTTAGGTTATTGTTACTATAGGTTTAGCACGTGTATGGATCATGAGTTTTTAAACTTTGTGGCTAGAGCCTCATCTAGTGTCTTACATACCTAGATAGTTGGGACTTCCTAATTTGGTGGCCCCTTAAGTAGTGCTTGATTATCGATCATGACATGCTATAGAGCTGAGAGGGAGAGGAGGCGGAGGGATACCTATGGAGATATTGGTGATTAGTCCTCAATGAGTTATACCATGGGCTGGTCAAGAATGATAGTAGGAGGTAGTAGAGATGGGTGGAGAGGATGTTATGGATGTGGATGTAGGGGAGTAGGGAGTGGAAAAGGAGCCATAATATAGGTAGTAATGGCCACCTCAAACTCATCAGAGATAGAGACACCATTAATAAAAGGAGATGCAAGAGCTAGTTATCACACAGGGGGATCCTATAGTGGTTCCTACACATAAATCATCCATAGATATACCATTGAGGAGAGGACCATGATGGTCTTAGGTCATGACTCTTAGATTTACATTAATGTGGAGGTAGATGACAAAGGAGGTGCTCATTGGGTGAGTATATGGTGAGACCGTGGTCAATAATATTGGCACTAGTGAGAAATGTTTTAATTTTATTTTATTTTTTGATATAGAACACTAGTTTCATCATTGAATTTGATAGATATATTATTTGAGATGTGTGTGTGTGTGTGTTTGTTTTTTTGTTTGTTTGTTTGTTGTTGTTTTTTTTTTTGTGTGTGTGTGTGTGTGTGATTTCGTGGACATATAGTTTTTGGGTTTATAGATCCTAGAGTAGATGAGATCAGATGGGAAGCCCCAGTTATGGTTTCACATTATAACATTTTGGAGGGGGTGTTATTGCCATATGACCCTACCATTTTGAATTATCATGTGGTTATGTCTACCCCAAATTAGGTGAGCTAGCTTATACTAGTGGGATAGGTTGTGAGATAGTTATATGCATGAGTTAATGGCTTATATCCATTGATAAGGTTGGAGATAGATAGGCTTGATAGGCTTAAGCCTGATAGGCCTTAGCACATGAGAGAGCCATGCACATGCTAACTACCATCCATCTTAGACAGGTACAGTCTTTAGTGGCCAACTTATAAGGATAGGTTATTATCTTGGGATCCCAAATTGCCTTTTTAAAATGTATCATTTAGAGGGTTCAATCATATGCATCCATGGGTAGCATGGCTAGGCCATAGGATAGACATGATGGAGCATAGCCTTAGAGTTGTAGCTATCATATTTTATCTTTTTTATTGTATAAAACATAGGATATATATATATATATATATATATATATATATATATATATATATATGTATATGTATGGATGTATGTATGTATGTATGTATGTATAAGTGTGTGTGTGTGTGTGTGTGTGTGTGTGTGTGTGTGTGTGTGTGTGTGTGTGTGTGTTTTGATAGTTCATTGATATTATGAGTTGTACTTGGATTTGGATATGGGTGCATGGATATATTTCCTTTTTTTTATATATGCTATGGGAAATATATGATGTGTTTTTTATTTTCTATCATTATGTGAGACACATTCATTGTTAATATATCCATGCACCCATATCCAAATCCAAGTACAACTCATAATATCAATGAACTATCAACACACACACACACACACACACACACACACACACACACACACACACACACACACATATACATATTTATGTATATGTATATGTTACATATACATATAAGTGTGTGCGTGTTGATAGTTCATTGATATTATGAGTTTTACTTGGATTTGGATATGGTTGCATGGATATATTTCCTTTTTATCACATGTATTTTTATTTTATTATATATGATATGGGAAATATATGATGTGTGTTTTATTTTCTATCATTATTTGAGACACATTCATGGTTAAAAATAAAAAGGCAAAAATTATTTAGACAAGTACATAAAATAAATGTAATCCACACTATATCACAATAGGAAATGTGTAAACACAAAAGATGAATAAATATAGTAAACCAAAGATGGTAATAAGGGTAGAAAAGTTTTTCAAACCATGTAAAATATTTTCACCAAATTAAAATAAAATGAATTAGCACTAACTCATGTTGGGAAGTATGAAAAATTGTAATAAAATGAAAGACACATGAAAAATCAATGATATAAAAACAAAACAATTAATAGATCATACTAAATCAATTTGGAAAGTATGAAAAGAAAAATAAAATGTAAGTGGAAATCAAATTAATTACACTAGTTCAAGCTAGGAAGCATGAGAAATTTAATAAAAATAGTTGTAAACATACATTCAATCAAAAAATAAGAAGATAAAAGTGAAAGACTTATGAAGTAGGCATAAAAAATTACTAATCAAGATGGTAAGTAAGCCAATGATGTGTAACTCGTAATCAAACACTACTTATCTCAAATTTGATGCATGTAATTTCATTGTGGTTTGGTTATAGTATGAACCAAGTATTAGAATATTTTATGAGGAGGGCCTATTCCTATCCATGGTATTATATTGTAACTCACAAAAGAAACACCGATGAAGTGGAAATAATTATCGAAATGATTTAAAAGATGTTTATATTATGGTAATTTATGAGGAGGGCCTAGTCCTATCCATGGTATTACACTACAACTCAAAAGGGGAACATGAATAATGTGAATGGTAATAAGGAAATGTTTTTATTATGGTAATTTGTGAGGATATCCTAGTCCTATCCATGATCATCACTACAACTCACAAAGGGAAACCCTAGGAGGAATGATCAGTTAACAAATCAATATTTATCAATCATAAATATTAGGAATATTGTAATGAAAGAGGGAATGTAAAAATCATGACATAGGCATCTACGATAAGACCTTAGGAAACATGAGGCATACTAGGTACAAAGGAGAGACATAAGAGTCTAGTGACCATCAAAATACAAAATATACCTACTCACAATAAGCACAAAGTTGTATAGGAAAATGGGTGAGATGCTAAGATCAACTCATGTTGGTTATATAAACAAGAAAATTAAAATAAACCTACCTTCCCACAACATGTTCCATATTCCTTATGACCTATTACATATCCATTAGTTTACTACGAAGATTGGGTACTTTAGTGAGAAAGTAGGTAACACTAAAAGATTTTTTTTTAATTTTCTTATCCCAATATACTAGCCTACTACACCCTAGTGGACCTTGACTCTATCATGAGGCCAATTGCAGAATTTGAGATTTGATTAAAAATAGGATATGTGTTATGATTCACATCTTTTAGTGTGATTAGACTTTTGAATTTATGTATTGCCTTTTGAATCATTGCCTTTTTTTAAATGATTTGGATTTGAACTTTATATGGATTTTATAATTCCTCCATATAGATTTAAAATAACCAACACGAGTGATATACGTAATGCACATGAATGAGCTTTAGACTTTGGTTAAAGAAAACTAAGTATCAGGCTTACCTATGAACCAATATGTAATCTCAAGCTTCAAATGTATGTATGCTTAGTATGTGAAAGTAAAATAAATGAATAAATCGATATCCAAAGTAGATCAAAAAATAGAAGTACAATGAGACATCTTACTTTCTAACTCATCATGTGGTAGATAAATATTGATAAGGTAATCAAGGTTTATATAACCAAGTCACAATAATAATTATCTTATTTTTGATGAGATAAAATAGCAAACAATGATTGTAAAAGAAAAGGATTCATGAAAGAAGATAAGTTATAAACATAAGTGTGTAATCATGAAAATAATGATAAGAAGTCATAATAACATAAAATAAATGAAGTCATTAACATATATACGAGACGTGCTGATGTATAGAAGAGACATGCTAGGCGCACTAGAAGTGCACCCAAAATTTGAATTTGCTAGGAGGCAGATAGAAGGTGCCCTTTCAGATGAGGGAAGTGAAGGTTTGAAGGCAAGTGGAAAATTGGTTGTGGAGAACTAGGCAGGAGGTACAGACCCTGGAGGGGCAGTAAGAGATGTAGAAAAAAATGTTGGGTCAGAATTTTTGGCTGATGAAAATATTGGAAAACCTTTGAGTGAATCTGATCCTTTTTGTGGGATCAGTGTCTCCCAACTGGATTATCCTCTAGCTATGTTGGGGTAGGAGCCTAAAAAGGAGAAAGATAATGTGCATTTAAATAAGGAGAAATCCTCAGAAGTGCTAAAGGCAGAGTATTCAGAACAAAAGAAGTGGTCATCTCTATTTGGCAAGAAACCCAATGGAAAATTTCTTTTCCCACCAGTGATTACTAATTCTTGTTGGGAGAAAGGTGATTTTCAAGTTTTTATTCCAGATCCTTTAATAGATTTTTCTATGTCTTCTATGGAATTCACCCTAGTGGGTAAATTTTTAGGGGCAAGACCAGATCTAGAATCCCTTACAAAAATGGTTAAAAGGAAATGGGTTATTCGAGGAGAGGTAGAAGTGGCACCAATGTTGAATGGTTTCTTCTTGTTTAACTTCAACTATAAGGAGGACATGAATATGGTTGTGTGGAGGACCGTGGTCTTTTGGTAAATGTTCTCTCACTATTAAAAAATGGGAGCCTAACATGGATCTTTTAGATTCTTTTTTCTTAACCACTCCCATTTGGGTAAGACTTCCTGGCTTCCCTTTAGAGTTTTGGCATGAGGACATTTTTAAAGGTATATCTAATTCTTTTGGTGAAATTGTGCCATTGGATAATGCAACGACTACCAGATCCAAACTTCAAAGTGCTAGACTTTATGTTAAAGTGGCAAATCTGTATCATCTCCCAAAAAAAGTGGATCTAATTTCTAAGCATGGAAAAAAAACTCAAAGGATTTTATTTGAAGATTTGCCCAACTCTTGCTATGCTTGTAAGAAACAGGGGCATTGGGTCAGAAATTGTCCTTACAAAAGTAAAAATTGTCCTAGTAGTGTTTTGGATGAGAGAAAGATCAAAGTCCAAAAAAAGAAAGTATGGAAACCCAAAGAAGATAATCAACAATAACTAAAGAATAATGAAGATTCTAAAGTTCTATATGCTGAGGTGGAGAAAGAGCTTTCTATTGAAGATCCCAAAGCTCCACATACTGAGGTGGACAAAAAGCTTGTTGTTGAGAAAGAAAATTCTAAGAAAGAAGGACATGGGATGTAATCAGAAACCATAATACCTATACAAAGAATAGATGATTTGATAGATTTATCAAAACAAATCGTTGTCTATCAAAATATAGAAGACTGATGGAGAGATGTAGATGACAAAACTAAGCTGGAGGAAGGAAAATTCTTGGCTGAAGTTGGAAATAAATTAGAGGAGGGAGATTCTCTTTGTTCTCAGTCCAGGGAGATTCAGGTTGAGAATGATTTCCCTTCGAATGAGCTTCCTATAAATGATAATGGAGAAATCTTAAAGCATATTCTAAACCAAAGAAAAGGGCTGAAAAAAAAGACCATTACTAAGGGGGTAGAAACTAGAAGCAGCAAAAAAGACCAGCAAATGAAGGAAAAAAATATTGCTTCTACTCTGGATAAATCTAGAAAAGGAGATTAATAGAATTTAAAGGTGAAACCGGATGTTGGCTCTCCAGATAGATCGGGAAGAAGATCCACTAAGAAAAATAGAGAGCTAGAAAGTATGCAGAATATTGTTGATGGCAGGCAGGCAACTATTCTGGATTTTACCCCTAAAAAATAGATAGAAAATATTTATTTGGATTATTAGGGGGCTGAATATTAAATAAATTATGATATTGTCCTTGTATTACCTGATTTTGTTGCTACTTTTTAGTAGGTTTAAGGACTGCTTATCCTAGTGCTAGTAAATGCTCTATCTTTTTTAATTTTGTTAAAGGGTTTCGAGGTCGCTTCAAAACCTGTTTTTACCTTAATATAAAACATAAAGTAAATAAAACCATATAAAACACATAAAGCATAATATAAAGATCCATGTAAAATAGATAGGTAAAACCAAAATTGACATATAGTCAATTGTATAAGATACATAAAACTGGATCACAAATCCAATCCAAAATCATGATGAATAAAAATTTGAAAGAACACCATGACATGTTCACAAATACTAATAAATTTACCCATAAATATTATCCATGACATCGAAAACATCTCTATGAAGCTACATCTTGATAACAACCAGAGTCTCATCAATCATTATGTAAATTTGTGATAATACTTCTTTCCAAATCTCCTCAACATAAAATATAGGTTTAGTTGAACAATCATGCTTATGAGGGATCTCATGCATAGGATACTCAAGGAGAGTGATTTTTTATTAAATAATAATAGTATCTGTAGAATTAGAAGGAGCCACCACTGATGGATAAGGAGGTGCCACTGGTGGATAAGGAGGATCCTTCTTGCATGGGTGACCTATGAAAGAAGGAATAATTAGTGCAGGTGTTAACTGAGGGTGATCATGAAGGTGTTGATGGATAATACAATATCTATTAGTATCATGGGTACCACATTGGTGCCAAAAATAATATGCATCCCCATATTTAGGGATTTACTTAGGTAAAAGATTAGGAAGAGGTATAGCCTTATCTTTGGGTTGAGTAGTGGTGGGACATAATGTGTCAATATACTACCTAAGATTTAAAAAATGAGTGAAATATTTTTTATTTATCCCATGGAATTAATATATATGTTTTTTATTAGGATTTGGGTGCCTACTAATGGAAGAAGTAGAAGGAGAAACTAGGGGTGGATGATATAACTAACAGTCTTTGGTACAATGACTATAAACTTTGTGGATATCACAATAACACTAATCAACCCATTGAGTGGGCATGGGATCAAGTTATAAAAAAGGAAGAAGGACATCACCAATAGAAGGAAAGGTTAGAACATAATTTAAAATAGGCTCATCTGAAGGTAAATCAAGAGTATAAATATTGCCAGGCTCATATGAAGGTAAAGTAGGAGCAAAAATAGGACTAAGCTTAGCTGAAGGTGAGGCTGGTCAAGTAGAAGGCTTAATAACAATATCTAGCATCTCTATAGGAATAAAACTATAATAATATTAGTATATATCAAAGAGGTAAGTATCTATCATAGAATTATCCATGCGCATCCTACTAAGAGGCTCTACTAAAATTGGAGGTGTACCATGTGAAAGCTCCATATCTATCCTATAACAAATAAGAAGAAGACTCGTATTAGGTACTATAAAGGAAGGAATTCTAAAATATGAATGAAAATAATAAAATAAAGAAGTGTGATATCAAATAATCTCTTCATTTTTAAATTGGAAAATCCCAACTAAAAATGGGTTGTCTAAGGCATAACCATCATCATAGTCAGGTGTATGCAAGTTGATACATGTATGTATGACTTTGTCATCAGAAGATGCATGATGGATAGAATGTATAGCCTTTGTTAATATAATAAGTATATCATTGATATGTGGTTGCAAATATCAAGGTTTCAAAGAGGGAGCAAGTTGGGTGATGATATGATGGGATAGATCGAAAGTTTAGAGCTTGAGTATAATCTCATTTAGCTCATCATCATCAAAATCTAGGAGGTTAGGTGGTATATTCTTAATTAATTTGGGTTGACCAATATAACCTTGGGTAGAATTGATAAGGTAATTGAAAATTTGAGATTCCCGAAGTGGGATGCTAAGCAAAATTTCAAGGGTAGGAATGTTAAAGACACCACATTCTTGGAATTGTTTGAAATTCAAAGGGTTTGTGTCTCCTTGAATCTTGTAAATAGCACCATTATGGGGGAAATCAATGCATTTGCACACATATGAGTCAAATGATATCATAAAATGAGTCTAAGGTCTACCAAGTAAGATGTTATAATAGAGGTTAAAGTTAAATATCATAACTTTCAAGTGAGCAATGATAGGAGGCATGGTAATGGGAAGACACACATAACCTAGAGGAGGCATTTATCTTTTATCATATCCCTGACATGTGTTATGTGTGGACTTAAGGTTGTATTCATAATATACCAAGGTCTTAATTAAATTAATGGAGGCAATTCAAGTATATGAACCTTCATTAGTTAAGGTTTGTTTAACTTGGATATCACTAATTTAGATGATGATGAATAGAGGAGGATAATTTTCATGAAGCAAAATCTCATTGGGAATCATGGAAGTAATATAAACTTAATTAAAGAGAAGTTTCCACTATTTCATTAACATGTATGTACATATCTTCAAATTGTTCAAGGATACTATCTTCAGATCCATACAAGGTCGCTTCGTATCATGTTATAGGAGCATAAGGGATGTTCATTTCAAACAACAATTCATTATATGGTTTCAATTATGGGGGGAAGTTCACATTAATTTGAGGAAAGGTATTTGAGATGGGAGATGAGAAAGTTATGTAATAGGATCCCATTCATCATAACCTATGGAAGATTTCTAGATATAGGCACATAATGTTGTAATAGATCCTATGAAGGATTGTTAGAAGTGCAATTAAACTTGTGTTGATAAGGTGTAGTTGACTTAGGGTTAATTAAAAATGGGTTTATTTACTTGAGGTGGTGTGAGGGTTGGTTGAGGTATTTCTTATGGTTGGGTTAAATAAATATGATTGGAAGTTAGGGGAATGTTGTCTTGGTGTGTGGATGTTAAGGGAAGAGTATAGATCATATGAGAGGTATAATCAAGTTGAGTTGTTTAGACTATTTCTTGGAAGGTTATAATTTCCTCTTTCCCCAAGTCCATCATATGGGATGGGGAAGTGTCCTGAATGATTCATAATGGTTTAGAGGTTTTATGCATGGGTGTTGGATTGGAATAAATAAAATCAACTACTCTTTGCATGTTAGTCATATTAACCAAGTTTATTCATTAGTAATGAGGTTTATAAGACTTTCAACATTATTTGGTTGAGGTATTTATTATGGTTGGGTTAAATAAATATGATTGGAAGTTTGGGGAATGTTGTCTTGGTGTGTGGATGTTAAGGGAAGAGTATAGATCATGTGAGAGGTATAATCAAGTTGAGTTGTTTAGATTATTTCTTGGAAGGTTATAATTTCCTCTTGCCCCAAGTCCATCATATGGGATGGGGAAGTGTCCTAAATGATGTAGAATGGTTTAGAGGTTTTATGCATGGATCTTGGATTGGAATCAATAAAATCAACTACTCTTTGCATGTTAGTCATATTAACCAAGTTTATTCATTAGTAATGAGGTCTATAAAACTTTCAACATTTTTTGTAGAAGGATTAGGCTTGTCAGTGCTATCTACATGGTTGGGAAGAGGATATTTATATATAACATGATGAACATTAGCTTGATTTAAAGCTTGATTTTTGTTTTACATTTCATGGGATTTAAAAGCTATGTCATATGCTTATTAACACTTGTGAATGAATGATTCATTATCAAAGTTTGTTATATGAATAAAATCCATCACTAGATTGTGTAATTGTCTACAATTCTCATGAGAGTGGCCCCAACTTGCATGAAACCAGCAAAATTTATTCGGATCATACCATGATTTCATTGGATGAGTGGGGTCAAGATCTCATGGTAGAGGTCTTATAATAATCTTTTGAAAATCATCTAAGGATAATGGTTTTTGGATATTATTGTTGTTCATTTGAGAATATGTAGGAATAGTAGTATTGTTTGGAGGGGGAGTATGTTCCATGGTGTTGTTTGGAGTGATTGCTTGAATGTTGTGAATAGTATCATAGGTATCAGTAACACCATCATTGGTGTCATGATGGTTTTTAATTTTAATGATCATAAGAGTGCCCATTTAAGTTTGATATGGTTTGAATTTGCACATGAGGTAGTCTTGTTGCTTAGCTTGGTCAAGGTATTCTTCTAAAAATTTTGGATAGAGAGTCCTAACCTGATGTTATAATTTGGGGTAGAGAGCATTAGTGAATAGGTGGAAAAGTTATCATCTACCATATTATTCTCACATTTTTTAGACAAGTTATTCCATCATTTGATGAAGGCTTGTGTCATTTTAATTTCAAGTTTATAATTTTTAAAGTGAGCTAAGTTGTTCTTGAGAAGATCACTAGTTTGGAATTCTTGGACTAGTTAGTTAACCAAGTCTTTAAGGCTAGTGATATAATGAGTTTTTAATTGATTATACCAATATAAAACATCTCATAAGAGTATTTTAGCTAATAGTTTGGTAGCAATAAAGGTATTAAGTTTGACCCAGTCTTTATAAAGATTACCAAATGTCTTTAAGTGTAGTGTGGGATCATTGGACCTATTATAAGTGATGGTGGGTGTGATACCTCCTATGTTGATATTAGTAATTTGAGGTACAAGAGGTTCATTTTTTATATGTTTTATTATTTTATTAATGAGCGGTGGTTGAGGAATAAGGTTATCATGGGAATCCCTAGGGGGTGTAGGGGAATTCAGATTTGTGCTCCCCATGAAACCTGTTGAGGTTGGTTTTGAAGGTTAATGAGATGGTTTTTCATTTGCATAAAGTGATTTGTATTATTGATTTGAAAATTATGCATTTGATCGAGTGTTTTTAATAATAGTTTGGGTAGTATTTTGACTAGTGTGCTTAGTATGTGATGCATTGGTATTAGTATTGATGGCTTGAATTGCACTATGAGTATTAGCATGTACTGCACTAGTGGCATGAGAAGAATTGGTAGAAAAATAAGAACTAGTATCATGGTAAGTGTTGGTATCAAAAGATGTTCTAGTTGCATGGTCAATGAAAAGGGTTTTTTTAAGAGGCCCACTAGGATTTAAACCTACCATGTTAGTACAGATACTTGGTATGGAGGTTGAAAAAGTCATAGAAGAATATGTCTTGGTGTGTAAAGGATACATAATAGAAGGAAAAGTTGTATATGAAAATAAAGCGTTCCCCCAAATCTATGATTGAAGTTAGGGGAAGGTGAAAGAGTTTCTTCTACTTGAGGACCTCCATAAGATTATAAATGGTTGAAGGGTATTTTCCTCCATGTTGAGGAATTTCTTTTATGAAAAAGAGCATTTTAGTTGTGTAATTTAAATCATTCTCATATTTTATGGATAATAAAGTATTAAAAACTAAGGATGATTAGGGAGGAGTCACATAATTGGTAGTACAAGTGGTAACATAGAAATTGCTTTCATCCAAGGTGGAAGCCATAAGATGTATCTTGAGAAACCTATTAGGATTGATGAAATTCATCATGCTTGTCTGATTTACATCTATATTATCCTCAAATAGGAAATTCGTGATGAATGAAAGAGGATAAAAACTTGACATAAATAAGAATTAGTTGATTGGTTATAAAATCAAATGAATCAATAGTGTTCTATAAAATAGGAAATAAAATAGGGGACAAAAGGACACAGTTGTACAGGTCGACTCTATACTACTAAATAAGAAATAAATTAGGATGAAAAGAGGACACAACTAGATAGATCAATTTTGTACTACAAGATATGAAATAGAATAGGCTAAAAAAGATACAAAATAATATAGGGTGATTGTGTACTAAAGGGAAGCAAGATTAATAGTCTATAAGATACTATGTTGATAGAGACAATAATGTTCTAAAAAAGGGGGGAAATTTTCAAGATAATATCTAAGAAAATAAAGTGAATAACACAATAAATTAGATAAATTTGTTGATCTCATTGAAACACATAGCACAAACCTTTCACCAAATACAAAATACAATTATCAAAGAGTAAGCAGCAAACTTGAATGTAAATAACAACTAATTGGTCATTCCAAAATGTTGCTAAGTTATAATAAATTTTTAAATTGATGAGATAGGGAATTTGTTGTAAGAAGGAACTAGAAAGCAACCTATGGATAGTTTCAGGTAATTTAGGTTGAAAGGGTTCTGTATTGGTGATGATACTTGCTTAGTATTTGGGCCTACCCTCTCACTTCATAATCATGTGATAATAAGGGTTTCAAGTGTTTTATTAATATGTACCATCAACCACATGTTTATACTTGGCCAAAAATCCAAGTCAAATTCCCCCTTGGTGATGAAATCTAAGTAGGTAGACCTTGGGAAGAAAAATGTTTAATCTTTGTTGTGTTAAGTAACTTTTAAGTATGTGCAAAACAAAAAAATAGAGTGATTGATTTTTTTTATTTTTTTATTAAAAATATTGTGATTTTAGATCTTAGAGATTTGTTATGGTTTCCTCCATGTAAGTCATAGATTCAGCCCTTAGTTTTTTATCTTTCCATCTTGTCTACATACCATGGCCCTTGTTAGGTTGCCTATGAGATTAACATTTATTACTTTTTAGGGTTTATCACATTAGAGAAAGGTCATCCTATTTAATGAATTCTTATCATTCTCTCCTAGTTGATTTAGTTATAGAGAAGAATAGCTTAGCATCAAGTAATGGTCCCCTGTAAGCACTCGAGGAAGTTTGTATTAAAGGTCTACCATGAGATAACTCTTCAAAACCTTATTTTATTTTACCCATTCCAAAATTTAATTCTACTTGTCAATGGATATAATAGTTATGTTTGATAGGATATTTTGTGGGTTGTATTCCCTCTAAAAGTATACTTAGATCCTAGGTTCAAGCCTACTAGGTTGTTCATGGCATAAACCTTGAGATCATCCATAATATAACCAAGGGATTTTTTATGTTCTATTTTTCCCACCCTTCCCATGTAGGAGGTATCCTCCATAATTTAGCCACATGGTATGTTAGTAACTCACTCATGGTTCTCTCCCCCTAGACATAAGACTTTTTAGTCTCTAAACACAATGATCTCAAGGTACTAGTTTGGGTAGAGTTTCTAGGTCTTCCACTCCCCTATTGGCACTTTATTAACCAGATCACTTATTCCATAGGTTAGGTTATTTACCATGATAAAAATAGGTTATACTCTACTAGACCAAAAAAGTGGGTTTGTGTAGAAGTATACCTCTCCTAAGACCTTAAATAATTTGTGTAATTTCAAGTTGGGTGTGTGAGACACTCCCAATGAGTCTTGTATATCAACTTTCCCAACACTTATTTTCATTGTCAAGCCACCAACCATACAATTTAGTATTTTCCCATTCAATTAGCCTATAAAAATGCACCTAATCACTCATCCTCTCCTCTTAAACTCTCTTTAAAAGCTAAAAATAAAATCTAAGGATGGTTGGACTACAATAGGAAATAAGAACAACCACACTAAAACTATGAGGTCAAATGTAGGAAATCCTAAAGTAGGCAAGTCATTAAAAAGTAATGGCCCATAGGACTAATTTCCTACCAAGAAAGATCCTTCTCAGGCTAAAGCTCTAAAAGTGATAGAAAATCCTAGGGTCTATAACACCCCTCTTGTAGCCAAGGTTCTATCTCATGGTCCCAAGGCTTCTCTACCCAATTCTTCTATTTTTTTAGACTCATATCCAATCTCTTTACCACTTCTTACTCGACAAGATACACCTAAATGTTCTCTCAACCCTCCTAAGAGGTGTAAAACGTTAGAGGAAGGAGATTCTTAGGTTGAATATGATATTAGAAAACAAGAAGAATTAGATGTTTTTTTAAATTCCAATAGTGGGTATTTTTTACAGAATTGTTATTATGCCTTAAAAAGCCTAGACTCCAAGGATATGTCTCTTGACACCCGTCATCTATGAATTGATTTTCATGGAATGTTTGAGGTCTTAAAGACCCAAAATGCAAGTTTGTTGTGTGTGATTTTAGAAGGAATTTCATTAAGATGGACATTATTTGTCTACAAGAAGTGAAGGTGGTGGATTTTTTATTGATAGCATTTAGTAATTCTATCTGGCATGAAAGTATTATTCTACATAGTAATCATAAGTCAAGATGTGGTGGTGTGATCATGTTTATTTCTCTAAGGTGGAATTTTCACTTAGTGTAATTTGGTGTGGACCCCATCAACTGATTAGCTTGGGCCCTTTTTAGCATTGAAATCCAATCCTTTGGATTTATTAATATTTATGCCTCAAATGATGTCATTCAGCATACTCATTTATGGATATGGATTATGGATGATCTCCTTAATTCTCATTGGGTCATATGTGGTGACTTTAATATGGTGGCATCTCCCAAAGATAAAGTGGGCTAACTACCAATGCGTTGGGAGGTTGGTGGAAGGGAGGCATGGCATTATATGTCCACTAAATGGGGATTTTATGACCCAAATTTAATTTGTTGGCCTATAGATGGAGTGTGGTAAACTTGGATCAATATCAAGAATAGCCCCATTAGGGTTCTAAAGCACCTAAATAGAGTAATGATGTCTACCTAACCATATTTTTTATTTGATAATGGTCTTTTTCCTCTAGTATAGGCATTATCAATTTTTTGGGATTTCTGATCACCCCCCCATTTAGTTTCAAATGACATGGAAGGTCATGAAACCCAAGGTTCATAAAACACAATTCTTTCTCAATACCTCCCTACTCAAGCATGGGTCTACTATGGTGCACATTCATAGAGTTTTGAATCTTCATCCCCATCCATCCTAAGATTATGGTTGGATTCTTTGGTGGAATGATGCCATCAAAAGGACTTCTCACTTTCTAAGAATTTATGGCCACCAACTTGCTAAAATTCATTGACACTCTTACTCTACAACTTCCTCATAGCTTAGCCATGTGGATTTAGCCCTAGAAAAAGATCCCTTAAATTAGATATTACAAGTCAAAGTATCTTTTTTATGGCATTGCATCCAAATTATAGATAATTGTAATGCCTAGGGAGCTCAAATCAAATCCAGACTCCACTACCTCGAGATATGGGACAAAGCTTCTAAAGAATTTTTTCAAATGCTTCAAGCTAAAAACTTGAAGTAACAAATTTAGGTTATCTCTATTGCTAAAGTGAGACTATTAGAGACATCTTATATTATTCAAGCCTTTGTTCATCATATCAATAGGTGTTCAGAGCTCAATCATTCTCTATAGAGCGTGGCATATCCCTTTAGTAGTGTCTCGCAATGGTGCCTTGAAAACTCACTCCCACTCAGTGGGTGTTTTACGATAGGATCCTCATTGTGGATGATCTGGATGAGGTAGTGGCTCATATGGCAAATTACAAAGCTCCAAGCATTAATGGTTTCCCTTATGAATTCTATAAAAACCTCTAGGATATTATGGGTGTTAACTTATACCATGTTTATTAAGATGCCTTTTACACACATTCTATAAGGAAGAGTATAAATAAAGGAAACATTAAAATCATACCTAAACAAGGTAATCCTAAGTTAATCTTTAATTGGTATCCGATCACCCTCCTAAATGTTTCTTACAAAATCATTACTAAAGCTCTAGCACTCTAGTTGCATAATCTATTGATGCACATCATTTTCCCTGAGCAAATAGGATTCATTAGAATTAGATATATATTATATAATATCATTATGGTTTAGGAAGGAATGGACTAGGCTAGGAGATCTAAGAAAAAATCTATGCTCATAAAAATTGACTTTGAAAAAGCCTATGATCGTATTGAGTGGCTTTTCATATTATCCATGCATGAAACCCTAGGATTTGGGCCTAATTTCATTCAAACTATCTAGATGATTTTTTTTAGATGCCTCAATCATCCTCTCTATTAATGGAGTCACCTCTGAATAATTTGATTTATTTTAGTCTATTCTCTAAGGATTACCATTGACACCTACCCTATATGTGCTTACAACTGAGGGTTTTGGATATCTTCTTAGTAATGCCCAAATGAGGGGCCTTGTTAAAGGAATCTATCTCCTTCCAGATAAAGAAAACCCTCAAGAAGATATGCAATTACTGAATGACCACTTTTTTAATGATTCTTTCCTTACTATTATTAAATAAGAGGACAATATGGACAACACCTTGCAATGTCTCAACACCTTCTGCCTTGCCTATGGCTCAAGCATCCAATGGAAAAAACTTGTTTCTATAGTAAATAATACCTCCTCCCACCAAGGTGGTCTACTAAGTATGGGTGGGCATGGATCCAACATGATGAAATATTTGAGTTTCTTGGCATCCCTTTTGATTTTGATGCCTCTCTACCCATGTGTTAATATGTTGTTGATAGATTAGCGAAGAAATTGGACTATTAGGTGACTAATCCCTTATCATTAGAAGGAAAATTTCAAATCTAATTAAAAGTGCTTATGACCACCCATGTTTACTACTCTTCATGTTGGGTGTGTAGACACCGTAATTGTGTCTAACCTTTGTCATCCTCCCCTTAACCCCCATTTTAGTTTTCCACGCCTATTAAACCCCTGTTGACCATTTTCCCACAAGCCTTGACCCTGGTAGCATGTAAAAATGAGTAGAGAGCTAAAGTTAGCCTTTGTCCCCATTCTGCATCTGCCGACGACAGTCATAACCCAGCTGACGTCGTCGACGTCGGTCACTTATCGGCCGACATCGGCAGTCCTGCCGGCGTCAATTATATTTAACACTACGTTCTCGACCCGAACGCAAGAACCATTATCCGTTATCCGTTATCCATTCAGTTGCCAATCTGTTTCTCGATCGGTTATCAGACCTTCCTTCATATCAATCAACAACCTCTTCATTTGAATGACAATCAACCAATTCTTGCATTCAACCAATCTGCATCCAACCTCTCACATTCTCTCTCTCTCCGGTACAGGTATTCTGCTTTAGTCATCAAACTTCTGCGACACAGCGACAACATCAATCATGTCTCTGACTTTTATCTTCAGTGCATAACAGGTAAGCGTTGGTTCTATGTTTTTATTCTAATCTCTGGTTATTGTTTTTAATTGCTATCATTACTCAGATTTAGATTCAGACTATAGCCTCGACCTTATTTCCACCCGTATCACCTCTATCCACCCTGTCTGGAAAATACAGTCTGTAACTCTATCCAGAACCTTCCTGAACCCTCAAACAATCCCTCTGACTCCTAAACCAGCTTCTCAAACCCTCAGACAAAACATCAGACCTTTCTGAAAATCCAAAAACTTTATCCAGACCCGACCAGACCCTGTCCAAAACTATTTCCCCGATCGACGTTGTTCATTACCCCTACCGACGTCGGCACTTTAATTGACGTCGGCTCCCTTCCCTGACCGATGTCGGCACAGAGACTGACGCTGGTGACTGTGCAAAATAGTTTGCTGCATATCATGTACGTGTTTTGTTTTCTTTTTTTGTCTTTTATTTGCTTTCATTCCGTCTTTCATTATTTATACTTCAGTCAAATATTCTACTTTTTATTAGTGGGTTGATATCCCTTAAGGAAGTCTTCATACTTCAGGGATCAAGCGTTTGCTTGACAACCCACCGTCTCTTCGTCTAACATTTTTTTTTGTTTAGTCTCTTCTTCTTCGCAGGTGTCATTCCTCCACAACCAAAGAGGAGTACCTTCCAATGTTTGATTTCGGTGCGCACGACTACATCCGGGTATCTTTTGACCCTAGACCATCTCTTAGTTTCTCATTTCTATCTTTTGAATGTGAAAGCAAAATTAGTGTAGAAACATTTTGGCACACCCAGTGGGACCCTAGGGTCTTCCTTGGGTTCTTTCTTCCTTTCGTTCATATAGGTGCATTAGGTTCCTTCCTTTTCACCTTTTTCGTCTCTTCTAAATGACATCATAAGCAGGAATAAAAAGAACTTTTCTTTTCTTTCTTACACTTCTAGACTAGTCAAAACTCATATTCTTTGACTCTTTCTCCATTCGTCTTCATATGAACAAATATTTTGACTTGGGCTTAAAACACATTGCACTTTCATTTCTATTTGCTTGCATTTCTTAGACCACACTTAGTAATTAATAAACACATATTGAATTAATCTAGTCCACTTGATGTTACATGACCAAACCACTTGCACAAAACAAACATCTTAACTTACCTGAGACAAGGCCCAACTGGGATTTCATCCCCCAGTGGATACCTTACCCGTCCCGGTGATCCTACTTGGACTTCATCACCAAGGGGAAAGCCCACTCTGTTCTCTGGCAGAGTCTAATCTCTAGGGGAAGTATATTTTGGCTAAGTGGGCCCAGTTTATCACTGGACTCGTGAAGTGAGGGGAGCTTGCTCCTTAGCACCAAGCCTTGTACGAAACCTAACACAGACTTCTTGAGCACCATAACTAACCCAAAACCATCCATAGACTACTTCTTTTAAGACCTGACTCAAAAGCCAATCTTCCTCTACACACATTCTAAGGCATAAGCCACTATAATCCTAATAATTTACTCCTAGGGTTTTAGGATCTACTTGTTCTTCATCTTTTCTATTCTTATTTGCTTGTTAGAGCTTGTGAGGACGTTCTTTCTTGCCTTGAATGGTTATGACTCGTAGTCAAGCCAAGGCTCTAGTCGATCACGCGAGGCATCACCCGCTTCCGTCTACCCCGTCCAAAACCAGTCCTATAATGGAGTTCAACTCAGAGACTGAAAGAACTCCTACTAGACCATCCCTGACCCAGACACCTATTATCCCAGAAGGGGACCAAGATTTTGCACGATTCTTGGACCTCAACGTCAAAGCCTTGCAGCACTATCTCGTGAATAGCCAAATGTGAGACCCCTTGGGCAATCCAATTTACGGAAAGCTGACCTCTCTTCTCGAGACTGCGGCCGTATCAATAGCATCCGTAGTTCAACCTTTAGACACCTAGGCTATTACCTCAACCAATGACTAGCCTTTGATGAACCATCCAAGTGTGGCCTTTCCCTCCATCTTTGGGCCCACTTCCACCAGGGTTTCGGCCCCCTATCAACCTCAGCCCACTCAACCACTCTCTACCCCCTTTCAAAATCTGGTCGTGTCTATTCCGCCTACCCTAGCCCCTATCAACACCAGGGTGGCTACCTATCCATTGGCCCATGTTACCACTAACCAACCTCTCGTGGTAACGTCGAGCCTAGCCATGCCTTCTACCCAACCATCCTTAGTCTCCTCTTCTATCCCTATGACTAGTCATCCATACGTTGCGCCCTTACTGGTACAACCAACTACGTCGTATGCCTCTTCTAGCCTCTTCCAAGCACCTTACAATCTAGAGGGCACTCCACCCGCCAATCCGTTAGTAGATATCATCAAAATGCTGGTGGACAAGATGTCCAGCCTAGAGACCTCCATTTTCGGCTCACACAATACTCTCTCATACGAACAAATTTGCAACAATCCCATTCATCCTTTTGTCCTGATCAGGCCATATCCCAACTAGTGGGAACTTCCTAAGTTTTCTTATTTTCAAAGTAAGGAAGACCCACAACAACACTTACGGGCATTCAGACATACCTGTTACCTTATCGCCCACAACGATGCATTGCTCTTATGCACGTTTCCTATGTCTCTCTCAGGTGCTGTGCTTGACTGGTATAGCTCCCTTACCAGCCATTCCCTCTTCACATTCACTTAGCTGGCCTAGCTCTTCCTTGATCATTTCTCTATCAACATCACCAAGAAGGTCTCAATCACAGACCTCTATTCTATCCACCAATTCGAGGACAAATCCATTGCTGATTTTGTTGCTCGATGGAGGGGTCTTATCAATCAACTCTCCTTTTCTTTACCCCAACCTGAGCTTATTAAACTTTTCTCCCAAGCCTGTGCCAGACATATTTCTTCCACCTTGAGGGTTCAGACCTTCCGCACTTTTGACGAAGCCTTCACGATGGCCTGTAAACTTGAGTTACGTGCCGTCGAGGAGAATAAAGTCAAGTTACGGAGCAAGAATCCCAACTCCAAGACCAATGACCCCTCTTCTAAGCCTCCCTCATCCAATCTTAAATCTAAAGCTTCAGCAAATGCTATGGTCATTAGATCTTCCTACTCTTCACCTTTAACTAATCAGTCTGAGCCATCCACATCTCAGAGTGCCACCCACCAATTTTAGTAGAGATACATACAGTGACAGTATACTCCACTCGAAGAATCATACGTGTTTGTGTTGGAAAAACTCGTCAAACAAGGGGTCCTCAATCTCCCCCAGATCTGAGCACCTCCACAATTTGATCCCTCACGTGCCATCCCTGCATGGTATAGGGAAAATGACTTCTATAACTACCACCGTGTTAAAGGACATGACATGGGAAACTATAAAACCCTTAAAAACATCATCCAAGACATGCTGGAAAAGGGTGACCTCATCCTCAACAATCCCAATGTGCCACCTAATCAGGGAATTGACATCTTCAAGCAACCATTCCCCAATCATCCACCAACTCAAAACAATATCCAGACCTTGACTGACAACATTCACGAACATAATATATGAACAGTCAATACAGTCTTGCCCTTTATTTACAACCAACCTCAAGAGGTGAGTCCATCCATCAGTCCATCACATGTGGACGAACCTCTTTCTCCGATTAGTTTTCTGTCAACCTCTCTCATCTTGGAGGATGCCTCGACCTTACCAGCACTGCCAGTTTCACCATCCTCCTTCCTGCTGCCCATGGAGGACCTAACCCTTCCTACTCCTTGACCGCAAGTGGAGGGCACAATCATCCCTACTCTTTACCCGCTTGAGGAGCCTCATTCTCCAGTTTTTTCTCCACCCAGTGAAGAACTTGCCTCTCCTTCATCTCCAACCATAGACGAACCTGTCACGACTCCATCATGCCTTGGGTCTGAGACCGCTACACCAGTCTCATCTTCAACCCCACAACCATCCACATCTTCTCAAGAACCCAAACCTCATCCCACATCTTCTCAGCCATTTTCCCAACTAGTGGAGAAACTCGAACTTCTCCCTTCTAGGAAAGTGGAGCATCAGGGATTGTGGGAGCGTCTCACAGCTCTTCAACATGCCCGTGCCCTCTCATCTCATGAAGCTAATCCTCCCATGGCAAAATCTCCTAAGACCTTTAACAAAAACCAGACTCCCGTTTCTAAGCCTCAACCAACCCCATCAAAACCAAAACCTGCATCTCCCCATCTAAACCTATCAAGTCACTTGGCGTTCGCCCTGTCTCTAGCCTCACTCATCCGCAAGTGAAGGTGGACCTAGACCAGACCTCGACCAATAATAGTCTTCAACCCAAGTCATAGAAAACTGCTAAACCATAGAGATGAATGCCTCCTTCTTCGTCATCATTGCCCTCCATTTTGGGCCCCCATCCTTCGACCCTGACCAGAGTCCTTCCCACTCTAACTTTTAATCAAAACCAGTTGCCTCCTTTACTTCCTTTGCCTACCACTAACCTACCCTCTCCCAAAAGGGTGGTACCTCTCACAAAGAAAGTACTGTCTCCACCTATCACCACACCGTCAATCCAAAAGGTGGTACGGAAGCCTCGTCCGACTCCGCCCAAGCAAAAGTCACCAGTATCGCACACATCGATGAGCACAGATCCTTTAGTAGGCTCATACTCTTTGATCTTGCATTGAATTTTGTAGACTTCCAGCATAACCCTTCCACCCATCAGGCCTTTCCAACCTCTCGGGTCTAAGCCCTCCTAGTTCGACGACACAAAGATTTGCTTATATCATCGTATGCTAGGACAGGATACCGAGACTTGCTGTACCCTCAAGACCGTCATTCGCCGCTATCTAGAGAAAGACACTCTTCTATTTTAGGACACTCTCGACCGACCCCTGACTCCTTCTCATAACCCTTTGACCTCTTCAGACCCATCAACATCTCATCAGTAGACCACGACCCCTTCATCTCCTTCACCCCCTATCTTCAAAATCAATGCCATTCACATAACCGCCAGGTCACAAAAGGACAAGGAAAAGGAAAAAGCCACCATTCCTTGGACCTACCCTTTCATCCAACCACCTCAACTACCCAAGCCTAAAATTTCTATCCTTGGCATGCCTCAACCCTCTTCTTCTTCCTCTTCAGGGGCAATTCATGACTCTATGTTGAAACAGCTTCACTAGATGCCTATGAAGATGTCCCTTTATGACCTCATCCAAACCTCACCCCAGCATCGTCAAGCCCTCATCAGAGCCCTGCAGGCAATGGAGGTTCAACCCGAGGACCCCCAACCACTTGCTACCCTTGTCCACTCTTTAGCCCCTGTTGCCTCCATCACATTCAGCGATTCTGAGATTCCCACATCCAACACAGAAGATCAGGATGTTGCCCTCTTCATCACTACCTATGTTGATCAGACATGCATTAAATGCATTATGATCGATGGAGGTGCCAGCATCAACATTATCTCCACCCATGCCTTTAAACAGTTGGCTCTTCCCAAGAATTGTGTCTCTAAAACTGACGTAATCTTGCATTCCTTTAATGACACCACTACCATGACCATTGGCACAGTCATCCTTCACATTCGCGTTGGTCCACGCATAGTCCCAAAGCTCTTATATATCATTAAAGGAGAGTTTCAATACAACATCTTGCTAGACCGACCCTGGATCCGTGCCATGGCCTGTGTCCCCTCCACCCTGCACCATTGTGTGAAATTTGAGTACGATGGGAAAGTCCATACCATTCCCGCCAACCCTTCACCCTTCAAAACTTGTAATACCACCTACCATCTAAATGACGTTCTCATTCCTATCAAGCCATCAACCTCGGCACCACCTCCATCTGCGGAAGCTTCAACCAGTTCACAATCGGCAGTCACCCTCACACCTCCCCTTCAAGTGATGACCACAGATCCCATGGAAGACATCTTCCAAAGACTTTCATTGGGGGAACATCACTTGTTGGCCTTAGACATGTTCCAAACTCCACAAGAGTATGGACACCTTCATCACAGCCCTAGTTATGACCATCAGATCGGGATGATCGTGCCTTATGGTCCTCCTCACCTCCGAACCAACCTTGTCTATGGGGGGCTCAATCAAGATCCTACTGATTGCAATCCTCTTTCTTCACCTCAACCTTTCACATCAGACTTCTCATTTCTTGGCAACCCTGCCTTTGCACACATTTACCTTTATAGGTGTGCATGGAAGGGTTTTGGCTTTGGATGCTATGAGCAGCGCTCCCATCAGCCCATCAAACCGCTCAACGATGATGATGCTAAGAAATGGTATGGCTTGGGATATCATGACCCCACTCAGACCCCTACAGACGTTTGTCCCAAACCAACCATTGACCAATCTCCTCTTGGCTCACCCATTCCTCCTCCTTCACCTACGGAGTCAGTGGTTTCCATCCCTCCTAGTTTTTTTCCATAAACACCATCCACCTGGAACCCTTGACTTATCAGCTCAATGGGGTATCTAGGTCTCTCCCCCTTATTTTTCCCAGCATGGTAGAAGATGAGTCGGCAACCATTCACACTGTCCACTGCATTGACGATGATGCCATTCTTTCCTACATGGGCGCCGATGACTCTTTCATCCAGCGCTCTCTCCCTTCTGAGACCCAGGTTATGTTAAATGAATCAACCATTGACATCAACCTCCCTTCTTCTGATGTTCCTCATGTCTTAAAGATTGGATAATCTTTAAATGCTCAGGAGCAACTTGACTATACCCAGTTCCTCTCAGACCATAGCAAGGCCTTTGCCTGGACCTACCGTGACATGCCTGGCATCGACCCCACCATCGCTACGCATAACATTGTCACCAAACCAAAGGCTAAGCCTATTAGGCAAAAGCTTCAAAAGATGCATCCTCGCATTGCCCTCCTTGTCAAAGAGGAGCTTCAGTGCCTCCTTTCTGTCTCCTTCATCCAGCCCATCGATTATCCGCAGTGGGTCTCTAACATTGTCCCAGTCACCAAGGCGACTGGGGGGATCCAGATCTACATAGACTATCGCGACCTTAACCTAGCCTATCCCAAAGATGACTTTCCTCTTCCTAACATTGACTAGCTTGTTGATCTCACAGCCAGCCATGAGATGCTATCTCTCATGGACGGGTTTTCAGGATACAATCAAATCTTAATTGCTCCGAAAGATCAGCACAAGACCACTTTCATTACCCCATGGGGGACTTTTTGCTATCGAGTCATGCCTTTCGGCTTGAAGAACGCAGGTGCCACATATCAGCATGCCATGACCTACATTTTCCATGATCTCCTCCATAAAATCATAGAGGACTATGTGGACGACCTTCTCAGCAAGTCCAAGCTTCGCCATGACCATTTGACCATTCTCAAAATCATCTTCTCTTGCCTTTTTCAATATAATGTCTGCCTTAAACCCAAGAAATGTGTCTTTGGGGTCCTCTTTGACAAGCTTCTCGACTTTATCATTTCTTTTTGTGGCATCGAAATAGATCCCGCCAAGATCCACGCTATCCTCGAGATGCCGCCCCCGACCAATCTCAAGCAGCTTCACAGTCTACAAGGGAAGCTCTAGTCCATTCACCATTTCATCTCATAGCTTTCTGACTGCTGCCAACCTTTTCATCATCTCTTTAAGAAGGACGTCTCTTTTACATGGGATAAGGATTGTCAAGAGGCTTTTAAAGCCCTTAAACGCTATCTGGTCTCTCCACCAGTCCTCATTCCACCGAAAGACGATCAACCCTTCTACCTTTATATCTCAGCAACCAACCATTCGTTAGGTGCCATGATCATGCACAGAGACGAGCATCATCGTGAGCAAGCAGTCTACTATATCAGCTGAACATTGGTCGACTATGAAACTCAGTATACTCATACCGAGAAACTCTGTTTGGCATTAGTCTTTGTCGCTACCAAGCTCCGCCACTATCTTCTTAACCATAAAACCTTTGTCATCACTCACACCGACCCTCTTAAGTTTATGCACTCCAATCCATATCAACATCAATGTATGGCTCGATGGCTCATGCTGCTTGTTGAGTTTGACCTCAAATTCATCCAGTAGAAATTTATCAAGGGGAAAACCATCACTAATCAACTGGCAGATGCCCCTCTTCCCAACAATCAACTTTTGCAGTGCGAGTTTCCTGACGAGTCTATCGTTGCACTTTCCACCGATGACACTGTCTACCAAATGACCATTTTCTTCGACGGCTCCAAATGTCAACTTGGTGGGGGTGCGGGATTCATTCTCATCCCACTCGATGGTGAGCCCATGCCTTTGTCTTTCAAGATTGACTTTAATTGTACCAATAATATGGCTGAATATGAGGCCTTAATTTTGGGACTTTAGTCCGCCCTCTCTCTCAGCATCAAGTCCATCAACATCTTCAGTGACTCGCAGCTTGTCGTAATTCAGGTCAACGGTTCATACCTCTATAAAAATGAAATTTTGCAAAGGTACAAAAACTGTGCTGACATTCTCCTTGCATCTTTTGACCATTACCTCTTGCAGACTGTTCCTCGATCCATGAATAAGTTTGTTGACACCATGGCTTCTCTCGCTTCGCATATCCCATCTTCCTCATCTGCATCCAGACTTTTTGTCACAGTGCATCATGTGTCGTTGCCTTCTTATATCTCTCCTAACATTAATCATGTCAACACCATAGACTCTAACCCACGAGATGTTTGGTATAAGCAACTTGTGGACTACTTATCTTTTTCTGTCATTCCTCCCAACCTCTCTAACAATGCACAGCAAGCTTTTATCAAGCGTACCATTCGCTATACCATGCTAGGGGGTCTTTTCTATAAATGAGGCTTCAACGGCCTCCTTCTTCACTGTCTCACCTCCACTGAAGCATCTCAGGTCATTAAGCAAGTCCACAATGGGATTTGTGGTGGACATTTCAGTGGGAATTCAGTTGCCAAGTGCATCCTTCGTCTGGGCTATTATTGGCCCACCCTTTATCAAGACTGTAGCGACTATGTTCGGCATTGCATCAAGTGTCAGTAGCACTCTAACTTGCTTCATCTTCCTAGTCACACCTTACAAGTTGCTTAGGATTTCTAGCCTTTTTCTCAATGGGGCATAGATCTCATCGATGAGATTAACCCTCATTCGTCTCTTCGTCATCAATCCATCATCACTGCCACTGAGTATTTCACCAAGTGGGTGGAAGCCATCCCTCTCATCTCCACAAAAGCTGACAAGATTGTTGACTTCATCGGTAGCCACATCATCTGCTACTTCGGTGTCCCTCATAAAATCATCACCGATAATGGCAAGTCCTTCAAAAACAAGACTGTCCAAAAACTCTGCGACTCATTTGGCATTAAGCTCAGTTTCTCTTCGCCTTACTACCCACAAGCAAATGGGTAGGCTGAGGCTTCCAACAAAATCTTGACTAAAATTCTTATGAAGGTGGTCAGCGACACTAGAAGGGATTGGCATATTTATATTCCCTTCGCTTTCTAGGCCTACCGCACTAGCATTCGAACCTCCATGGGTGTTACCCCTTTCTCGCTTGTGTATGGAACAGAGGCTGTCCTACCTCTCAAAGTACAGATCTCATCTCTCTACATCTCCCTGCATGACATTCTCTCCAATGATGACTTTCATCAAGATCGCTTAGCTCAACTTGAGCTACTTGACGAGCGTCATCTTGTTGCCCTCAACCATCTCCATGTCTATCAACATCACATCAAGCGAGCCTGTGACAAAAATTTGTGAGAACGAGATTTCAACATCGGAGACCTCGTCCTCAAAGAGAATCAGCATGTGACTAATATGGAGCAAAGTAAACGAGGTAAGTTTACCCCTAATTGGCTCAAACCTTTTATCATCACGCACAAGTATGGATCAGGGATGTATCGTTTGTCTTCTCTCAATGGACGACTAGAACCTGAGCCTCTTAATGCGTTGCATCTGTGACCATTCTACTGTTAGTCGAGTACTCGTCCACTTGACATTTATCTTGAGCTCCTCCCTTGAGCAATCCCCATCCTCTTAGTCCTCATTCCTTTCAACCCTACTCCCCTTACCAAATCCTATATACCCCTTTTATACAGTATGGATGTTTTGTCCTAATAAAAGGGAACCCTTGACCTTCTATAGTCTGGTCCATGACTCACATTTCTATTAAAACAAATCAAGATGTCAAAAATATTCAAGATCACAAAATCAAAAATCAAAAAGGCAGACTGCTCCCTCGAAGGACAGATGTACTATCATTGTTGTAGCTAATAGACTGTTCCCTCAAAGGACAGCTATTTAAAGCCCTTATATATAAAGCAAAAATATAGACCACTCCCTCGAAGGATGGCTATGACTAAATATTTCTATAAATAGAACTTTTTTAGAAGCTTCCCGCATCGATCAGCTCCACAAATGACCACCAAGCAAATGACATCTCTATGTAGACTTCTTGCATCGATTAGTCTGCACCAAAAAAAAAAAAACACGGGTCATGGACTTGGCTTGTAGTTGTCTCAGGGTCTCCTATAAAAGGGGTAAGGTTATCTCTGCTCTAAAAATGGGTTACCCTATTCTCCTATCCTAACACCTACTCAAGGGACTTCGAGCTCACTTTAATGTCAAAGTGATTTGATTACCACTCTAACACAACCTCTAGTCAACGACGTAATGCATGAATGGGGCTCTTAGTTCTAACAACCCCTATCTATGCTATCATTCTGGTCCTTGTCAATAAAAGGGCGATTATGCCTTTCACTTCTTTTACACTTTGGTCACATCTAATCATTTGTCATTTATTAAATCAGCTCAACCCTCTTTTCGACCAACCACCTAGCCTATTCACACTAATTTCTATGGACACCAATACACATGGAAACTGTAGACCACTCAATCTATGTCCAGCATAAACCATTACTTACTGGCGCATAAATAGGCTCATTTCATTTTTGGCATATGTCCATCACCTAATATGGGCAATTGCCAGGGGTGAAAAAACCTTGACTTTTTCTCATCATGTCAAGCATGTTCTCTTGGACATATGGATGTGCTAGACCATTCTCATGACTAGACCAACTCTCGACCGCTTTGTCTCCTAGTCTGAACTACATTGGTCTAAGGCCCTTAGGACAAGGGCTATGTAGGTAGCACTCAGATGACACGACTGTCTTCTGGGGTTAGCTTGACCACCCTCATTTTTTCATCTATCTGATGGACAAATCCTATCCTCTTCGACCCATGACTTGACCTCGACCACAAGCAATCAATCACTTCAACCCTTTTCCTCCCTCTTTGGGAGAACTACATTGGCCTGAGGCCCTTAGGACAAGGGCTATGTAGGTAGCACTCAGTTGACATGGGGTCTTCTGGGGTTAGCTCGGCCATCCTCTTCGTCACTTTCTTCCATCCCATTCTCTCGTCACCTGTCAATCACATCACAGCTAGTCATATATTATCATTAGCATAATCATTTTCATCATGTACCATCCATAGTCATTAAGCATCACCATCTAATCTAAAAATCATAACCATTCACATCAAACATCAACATCAATATCATTAAACAACATCATATAACTAGTTCATTTAGCATCATCCACATAAACCATAATATCAACATGCATCACATCAAAATGCAATAAACATTAAACACATATTTATAAAACATCCATCACACAGGTCACTGATCCAAAATCTCATCATATATATCAATAATGTTCTATACAATCGCACAATCTGTGCATCTCTCTCTCTCAAAAGTCAAATACATCTCACATCATCAGCACGCAGGCCGGTATATACATCATGTCAAAACTCCACCCTCAAGGCTGTGGCTGTGGTGGTGGTGGCGGTGGCTGAGAAGACATTGTATCCTCTCCTACCTCTAATCTGGGCCACCTGCACAAACCTGTAGCGGTCGCCCGTGACATAGAACGTTGCCGGCTCTACTCTACCCTCATCTTAGAGTATTGTTGTATCTAAGGGAACCCCCTGATGACCCTCTCATAATACGTGATCTCATCTAGCGCATCACTATATCTAACTAGAGATACAGTCTACGGTGGACCCATCTGTCCTGCTGCCGTGCCCTGCGCTAAACCCTGCGGCTGTGAAAACCCTGGCTGCACTGACACTGACTGTGTGGGTTGTTGAATTAGCTACTGAAATGGCTGCTGCATCGAGCCCTGTTCCCTCAATCCCTATCCTACCGATGCCTGTACCTGGGCTACGACCAGCTGACCCTACAACATAGTGACCTGTCTTATCAAAGCAGCCACCTGTCCTATCACCCCCGCCAGCTGCCCCTATAAAACTGTGACCTATCCCTATAAAATGGTCACCTGGGCCTATACCATGTCCCTCTCTTGCTGCATTGTGTCTCTCTCCTCATGGGCTGCATCCCACTCCCTGGTGATAGCCTGTACATCTGGCTGTGGCCCTGCCTGGACTCCTGTGTACTGCCCTACCCACCATGCTGTGTAGGCCTCTGTATAACCTAGGTCAGCCATCCCAGGTCCTGCTGGCAACTCCTCAAAATCTGGCTCCTCTATCTCCTCTGGCAGTGGGAGCGGTGCCTCTATATCATCCCACCTATAATGTGGAAATGCAGGAGGAACATCCTGTAGCAGCCCATACTGGCACCACACTCTCTCTGCTGGAATCCTCTCAAGCTCACCGGCTCACCTGCCCCTGACCCATCTTAAGCTCTGTACCCCAACCAGCTACTCTCCCTGGTCTCTAAATGCTGGATACCCCAAGTACGGTCTCCAGATGATATCTACAGGGATCAGGTCCTCTAGTACCCCTGGTAGTGGTCAATATCCCTGACCACTCTGTCCACTCGTGTCTGTGCCATCACCTCGCGCCATCACCTAAATCCAACCCTAAAATCGGCCTGGATAGCCACTAAGAGGCTGAGAGGTCATGTCACCATGATGTGCTCATACGCCTAGCAGTGCAGAAGGTGGCCCATGCACAAGCTATACTGTTGCCACCGACTAATGCCCCACAGCTCCCTGTAGACCTGGGCCAAAAAGACTGGTGCCCAGGTAAACACTATCTGCCACTCAATCATGTTTGTCAAAACTTTGGTCATGGCAACTGGAAACCTGTCTCCCTCCGCATCTGGGAGTGCATACACTATAATCTCGATCATCATCAGGATAGCCAACCAATGTGCATCCTCATCTGCCATGTACAGAGGCTCATAAGCAAAACTTGCTAAGTGGTAACTCATCTCAATGATGTGCTCCCCAAATAGCATAACCATATGTATATCGTGCACCTCTCTTGAGCACGCATAGATGTCTGCTCTGTGTACCGGTAGCCATAAAATTTGGTACACATCCTCTACCATGACCATCATCTCACCCATGGGCAAGTGGAAGGTGTTGGTGGAATGGTCCCACCGCTCGATCAACACCACCATCAGGCTCACATCCTGCGCCACTCTACAGTAGCGTCTCAACCCACCTAGTCCAACTGCGCTCATCTGTGCCCACTCCTCGACCATCACACCTCTGCGCATCCGCGTCAGCAAAGTTGGGAGGCGATCTCGTAGCATCAGAGTCTGTCTCACCAGCGTCCACCCAAGTCAATCTCATGTTAAAAATTTTCCTCCCATTTCTATTTTGACCAACCTATCTGACAATCTATGCCTATTCTGACACCTGGGAAGCCTTTGGCATCGCTTCGACCCCTCAATTTTACCATTTTTCATCACTCTTTTTGACCAAACAGCCACTAACATCAGTTATCATGCCGGTGATGGCACTCACCTAATCGATGTTGGTCACTTAGTGACCAACATCGGCAGGTTAGTGACCGATGCTGGTCTCTGGTCAGCCAACGCTGGCGAACCCGTCGACATCTGTGATTGGTTCAGCCCTAGTGCCGAATGGGGCGAGCCCTAAATTTAGGGCTTCCACATTATTAACTCCCCAACCCCCGAAACCTATCCTAAATTACTCCTAACTTATCCTAGATCCCTCTCCCACCTTCCTAGGTACCCTCCCCCCTCAATTTCTACCTAAATAATCAAAATTTTCAAAAAACAAATAAAAACAAACATCTAACTAAATAGGGCTTAGAGACCCTCCTACCTCGTCTCGGCATCACCGGCGTGGTGGCATGATGGGTGTCATTGGTGGTGGACCTCCCACAGGTCCTCTACTACCCTCTGCCATCACTTCTGTGTCAAGCTTCTCCTAGCCCACACGCATCTTTGTAGCCTCCAATTTCTCTCCATGCGTCTCTCTCTCTCCACCAATGCTTTTTTGACACCTCACACTACTCCTCGGTCAACCTAGTGTCACTTTCACGCACTTAGCTCTAGAGCTCTTTTCTCTCAGTCAACTAAATCACAAATGACTTCTGGTCGGCCACCAATCTGATTTTGTTAGATTTGATAGGCCACCGATGTCGGCATCATCGTGCCCTAGGCCGCTGACGTCAGTCGATATGCTGCCGACATCAGTCCCTTTATGTCTTCGACGTCGGTTTTATCACCGACATTGGCAACATTCAAACCTCCTTTTTTCATCATGTTGCCCCAAAATCATGCCCTCAATCAGTTAGCCCTCTAGTACAAGTCATTTTGGCCCCCTGGGGCACACTTGAGATTACTTTTGCCTCCATCCATCGACCACCAGACCTTGGAGATCATGACCATCTCCTCTAACCACGACTACTTCCAAAGTGATTTTGCCTTGGTTATTTTTGCATGTATGCTACCTCATGATTGGTTGGCAAAATTGTACACACACTTTTGACCTTCACAAGTATAGGATCACAAGCCAGTTGATCCCCACTACTTGTGACATTTTCAGGTTTTTGGGAGCACTTCCTGAGCCTGGGATACCTGGAACACGATAACCATTGGAGCTTCAGCTTGGATTGAATAACTTGATCAGCTATCACTAAATGCTGGGGCTTGGTTATTTCAATTTTGGTACTCCTCGACTCTTGACTTGCGACAATTTGACCTGACCATCTCGTGACGTGGTATGCGCACAATCACGACTTTTGTAGCATTCACCCTCACCCCTTTTTTCATCCACTCTTTGTCAAATCAGCACCTGATTCTCGGTTCCCTTCCCTCAACTCTTACTTTGAGGGGGAATACCTCATCCATAATCGAGACAATCCACCTCCTATTTTTGTCTTGCAGTTCATTCGAACAACCAACAAGATGGAATTGACCTTATCCCACACCTGGGGTAACCAACTCCTATTTTTGTCTTACAATTCATCCAGAGCAACCAATAAGACAAAAAGGGGCAAATGTAGACACCGTAATTGTGTCTAACCCTTGTCGTCCTCCCCTTAACCCCCATTTTAGTTTTCCATGCCTATTCAACCCCTGTTGACCATTTTCCGATAAGCCTTGACCCTGGCAGCATGTAAAAATGAGTAGAGAGCTAAAGTTAGCCTTTGTCCCCATTCTGCATCTGCCAATGACAGTCATAACCCGGCCGACATTGTCGACGTCGATCACTTATCGGCTGACGTCAGCAGTCCTACTAGCATCGATTATATTTAACACTGCGTTCTCGACCTGAATGCAGGAATCGTTATCCATTATCTGTTATCCATTCAGTTGCCAATCCATTTCTCGATCGATTATCGGACCTTCCTTCGTATCAATCAACAACCTCTTCATTCGAATGACAATCAACCAATTCTTGCATTCAACCAATCTGCATCCAACCTCTCACATTCTCTCTCTCTCTGGTACAGGTATTCTACTTTAGTCATCAAACTTCTGCGACACAGCGACAACATCAATCATGTCTCTAACTTTTATCTTCAACACGTAACAGGTAAGCGTTTGTTCTGTGTTTTTATTTTGATCTCTGGTTATTGTTTTTAATTGCTATCATTACTCAGATTTAGATTCAGACTATAGCCTCGACCTTATTTCCACCCGTATCACCTCTATCCACCCTGTCTGGAAAATACAGTCTGTAACTCTATCCAGAACCTTCCTAAACCCTCAAATAATCCCTCTGACTCCTAAACTAGCTTCCCGAACCCTCAGACAAAATGTCAGACCTTTCTAAAAATCCAAAAACTTTATCCAGACCCAACCAGACCCTATCCAAAACTATTTCCCAGATCGATGTTGTTCATTACCCCTATCGATGCTGGCACTTTAAACGACGTCGGCTCCCTTCCCTGACCGATGTCGGCACAGAGACTGACGCCGGTGACTGTGCAAAATAGTTTGCTGCATATCAGGTATGTGTTTTGTTTTCTTTTTTTGTCTTTTATTTGCTTTCATTCCATCTTTCATTATTTATACTTCAGTCAAATATTTTGCTTTTTATTAGTGGGTTGATATCCCTTAAGGAAGTCTTCATACTTCAAGGATCAAGCATTTGCTTGACAACCCACCGTCTCTTCGTCTAACATTTTTTTGTGTTTAGTCTCTTCTTCTTCGCAGGTGTCATTCCTCCACAACCAAAGAGGAGTACCTTCCAATGTTTGATTTCGGTGCGCACGACTACATCCGGGTATCTTTTGACCCTAGACCATCTCTTAGTTTCTCATTTCTATCTTTTGAATGTGAAAGCAAAATTAGCATAGAAACAGGGTGCCTTCCAAGAATTCTTATTAGAAACTTAAAAAACTTCCTAGGGACTTTTTTCGGGCCAATTCTTCACATGGCCATGGCTTCCATAGGGCTATTTGGGAATATTGTTACCTCACATGGGATGTTGAAGGTATGGGGATCATTTACATGGATCATCAAGGAACTAAATAGTGTGACTAAATTGATAAATTAAAAAACCACCTAGTTAATTTATGTTTGTTACTAATACCATACAAGCAACTAAAAATGAAAAGTGAACTAATTAATAGTAAAAATAGGTTAATTCCTTTTATTGTGAGGATTACAGAGTCAGTTCAGGTGAAACTATATATAAACAATACAAAATAGATTCAACAAGGTTGATACTATTATATATAAGTAAGATCTAAAAGAACACAATCAAACAGGTCAACTATGTCTTCTAGAGAGAAGACCAGTTATAAAATTGTGTCAATCTCGTCGACCCAATTTGATGTAGGGTTGTAATTTTCTAGACTACAAACTTGTGAAAAACAATATTATAAGTGAAAAACTAAAATGATAGAGAAGGTAAGAATGAAACTTGGTGGTTTTGAAGATGCTTAATTTTCAAATTTTATGTTATGTTGCTCAAGTGTTGATTTAAATATTCTATGAATAGAGTCAACTAGATTGACTATGTCTACAAAACCTATGTGCTAAAAAAATGTGTGAATAGATTTCACTGACTCAACTATGTTTGTAAATCTGTATGCTGAAAAAGAACTATGAACAAACTTGACTAGATTGACTATATTACAATCTTGTAACTGAAGAATAAGACTAGGTCAATATGATTGATCTAGTAACCTGTATTTGGAGAAGACCTGCATAGACAAAATAGAGCCTTTTTGGAGTGACTATGTGTTAAACCTACACATAAACTATTATAATTATACCAACAAGTTTGATAAAGTACTAAAAAAATAAAAATATATAATATGATAATAAAATGAATATGTGAAATAAAACCTACAAGGGTTTGATTCACATCGAGTTCAATAGAATGTATATAAAGTAAAATGCATCTGACATATTAATCATTCATATCTCAAAGAAGATAAATCCTACCTACACTTTCATTTGTTGATACATTCTATATTTGGAGTCATGACCAAGATGGATCCACTAGAAGTAACTAAGGGGTCTCTTACCACAATAATATCACTAAAGAGGGTTCCAAAGCCTCTAGTTAAGAAACATTATGTAATAACCCTAGTTAGGTTATATGTTTTCATATTCACTAATTGCATGCAAATTAAAATAAAATATAATCCAGTTCTCACCAAAGCTTATGGCATAAAGTTGGGGTAATAAACATAAAAAGTAAACATGAATATAAGATCTATGCTCAAGTCACTATATAAGAAATCCTAATGCATTAGAGAGAACTATAAATTCATATATATCTACTTTAAAAAATTAGGAACAAATTTAGGAATACTTACCTTTTAAGATGAACCCATCAAACCTCAATGTATCCCTTGGCCAAGGTGCTTCACAAGACGTTTTTGTGGTATGTAAGGATAACAAGGATATGTCAACTTTAGGCTACACAAATTATCTATGTATCCAAAAGACTTCACAAGACAAGATTCATATCTCTAAATAAAGTATTGAAACCCTAATCAATGATCTTTAAGTATAATGGTGGATAAATAGATGCATAATATAATATTGTTCTTCTCTTCCTCTCATAAATGATGTAAATGGATGTGTATATAGATATATGTAGCCCTAAGCCTTTATGAAAGTTATCTAACAAAGTTGGCCCAATTCAACCCTATATCATTAATTGATAAAAATAAATTAGGTCCTAGTTTAGGTCAGCCAAGTTTGACCTACACCCATAATGTGCAAATATCAATTAGAATACAAGGTTGGCCTAGGCCGACATTATTTATTAAATGTCAAAAAAGGGTTTTAGGCTTAGGTAGTGGCTTAGTAAAGTGGTGAATACTTGGAGGAGTGTGTAAGGAAGGAGTTAAAACTTAATGAAGTGTATAGGATATGGTTATGTAGATAGGAAGTGGTGGTATAGGGGATAATAATCTTGAAAAACACTAATGGTCTACTCACCCTTTTCCCAATGTACCCTTTAAAGAATTCACTTAGAGAGATTGAGATTTGATGGGTTCTTGCAAGAGAGAAAATAGCAGTAATTGATAAAGTTTGAAAATATTATGTGTATACACCTACCACATGAAATTATATAATGTGTTTGAGGAAATTAGTCATCACTTATATAATAAGTGGCACTCTATTACCAATATTCAATCCAAGTTCCACATGATCACCACTTTAATTAACATGCTTGAAGTCTTCAATTAATCAAATAACCTATTATTCACACTTCAATTCTATATGACTACTACAAACACTCCATGACATGTTCCTGTAATCAACACCAACAATCATATCCAAAAATATTGTTTAAACCAATGCATAAAGGTAATGATGACATATTATTTCTTGGAATGATTATTTTTTACCATTTAAACATTCTAAGTTATGTTTCATGATTATTAAAAGTACTAGGTCCAAAGGTACGACATAAATCTAAACCAAATATTTCCTTTGTAAATCCCACTTGATGCATCACCATAACTCCCATCACATCTAATAATTACTTCCCATTTACATGATCTATACCACACCTCAGTTGGGGGACTACACCACATGATGCTACATGAACTTAATACATGTTACGGGCATATGAAAAGTCCCATAAAGGCAAGATATAGTATATCAATTATGTAATCAAGGTAAAATTAATAATGACTCATGATATATGGGGAACTAATAACCTTATAACAAGAATATATGCATCATACATAAAATATTTCACTCCATACTTGTGATAAACTATAAAAAAGACCTTTTTTCTACAATAAATATCAATTCATGTAAACACAAGTGGAGACATAAATGAGAAATAATAGACTCATGCCATTGAAAGAATGTAGATAAATTGTAGACATATTTCAAAAATTAAGATGGATGAGCTACTTTGAGATATTTACAAGGTTTGATAACAACATTATGAAAGAGTTTGTATAAACCTTGATAAATGATGTAGCCAACATAAAAGGATTACAGGTTGAGATATCTAAGGGATTACCAGTACATGTCATTTCTCTTAATTTCTACTCATTTCCTAATTTTAGAAGAAGATAAGAAACTAGTAATAAGGGTGTGGTAGAAATACCTAGTTGGTGATGCACATGTAATCCAAATGATAATGGAGAACTCCTCTTTGTCTAGGAAGGAATAACCTGTAAATAAAAAAGTACTAATAAAGGGGATCATTAGCAAGATAGTTAAGTGGACTACCTAGTGTCACCTAGATCCAAGAATTATATGCTTTCTAGGAGGTTGTTAATCCAATATTGATAACAATCAAGTTGGAAATGATAAAGTAAAGTACTTACATAAATTAAATGAAATGCAATACAAAAAGTAGAAAGCTCGTTAAAGAAAATGATTAAATCTATAAAAATGCAATCAATACTTATGCTCAAGTTAGTAAAAATACCTAACATTTATATAATATCCTAACTAGCAAACCATTATCCATAGTTAACACTCTAACCATAGTTATATAACATATTTTTTTTAAATTTATATAATAGATGGTGGAATTTAGAATAGGTTGATTTGTTGTTATTTTCTACCACAGTGATTATCAGTGATTAGGTGAACCATCAAAGGTTAAGTTGACCATAACAAGTTGGGTAACTGTAAGTGGTTGGGGGTGAGCATCAGTAGTTGTGCTAACCATCAGTGGTTGCTTGTGGGTTTCTAAAGGTGATCAAAAATAATTATAGGATAGGTAGATGGGTAGATAGAAGTTTTGTCAAGGATCTAATAAAGAGGAAATAAGGTGTAAATAGGTATGTTTAGGTTATGGAGGTTAGAGATCCAAAATAACAATGCTAAAGTATTAATATACTTATAGCTTGATATTTGGTTTATGATTGAAGTCTGAAGCTATTTTTCTAGAGTAATGATGCTTTGCCATCAAAAACAAATTTGATAAAGGTTGGGGTCTCTTTTGTTGATGTTGAGTTGTTAAAGAAAGACTGGATGCTAGAAGACTTGAATACCTATGTGTAAGAAGATTTGATAGCTTGAGCATGGATAATTTTCACCTCCCACTTCCCTCCTTTTATATGAAAATAGAGATGGAGGATGAAAGGTTATGTAGAGGGTGAGGTTGTTGATCATGATGCTTGAAAGGTTTCTAGCACTACATAAGGTAAATATAATAAATTGTGCCTTATTATCTCACACATAGACGGTGATGTGTTAATAAGGTGAGGAGGTGAGGAAATGATCATCGAAGGTTAGGCTAACCATTGATGTTTATGTTGACCATCATTGGTTGGGTGTTTGAGGGAAAAGGGGTTAAAAACTTTGGTTAAATGTTAAGTTAGTGAGTTGATGAGTTAGATAACTAGGTGGCTAACTAGACTTAGGGTTTGATAGGGGTCCTAAGGTGTTTTGATAACTAAAACTATCATGTATAGTTTTCTAGTGTCTACATTTTACCCCTTTTTATTATTCTTTGATTTAACAAGCTATAAAATAAAAATGGATTATTGGTCAAAGGTCTATTTGCCTTAGTATGAGAGGAGATGTTACCTTTCAAATCAAGAGTTGATGAGGTGAAATTAAAATCAATTTGAGGTTTGATAAGTGATTTATGGTGAGTCACTAGGTGGTAACAAAAGGGTTGGTCATTTGAAATGCAAACAATACACACAAAATGTGACTAAGTGCAATAGTCAAGATCACACATAGACTAAGGTTGCCAATGTTGGTAAAAATAAGGTCGGTTCTAGAAGTATAAGTGATAGGGTAACCAATATATAGCATTGGTCATATCTATTCAAGTTACTTTATAAGTCTCCTAGATAGGGTCAATGTTTTTGTAGGGATTCAAGGTAGGAAGTGCTCTGTTGAAAAACATAAATGGTCTAGTCATGCATGAGGTGGTGCAAATTCAAATGATCAACATGGAAAAAATGGTCGGTGTAGTCAAAAACACCACTACAAGGTCATCACAAAACATGGAAAATAATTCAAGTCAAAATGGCTAATGTCCAGGTAGACATGGTCTAATGGTTGGTTGGAGAAGGGTAACCTCTAAAAGTTTAAGTTCTATTTTAAGTGAGATTACGTGATCTTTAAAGTTTAACACCTAGGTGGGGTGTTTAAAAATTAAAAAAAGTGGGGGACCCTGACCATGAATGGTTAGGGGTTCCTAGGGTCAACCATCGATGGTCACCCTAACCATCGATGGTCAGGGGGAAACCTACAAAAGTCAAAACATAAAAAGTGAAGATGAAAAATCATTTTCACTTTTGACTATTTGACCTCCACATTTTGTGCTCTAGTGTTTATGTATATTAGTATTTTGTGGCAAGTTGATCAAGCATGCTAAGGTGTAGTTTGGTTATTACTTGAGCATGTGTTCAAGGAGATAAATTGTTGATTGAGATGGAGGGTGGATGACGGTGTGGCTGAGTGGCTGGATGTAGGATCTAACCTTGATAATGATCAAGGAATGAGGTAGGGGGAGTTCTAAAATTGATAGTTAGTTGATTTGATGTGTTAAAGTTGAATTTGAGTAGGTTTAAATTAATTTGATATGGTTTTATGGTTTTTTTGGGTAGGATTATGCCATAGTTTGGGTTTTGGGTGGAATTAGGAAAATTAGCAAGTGATTTGGAGTTAGAAGGAAGTTTTGGGTGGGGAATAGGATGTAGGATAGTTTTAGGTGGTTTAATTTTAGAAATTAGTTGTTTTGTGAGGTTTTTTTGGTGGGTAGGTTTTAGGGGTTTCACTATGGTAGTTGCACATAGTGACTATTGGTGATTTGACCAATTTCTAGTAGTTGAACATCAAGGTAAAATGGGGTTATAGGATTGTCGATGCTTTGATTGAACCATTGGTGATTGAAGGGTTTGGGGTGAGGTTTAAATTAAAAGTGGTAAAAAAACATATTTGTAAAGTTTTTAAATGGTATAAAATGTGTTTAAAAATGTATTTAATGGCTATATATGGTTATAAATGTGTTTAAATGTAGGTTTGATAGGATGAACAATTAAGATGGTTAGTGGGTAGAGTTTAAGTAGGTGCTAAAAGTTATGCAGAGTAGGGAAATTATTCATGATAAAAGTGTTTAGATTTTGGTATAATTTTGAAATTTGTGTAGATAAAGGTAGATGTTTGTTTTATTGTTGGAGGTAATAGGTTTTACAAAATCAAGTGTAGGTTGATAAATGAGCCAATTAGGCCATGAGTAATGGTGACTAGTGCTAACTATGGTTTTCCAGGCCCATGACCAGATCTAGATGAGGGACTAAGTCCCTAAGATCTTTGTAGAGGTTTATGATAGGATGATTGATGATTAGTAGAGGAACATGGAAGAGGATTGCCTAGGGGCCATGAGACACTATCAGTACCTATCATGGGATGTACCTATGATCATGGCCCTCAATGAGAGATGGGACCCAACCATGAACACATTTTTATTACTGACTAGGGAGATGACCATCCTCCTAAAGGATGTTCATAGGATTACATGGCTACCCATTCAAGGGGAGCTGATTTATCACATCAAAAGCAAGGAGAGAGATTACCATATGGATTTGTTATATGGAGTAGATCAAGTCTATGCTAGGTATCATGTAGGTGGTTTAACTATGGGCCACTATACTAGATGGCTCTAGGGTACCAATGTTTATTGATGATGATGATGAGAGTGTCCTATTTCACTTTGCTTAATTTAAAAATTTGTTGATTTCCATATCTACTATTAGGAGTGTTGGTGGGGATGTTGCTAAGGAGGACTATGTTCAAGTGGGCACTAGTGTTACTAGTCTGGATATATAGGGAGCTCTAGGCCTTTTGAGCACACAAGCAATATGGGATTAGCATTGGGTTTGTGATCTATTATTGGGTGTACAAGCATATTTGGGTCTTGAGACATTTGGGGCTACCATGGGATGGTTATGTCTTGATGGACTATAGAGTACATTTTTTGAGATGGAGGGGAGATTATGATTTAACAAGTGTTGGTGGTGGTGTGAAGGACATAGATTGGTTTCAAGATGACTTAGAGGGTTTGGTTATGAGTGATGTGGTTTGGAGGCTATATGTGGGTTGGACTAAGTGGGCCCAGTATAGTTACCATACCCTATTACTATAGAGTTGGTAATGGATATAAGGGAAGTGAGATGCGAAGACTAAGCTCATCTCATTAGAATAAGTTTGGAAGTAGTTTAGCCTCATACAAGAGATTCTAGATGCATTCCTGAGATATAGGAGGGAAGATGCACAGATCTTACTTTTGGAGTTGTAGCAATAGGATGTAGTTTTGGATCATGTAGAGTTGTTAGCTAGATCAATGATAGATGATGCTAATTTTGTTGATGGATATGTGGCATGATATAAGGGCTTATATGCAGTAGCCAATTTTAGGTGGGGTGATGAGGGTTAGCAAGCCATGGATCTAGATCCCATTTGGGTAATAGTACATGGTGGTGGCTAGGATGGATAGGGATAGGTAGCACTTGAAATGGCATAGGCATAGATTATAGGATTACAAGGATAGGTGGCAACTCTCTAAGTCTAGGTTGTCACCTTATAGGGTCAGGTTACCACCTTGATAGGAGAACAAGATCAGGTAAGGAGCTCTCTTGGTTTAGTGACCCAAGAGAGAGATACCTTGAGATAGAGAGAAATAATGGTAGTAACACTAGAAAGAGTACCACCTAATATAATTTTGATGACATATTACTTATATATGGTTGAGGAGATGAGATATTATGAGGCAATAGTACTAGCATGATGTCCATTAGAGCTATGATATGGAGAGTATAGGGCCAGCTTAGTAGGTGGTCCAATTATAGCTACTTTGAGACAGTGGGCTTCTATAGTGAGTTAGGTAGGTAGATCAAAGGGACCAATACTAGATGGTAGTATAGGTGGAGGAGCAAGAGGGGCTAGTGGTAGTGGTGCCCCAAGGGCCTGATTATATGATGTATGTGTTTTAATACCAGCATACATGTCAATGATGTGAGATGTGTATGAGAGAAATATTTCATACATTATTGCATATATTGTTTATGATGACATGATGTATATGATGATGTTTATGATGATATATATGATATTTATGATGTTTTACATGTGATTTTTATGCTCATATTTATGGTTCATGTTTTGATGGCATATAATGTTTATGATGATGATGATTTTGTTTATGGTTATGTTGATGTGGTTTTATGATTTGATGTTATGAGATGAATTTTTGTGATGTTATGGTAAATGGATAGGATGATACATAGATAGATATATGATGTATGATGTGGTTTATGATGTTTTGATAGAAATTTTATTTATAGGTATGATGATGAATGGTGTAGTTAAGGGTTGTTTATGATATGATGTATGCTCATATGATGTTTTGATGATAGATGGATAGGATGATATTATAGATAGAGAGATGATGTAGGATATGATTCATGATGTTTTGATCATAGATAGATATATGATGTATGTTCATGGATATAGTTCACAATGTTTCATTCATCATTGATTTTAGTTTTTTAGGATCATAGAGATGTAATGTGATTATGGTTAAGGATGTGATGAAAATACATAAAGCAAGTTAAATAAAAAACTAAATGTAGGAATAAGAGATGAGAATCATGAGATGCATGTCTACATGAACCAATGATGAAAGATAAGAAAATAAGCATAATGCCTTTTCATTGGTAAGGACCTAAAAAATCTAAATTTAGATTGGCTTAAGGAAACTAAGGCTTTCAAATGCTTCACATTAGCATGCTTAGGTTGATAAACAACTGTCTTAATCAAGTCCATGTATAAAGGGAGGATAGGTGGGAGGTGAAAGGTAAATGAGTGGATAGGTAAGGTAACCTTATGTGGGTTAGTTTTCCCATTCTATAGGTGACCTAAAAACCATAGTAAACAAGTTTATGTCTTTATACTAGGTGTAGACTGATCGATGCAGGAAGTCTACTAATGCTAGATATGAAAGTTGATTGCAACTTCCTTGGGATAGCTTATTTTTACATAGGGTTTTTTGTTTATTTCCTTTGTTTTTATAATTTTTGAAGTTGATAAAGGCAAGAATCTTTAAATGATTGATTTTGACTGATTTTACTTAGCCATCCTTCAAAGGAGTGGTCTAAGTTTGAGTTTGTATGTTTGATAGCTATCATTTAAGGGAGCAGTCTATCTTTTAAGTAATTTAGTTTTGTATAGTTATCCTTCAAAGGAGAAATCTATCTTTTAAGAAATTTAGTTTTGTATAATTATTCTTCAAGGGAACAGTCTACCATGCTAAAAATATGTGACCTAAATGATATTTGTTTTGGGTTTCAAGTTTTTTAGATATAGACAAGTCTAATTAAGCTTATAGGCTTACCTTTATGAAGGAAAGACTTTTAGCACAAAGAATGTTAATGGTAGGTGAAAGGAATGGTTCAAGAGACCATGACCATGGGATTCCATCTTGTTAGAGATGAAAATTATCCATGATAACCATACCATGGGTAGAGCCATGGTACCCATATTTTGGATTAGGCTATAATTTTAATGGTTAATCACATGGTTCTATGTTGTAATTCGTTGTACTCAAAGGGAGAGGGATAGGTAGATGAAGATGAAAATATCATAAATCAAGGGATGAGCTTAAGTTAGACAAAAAAGTTATTTCAATCCTTCTTTAACAAAATAAAGGACATAGATGCGAAGCATTTAGAGGCTTAGGTTATAGTTTGCCTTCGAGAGAGGACAAATGATATGGTCCTGATCCATACTTATGGGTGATGATGTAGGGTACAAGTTAATTAAAAGAAAATTTGCTCTTTCTTTTTTCTTCATGTTGGTTACATGTTATTTTTCCTTAAGGATGAGGTCTCTGATATTGAATTCCCATTCAACTAGATGTTTTTTTTAGGCACACTTGATTCATTCTTGGTAGACATGAAGATGGTTGAGCACTACAAGGTGATGCTACTCAATTAGCTCAAGTTGTGTGAGACATTCTTGATGATAATCACTCTTAGAAATGATCTTTTTCAAATATATGCAAAGGGAAGGAATCTGGACTTTGAGAGGCAAAACTACCTCTATTCTAAAGACTAGAGAAAAGGGGTAAAACCCATAAAGGTTTGAATGCTAGTGTGATAGTCCCATAAATCAAAATGGATGTGTAAGTGCTAATCTTAACCTGAAACACTAATGAATTTGGTCAACATTTTGTTAATTATTTTGTTAGATTATTTTTCTTGTCCATTTTCTTGTGAATGATAAGGTGAGGAAAAGCTTAACTTAATGCCATATGCATCGTAAAGACCTTGGACTTTCTTGTTCTTGAAAGATTTACCATTGCCTATGATGATCTTACAGGGAACACCAAAATGATAGATGATGTGATGGTTGATAAAGTCAACAATCTTTTTAGCTTTGGTAGAGATGAGAGGAATGCCTTCCATCCACTTGGTGAAATACTCAGTGGTAATAATGATGGATTGGTGACATTGTGATGAATGAGGATTGATTTCCCTAATAAGATCAAGTCCCCATTATGAGAATGGCTAAAATTATTTGGATACTTGGAAGCTATGGGTAGGTACATGGTGTAAATTAGCATGTTTTTGACACTTAACACATTTATTTACATAATCACAACAATATTAGTTAAGGGTATGCCAATAGTAGCCAAGGTAAAGGATGTGTTTAGTGATAGCTAAACCACTAAAATGGCCCCCATAGATTCCATCATGTGTTTATTTGATATCATGAGAAGCTTCATAACAATGAAGGCAATAGAGAATGAGGCTGTCAAATCTATGTTTGTAAAGGATTCCCCCTAGTATGGTATAATGAGAGGTACTCTAAACAAAATCTCTTCAGGCATTCCAAGAGAGCTTGGGAAGAATGAGACTGAGGTTGAGATAATAAAATGTTTGTTCATATAATATGTTTGATGAAGATAATTCCACATTACAAATGGTAGGAAGGTCAAAATAAATATAAGGTGTGATAAAATGGTGGATGGTAACAAAGAGTTTAGAGTTAGAAGGTTGAGATGGGATTTGGGAAATAAGGGAAGCCACTATATCCATGAACTTGTTGGAAGATCATGGAACATACTAGATAAGGTAATGATCAAATGATGCTAAGAGTACATCCATGAGTTTTTTGTACTTTAGTAAGACATCATTTTTGCATTAGTAATATCCATTGACCTGGTTGATGATAAGTTTAGAATCTCCAAAGACAGTGATTGTCTTGACTCCCAAGTCTATCAAAATTTGGAGACCTATGACTAGGGGTTCATACTCAACAACATTGTTAGTACACTCAAATTCAAGTTTGAAGGAGAGGGAAAGAGGTTCACCATCAAGGGAAATGAAAATAACTCTAGCACCCCCACCACATTGTCATTTAGAGCCATCAAATAATATGGTCATTTGGTAGGTGGGGTGCTCTTAAGAAATAGTCATGATGGACTCATCAAGAAATGCAAGAGGAAGAGGTTGGCTATTAGGTAGAGGAACTTTGGCCAATTGGTCAACAATGACTTTCCCTTTAATTAACTTCTGCTAGAGAAACTTAAGGTCAAACTTAGCAAAAAAACATGAGACACTTAGCCATACACTAGTTTTTATAAGTTTTGGAGTGCATGTACTTGAGTGAGTCACATACTCAACAACATTGTTAGTACACTCAAATTCAAGTTTGAAGGAGAGGGAAAGAGGTTCACCATCAAGGGAAATGAAAATAACTCTAGCACCCCCACCACATTGTCATTTAGAGCCATCAAATAATATGGTCATTTGGTAGGTGGGGTGCTCTTAAGAAATAGTCATGATGGACTCATCAAGAAATGCAAGAGGAAGAGGTTGGCTATTAGGTAGAGGAACTTTGGCCAATTGGTCAACAATGACTTTCCCTTTAATTAACTTCTGCTAGAGAAACTTAAGGTCAAACTTAGCAAAAAAACATGAGACACTTAGCCATACACTAGTTTTTATAAGTTTTGGAGTGCATGTACTTGAGTGAGTCAGTGTTAGTGATGATGTAGGTCTTGTGATTAAGAAGGTAATGACAAAGTTTGGAAACCACGAAGACAAGGGTAAGGCAAAGTTCCTCAAGATGGGAATACTAAGTCTCATACTCTACAAGTATTCAACTTATATAGTAGATATATTTCTCTTTCTTCTATTCATTATGGTGAGTGAACACTAACCCTAGGGAATGATCAGTGGTATATATGTAAAGGTAGAAGGTATGATCCTCTTTAGGATGGGTCAAGACAGGTGGAAAAAAAAGGTATTCTTTGAGTGAATCAAAAGCTTGTTGACAATATTTGGTCCACTTAAATTAGGTGTTGTTTTAATGAATTTCTTGCTTATTATGAAAAATAAAAACTAAGTATGGGTATGGTTGATAAACCTAATTGAAAGTATGTGTGTTGAAATCAAAAGATTGTGAAGAGTTCCTCTTTGGCTTAGGAGGATGACCTATAGATAAGAAAGCACCAAAGCAAACTTGTTTGTTAGATGAATAGTTGGGTGGATTACCTAGTGATAGCTAGATCCCAAAAGTGGGAGATTCCTTAGGGGATATTAATCCACATGTTTTAAATAATTAATTTTATAAATAGAAAATAAAGGTACTTGCATCAATGAATCAAAAGTTATTAAATAAAAATATATGAATGCTTGGTAATAAATATGATAGAAATGATTAAATTAGTGATGAAACAATTAATATTAGTGATAGAGGGTTAGATTATGCTTCAAAAAATATATAAGGGGTCTGTGAATAGGAAGGAACATAGAAAATTAGGTTTGATTGGATGTAGGTGGGTGAAATTATCTTGCTAATTTTTGGTGCCACAGTGATCATCAGTAGTTGGGATGACCATTGATGGTAAAGGTATCATTGATGGTCAAGGTAACCATTGGTGGCTGAGCAGACCATTGGTAGTTGAGTCAACCATTACCAGCTATTGTGTGAAGATTTGGGTTGATAAATTGCTAATTGACAAGATCCAAAAGATGGATTTTGAAAGGTGGATAAGGTCTAGGTTGATTGTATTGATTGTAAAATGGAAATAAAGTAAATGAATGCTCAAAAACAAGTACTTGTCTTACTAAAGGTCAATTATGTGGGTAGTTGAGGTAGTTGATTTGTGGGTATAATCTATCTCGATTTTGGTAGAGTAACAATACTTGAAGGCTTGGTGGAGAGGTGATAAATTGGCTCTCTAATATGATTGTTAAATTTTTGGATTAGTCATGGTGATTTTTTATGACAATTGACCTAAAATAAAGAAACTCATGGATACACAAGATCTTGATAAAAAATTTAGATAGATCTTCACAGCCCAGCTCCTCTCTTTTTATAGACATAAGCAAGAGTAGAAGTAGAGGTTCAACTAGGTTATCTAATTATAAATTGTCCATGTAAAAACTTGCAACAAGTTTTAGACAAGCTATAATTAGAAAATAAAAGTGGATGGTTTGCATGATTTTGGCTAGAGAGGTGGGCCCTGATCGTCAACAGTTAGGGTGACCATTGACAATTACCCTAACCATCAATGGTTGAGTGTCAAGGGGTAAAAAGAGCTAAAAGGCAAGGTTAAGCCAGTTAAGTTAAATTGAATGTGGGTGAGCTCAATTAGTGGTTTAGAGGGTTATGTTAGTATTGAGAGGTCCCCAAACTAGTCAAGGGCTAATTTGACATTCAAAATTATGGTGTGCATATTTTCATTGTCTACATTTTGCCCCTTTTGTTATGCAACTTGGAATCAACCAACTACAAAACAAAAAATGATATTGATCAGAGGTTTGCTTGCCTTGAGTATGAGAGGAGGTCTTTCCCCCTCAAACTAGGAGGTGATGAGGTAAAAACCAAATCAGGTATAGGTTTGACAAGGTATGTGAGGGTGAGGACAAAGGTAGATGATAGGTTGGGCACGAGGGCACAAACAAGTGCATAAATTATGATAATGGGTGTGATAATTGAGATCACAAGAAAGACAAAGTTTCCATAGTTGAAAACAATAAAGGTCGGTGCTAAGGGACAAGTGAATAGTGTACCATGTGACCATATTTAGGCATAAAAGTTAGTTACACCTATTAGTCTCTTAGATAGGTTAGTGTTTTTGGTGGGTATCTGAGGTAAGAAGTACTCCCATGAAAAACACAAATAGGTCAAGTGTCATGGGTATCTAAGGTTGTAAGAAGTGCTCCCAAAAGACTCAAATAGGTCAAGTAAGTATCAGGTGGCACAAATTTAAAATGTGTTCAATATGGTAATGTTGTTGTTATGGTCAAATTACCAGGCATAAAGTGTCATAAAAAGCATGCTAGTTGGGCCAAAATGGACCAATGGTGAAGTGATGACATGTTCAGGTTGGGCAGAGAAGGTAGTTATTTCCATGGGTGGTTCGAATTGGGGTGGTGTAGTAAGGGTTTGAGTAGGGGGTGGCTAAGTTGACTCCATATACATGAGGCAAGTGGATTTTACCTACATATTTCCATGGATGTAATATCCAATAAAAACTAGGCCAAATGTAGTTCTCCATGGTGAGGTAGACATGGTCTAACGATTGGTTAGTGGTGTTCAAATGGGGTGGCCCAATTTCATGTACCATGTGGTTTGGTTTGGTTGAAGATACGTGGATTTGATTATGGCTATGATCATGGTTATGGCTTATGTTGGTAATGGTTATGTTTGTTGTTATGGTTATGTTAAATCACATGAGATATGTTAATTAACAACCCTAAATGGGAGAATAGAGAATATAATCAAGAGACAAATGTCATAATGAAAATATCAACTAGTCATGATAAGTTAGGAAGAGGGCATATGCTTATTTATTGATAATGACTGACACAAAAACCAAATTTGGATTGACTTAATTAACATAAGCCTTTTGAATGATTTACATGAGTGTTCATTAGTTGGTTAGAAAGGTGTCTTGACCACATAATGTCAAGTAAGCTCAAAAATACCTTATATATTAGTGTAAAGGGGAGATGGGTGAAAATGAAACCCTATTGTGTTACTGGTAAGCCTCTAATATAGGTATCTAAAAGAATAGGGTAAACAAGTCTATGCCAAGCTATGTATACTGATTGATGCAGGAAGTCTACTTGTGGAAGTTGATTGTAGCTTCTACCTTATCTTGTTGTTTGAGAGTCGATTGTGGATTTTAAGATTATTTTGCTTTTGCTTTGATTGTGATAATAGGTCTTATATTAATTTTTGTATATGGGAAGCTAATCAATGTGGGAAGATTCCAATAAATTGATATGAATTTGACAAATTCTTGCTCAACCATCCTTCAAGGGAGTGGTCTAAGTTTGTGTGCTTTTCTTAATGCTTTTTGATAGCTATCCTCCGAGGGAGAAGTCCACCTTATATTTGGAAATTTCAAATAAATTTTCAACAACTGTCCTTCAAGGGAGTAGTCTACAAATGTTAGGATTGACCTATGATTGTTAATGGTTTAGAATTTTATTTTTTGCATGTTTGATTTGTGCTTGACATAGACTTACTTAGGTTGTCTTAATGGTTCATCTACATGGTGGAAAAACTAAAAGCATAAGAGATTTGGGTAGTTGTAAAGAGTTTTAGGTGATAATGACCATGGGGATCCATTTTGAAAAAGGTGTGGAAAGTACCATGAGAACCATGCCATGGATAGAGCCATGATACCCATTGTTCAAGATTAGGATAATTCTAGTGATAGATAATCATATGATTCATGTTTAATCGATTGCCCCTAAAATAGGGAGATGAATATGGGTGGATAATAAGGGATGAGATTAAGTTAAATAAAAGGTGAAATTTATCCTTCCTAACCAAAAAAATGATGCAAATGTGAATAATTAAGGGGCTTAGGCTTTAGGTGGCCTTCGAGAGAAGACAACTGGTAAGCTCCTGATCCATAATTATGGGTTGTGATATTAAGTCTGAGCCAATTGACATCAAACTTGTCCTATTTACTTTTATCCATATTAGTGACATGTTTATTTTATTTTAGGATGAGATCTATGATGTTGAATTCTCACACTTTAAGGTTTTAGTTATAGGCACATTTGATACGCTCTTGGTAGACATGAATATAGGTGAGGGTTGTTAAGCGATATTTATCTAGTAGCTCAAGATGGGCTAAATAGTGTTGGTAATTATCATTCTTAGAAACAATATCTTGTAAATAAATGTGAAGAGAGGGGATTTGGACCTCAAGAGGCAAGACAACCTCTACCCCAAATATAAGAGAAAATGGGGTATCACCCATAGGGGTTATAATACTAGTACAATATGCCCACAAGGTGAAGGCAATGTGAAAATGACAATCTTGATCAGGCGGATTGCCCATTTTAGTTAACATGTTGTTAAGAGTTTTGTTAAAGGATTATGATTATCTATTCACTTGAGGGTGATAGGGTAAGGAGAAGATTAAATTAATATCAAATGCATTACATAGACATTGGACTTGCATGCTCTTAAATGATTTACCATTATCAATGATAATATTATGAGAAACAACAAAATGATATATGATATGATGGTTGCTAAAGTTGATATTTTTTTTTGCTTTGGTTGAGACTAGATGAATAGCCTCTACCCACTTGGTAAAATACTCAATCGTGATGATGATAGAATGGTGTCACTATGAGGAATGAGAATTAATTTCCCTAATAAGTTTTAGACCCCATTATGAAAATGGTTAGAAATCAATGGAAACATGAAGTCTATAGCTAGGTGTGTGATGCGAATTAGCATGTTATTAGCACTTAATACACTTTTTCACATAATCAAAACAATCTTGGTTAAGGTTAGGCCAATAATAGCTGAGACAAAGGATGTGTTTGGCTACAATGAGGCCACTAAAATGTCCCCCATAGACACCATCATGCATTTATTTGATAGCATGATAAGCTTCATGACTTCATAGGCAACAGAAGATGAGGTCATTTAAGCCTCATTTATTTAAAAAATCCCTCCCATAATGGTATAGTGTGAGGTACTATGTAAACATTCTTTGAGGATCCTTAGAAAGGCCAAAGGGAATAATGTTGAGGTTCAGGTAGTCAAAGGTTTGTTGGTACCAAAGGTCAGGTTGGGTCTCTTTGATATTCAAAATGGTTGGAAAATATGGTTTGATATAGGATGGTTTGGCAATCCTATGGATAACTACATATAAATTAGAATTTTAGGGTGTAGATAGGATTTGTGAGGCAAGGGAAGACATGGTGTCAGCAAACTTATTAGTAGATCATGGGGTTGATTAGATAAGGTAGTGTTAAAATAATGTTAAGAGTTCATCAAATAGCTATTTATATTATTTCAGAACATCATTCTTACACTGGTAAGAGCCATTGATTTGATTGACCATAAGTTGGGAGTCACCAAATATATTGATTATTTTGGCTCCAAGGGTTAAGGCAATCTAAAGGCCTATCACTAAGGCTTCATATTTAGCCATGTTGTTGGTACATTTAAAATAAATCTTGAAGGAAAAAGGAAGAGGTTTACCATCAAAGGGGATAAGGATGATACATTCTCCCCCACCACATTGAGATTTTGATCCATCAAATAACATGGTGACTTGATAGGTGAAATCTGCTTGAGATAGGGTCATAATGGATTCATCAAGGAACTCAAGGGGAGGAGGTTGATTATATGCTAATGGTGCTTCATCCAATTAATCAACAATAAATTTCCCTTTAATTAACTTCTATTGGAATAATTTAAGGTCAAAATCTACTAAGAGCATGATCCACTTGGCCATATGTTGGTTTTGGTATGGCTTAGATTGCATGCACTTAAGTGGGTTAATGTTGGTTATGACATAGGTTTTATGGTTAAGAAGGTAGTGGCAAAGCTTGGTTTCCATGAATACTAAATCAAAATAGAGTTTATTACTATGAGTTTAATGATTCTTGTACTCTACTAGTGTGTGACTAATATAGTACAAGGCTTGCTCTCTATGTTTTTCATCTTAATGAACCAACATTGCCCCTAGGGAATGTTTAGTGGCAGAGATATATAGGTAGAAAGGTTGGTCATATTTTAGAGGGGTAAGGATAGGTGGTGATAAAAGGTACTCCTTGAGTGAATTAAAGGCCTTTTAATAATCAAAATTCCACTTGAAAGAGACATCCTTTTTTAAGAGGTGGTAAAATGGTTAGCACCGATCCAAAAGCTAAGAAATAAAATGATGAATGGATTGCATTTTCCCTTACAAGATTTAGAGTTGATTGAGGTTGGTGAGAGGAAGAATGTCTAGGATTGATTTGATTTTGGTGAGATATACTTTGATTTCATGAAGGGAGATAATGAAGCCAATAATATTTCTTGATAAGACCCCAAAAATACACTTTTTAGGTTTAAGATGGACATGGTAGTGGATAAGTCACTTGAATATGATCTTAATAATGGCTAAGCGATCCTTCCAGAGCTTGGATTTTTTGAGAATATCATCCACATATTCCTCTAAAATCTTATGGATAAGGTCATGAAAAATGGAGGTCATGGTACACTAGTAGGTTACACCAGTGTTATTTAACCTAAAAGGCATGACTCTATAGCAAAAGGTCCCCCATGGGGTGATAGAGGTGGTTTTGTACTGATCTTCAATGACGATTAAGATATGATTATAACCTGATAATTCATCCATGAGAAATAACATCTCATTTTTTACTGTAAGATCAATAAGCTAAGTCGAAGCTAGGTAGAGGAAAGTCATCTTTAGGATAGGTGAGGTTGAGGTCACAAAAGTCCACACAAATGCATAGTCCCCCTATGGTTTTAGTGATAGGTATAACATTTGAGACCCATTGGGGGTAATTAATAGGTTGAAAGAAGTTGATAGATATGAGATGTTAAAGCTCTTCTTTGATAAGAAAGGCTATGTAAGGATACATACGTTAGAGATTTTTCTTGATAGGCTTGGCATCATAATGAGTGACTATGTTTTGGGTATCAATGGTAGTGTCAATCCTAGGTATATCATTATAAGACCAAGTAAAGGATATGTTGTGGTCTTAGGGGAAAGAGGGGAAGTCCCAAAGTTCCTTAGCATTTAATGATCAATTGATTTTGACTATGCAGGGGTTATTCATAGTACCCAAGTTGATATCCTTGGTGGATTCATTCAACATGGTTAACATATTAGGAAGAAGGGATTTATGGATTAAATAATCTAGGGTACCAAGGTAGGTGAGGATATAATCATCATCCTAACACTAGATAGTGTTAATGGTAGGAGAGTCTTCTCCTATCATTTCAGGATGGATCAAAGGAATGGTTACAGTCACCCCCTCCTTTTGATAAGTTAGGGGTTTGAGGCTGATCATGTTGAAAAAAAGGTTAGGTGGGATTATTTCATCATCCTCACACATAAGTAGAGGTAAGGTTGGTGAGGAAGGGGTATTCTCCTCAATAATGGTAGTAGTGGGTTTTTTGGCTTTCTTCTTATTAAGCAAGATGAAACCAAGTATGTTCTTCTCATGAGGTTTCCTAGTGTTGATGATGACCAATTCATGTGGTCCATGCTCATATCATCCAAGACCAAAACCTTTCCAAGCACATCAATAGAGATATGTCTTGGTGAAACTTAGTTTATCAAGGTAATAAAAACTAGTGGTGAATGGTCAAGGTGGATGAGAGGTGGTAGAAACATCAAGGGATTTATCAAGTCCCCCATAGATAAAGTGGGTCTAATGGTGTGTAGGTCCAATAGGAATGATAGTTATAATATTGGGATTATATCTTGGTTGGTTGGTAAGTTTCCCATATGTGTGAGGAGTAGGCAAAGTGTCAAGCACTAAAAGGCAATATTCCCCCAGCAAAATATGATGGAATGTGGATTCTAAAGGGTCTATGGTAGGGATTTTATGTGAAGGTATAGAGGAACTAGTTGATGCCTCATCAGTGGAAGGGGATATGATATCCACTTTGGTGGTTAAAGGTTGAGTTTTAGTTATTGAGGGTATATTGGATGGGTGTATTAGGACATCATTGGGGTCGTAGGTTATGTTGCATGTCAAGAAAAGACTTGGGTCAGCTTAGATGGTGATGACCTAGCCCTCATGCTCAAATTTCATGCAATGGTGGAGAGTAAAGGGAATGCAACCCATGGAATGAATCTAAGGTCATCCTAACAGTATGTTATATTGGAATTCACCTTCTACAACATAGAATAGTTTGGGGAGTGTTCAGGTTCCTTTGTGGATATGAAGGATGATAGTTCCCAAGGTAGTGGCCATGGTATCATTGAAGGAATGAAGGATATCCAAAGATTTATACATGACCTTATCTAAAAATTTGAGTTGATTGTAGGCATGAGAGGAGATGAGTTTATGTTTTCTCCCCTATCAATCATGACCTGTTTAATGTGGGTTTGGTTGATGTAATCAGTGATCAATAGAGGAGGATCTATGTCTCAAGGGTGGATGGAGGGTATTGTTAAATCCTTGAAGGTAGCAAGGTTGAAAATTTTAAGGGCATTGACAAAAGAAGATAAAGGTTGGGGGTTCTTAGGTTAGACCTCAATGGATTGAAAATCTTCTATTAGTGTTCAACAGTGGTGGGGAGAAGTAGAGAATAACTCATATAAGCTCATCTTCATTAGGGTTTAATGAATTTCTTTGAGGATAACTCTCCTGATTGATTCTAAAGGGTTATATTGGGAGGCACCTAAGATAGACACCTTGGGTATGGTCAAAGATGGAGATAGTTGGGAATTTAAGGAGGGGTATGTCCAAGGAATGGATACCTTATCCTTCCCCTTATCCTTTTACTATGCTCTTGTGACCATGTTGATAGTATGGATAGAAGGAGAGGTTGAGGTAGTAGACTAGTCAGACTTTTCTTCACTCTTAGGTGAGAGTGGAGTAGGTAGGTGTTGGGTAGGTATGGTTAATGGTTGGATTGATATATGTTCTATAGGAGGTTCATTTTTTAATATATCATCCTCATCATAAATATGGTGGATAATGGTTTGGAGAGCCTTTTAGTTCTCTTTGTGAGGGCATGGTGTCCTATGATAAGCACAGACTTAGTGATCAATATACCAAGTGGGATTTGAAGTTAAAGGGTTAAAGGGTCTGATGGGAGGTAAGGCTAAATAAGAAGTATTAAATAACCTATGGAGGATGGTCAAGTATGAATCAATTGAAGGTGGTAAAGGTGTAGCTATTTTGATTTTTGTGGTTGGGGTAAGAGGTTGCTTAGAGACAAGTTTGGTAGTAGGTAATATGGGTAAGGTGATACAATTGGTTTATGGCTTTGATTTAGGTAAGGAGGAGGAGGATCTAGAGGTATAAGATCTCAAGGTAGATAGCTTAGGTATATTTAGCATGGTGAAAGGAGGTGCATCAGAGAGCAACTATGAAGGTGTAACCAAAAGAGGTGGTGAGGTTTTGGTAGAGGTAATTGACCTACTATTCAAGGTAGAAGCATGAGGCCCTATAATGGAGGGAAAGGTTGAGGCAAAGTTTGGGCTTTTCAACCTTTGTGTGGCTTTGCCTCTTTAATTTCTTTGGTCTTGTATTTGGTTGGTAGGTTTGGATGGGTTAGGTCCACTTTGATAGATGGGTGACTAAGGCTTGGTGTAGGAAGGATACGAAGATTCTTGACAAACCTAGTTGCGATGATAAGAAAGGGTTTGGATACTTGGATCTTGGTTGGCTTATGTGGTAAAATTTTGGTTGATTTGATGGAGGTTTTAGTTTTTTGGCTAGAGGGTTTGGTTGTTTGGTTAGATATGGTAAGGGGTTGGTTAATGGAAGTGGTGGGTTAGTTTAATTAAGGAAGGGTTAGAGGTTCTAGTCAGATAATGTAAAGGAGACCTAATTACTACTGTAAGGTGGCTCGATCCATGTCAAGGTTGGAAATAAATTCTAGTTTATGTACTAGCCTAGAGAATGGTTTATAGGTTGGTTTGATTCCCTGAAGGGTGGACCTAAAAAATAGGCCTCTAGGTGGAGAAATAGGGATGGTAACCTCATCCTCTTCCTCAATCAAAAGATCTGGGTTTGAAAAAGATGGTTCCTCTATGAGAGAAGTAGACATGAGGTTTTTCTCCTTAATAATGATCTCTGAAGGGAAATTAGTTTTCTCTATAATTAAAGGTGAAGGTGAGGTGGTAATGGTTAGTTGTTCTGGTATATTAGTTAAAAGGGTGGCTAGTGGCTCCACTACCTTAATAAGTGGAGGGAGGGGGGATGATATTTCCTTAGTTTGAGTGTCAAAAGGAAGGGAATGTGACTTCACTACCTCAATAGATGGAGGAGGTGGAGGATTAGAAGATTGGATACTAAGAGGTTTGGTAAGGATTGCATCAAGGACCATGTTAATTGTATGACAACACTCAATGTTATTGATCGCATTCTTGGTAGGATAATGGTTCAAAAAAGGTTGCCTAAATATATTAAGTGCTTGGTTTTTCAGTGCATTGGGGTTATCCACTATAAGCTTCCCCTTGTCAATGAGGGATTAGGCAAAGATCTTGAAGGTGTTACACCTACTGACATCATGTCTTATCACTTGGTGAAAGGCACACAAATCATTCTCATTGTATCATCTAGGTGTGGGATGAGAGGAGTCAAATTGTTGAGGTGGCTTGATAGGAGGAAGTTAAATGATATTGGCTTTTAATAACTTCTCTAATATGGAAGCATAGGATTCTCCAAGTGGAGTGAATTGATTTTAGTTGTTTTGAGTTTGGTAACTTAGGTTTTAATTTGAGGAACTAAGGGAATTTGATTGGTTGACAGAAGGTGGAAGAGTGGATTTAAGTATAATTGCATTTGTGGTTCCCTTGTTCTTGGTGTTTTTGTTGGGTTGGTGGCTTGACTTAGAGAAAGAAGCCTCATGGGTTTTATAGGTTGAGTTCTTATTTTTTAGCTTAAGCTTTCCTTTTTCAATGGCTCAGTTATCCAACTTATGTGCCATGGTAAAATATTCATCAAAGGTTAAGAAGCTTTGGGTACACAATGTAGAGGAAATATGCTTGGCACATGTTTAAGCAAAGAGCTCTATGAGTTTAGGTTGAGGTAGGAAGAAGGATAACTGGTTGATAAGGATCCTCTAATGAGTCATAAAATTGGTAATGGATTCATCCTCAAATTTTTAGATAGAATAGAGGTCAATGATAGACACTTTCTTAGAGATATTGATTAAAAAATGGTCTAAGAAGGTTTTAGCCAATTGGGTGAAGGAGAATATGGAATGTTTAGGTAAAGTACTATAGTAATCTAAGGTTAGGTCAGATAGATACATGGGGAAATTGTAGAGGAGAAGTGCATCATCATAAGTGATGAGATAATAATCATGTCTAAATACCCTAAGGTGTTGTTGGGGATCCTCCTTGCTTTGAATTTTAAAGAATTTGGGAAGTTCCCATTGGGGAGGTTATGGCTTAATAAGTACAAATGGATGGATAGGCTCATTACATATTTGGTTATATGACAAGATGTTATGAGCACCAAAGATGGATTACTCTAAGGTGGTCATCTTATCCATAATCATCTTCATTAATTCAGCTTTGGGTTGTGTACTTGAAGGGTTATAAGATGCATATTGTTGTGATGGTTGAGAGACATACAAGTAGTGGGTAAAAGGTTTGGAGGCTACCACATATGAGTAAGTGGATGTTAATGGTTAGGTGAAAGATACATAAGGGTAGGTATAAATAGGTATTTGGGTAGTGGGTACATGCCCTTGTATATTATGGATGTAGCCAAAGGTCGATCTAAGGGGTGCTTGTTAGATAAGAGTGGTAGTTGGATTGGTGACCGATGGAAGGGTGATGACCTTTATACTAATCAGTGTCAAGGTAAAGCGTATGGACACCACAATGCTTTGGAGTATAGTGGTGGTTGATAATTTGAATGTAGCTAAAGGAAGTTTAATAGTGATAGAGGTAGCCATCCTTATAGTAGAGGAGAGGTTGTTAGGAGTAGAAGGTATAAGGGTAGTGGTAGTTTGGGTTGGTTGGTTTTTGTGGTAGTTTCAAAGGGGTTATTGGTTGATGAGGAGGTTTGGGTGTTAATCTTTGGGTAGTAACTATTTAAATGGAGGTACTACCCACCCATGAGCTAGGGTGGCATGCCATAAGGTAGATCTATGGATGGGGCTAGAGCTGGAATACAGTAAGATGTGGTTATAAGATAATGTTGTAAGGCTATGGGATTGTTGTCTAGGAAATAAAAAATATGCATCTCTTTGAGGGACCTCTTGAGGGAAGGTAGGAATTTTAAAAGGGTGAGGAGAGTCTACTAACTTAGAAACCTAGTCTATAGATGAGGAGGTAGAAGAGGTAGGTTAGCTTGCTAATAGGTTTTGCTCTACAAGGTCTCTTCATTGTTGGTGAGTGACAACCATATGAGATAAGAGAGATAGAAATCACAAATATCCTCACTACTCAAACAAAGAGAAGACAAAAAAAATCAAATAAATAAAATCATGCTCTAAAAGATACGTTAAGCCCTAGATTTTTAATTAATCTTTCTTTTGGATTATGCCATAAGAAGTTGTGTGATAGAATTTGGTATGTAGATTGGGTACTAGATAGAAAATCTATGGATGGATTCAAGTTATGTTTAGGCACTCAAAATAGATCTATATTAGAATCAATACATGGTTTGGTATTAGGGCCTACCCCCTCACTTCACACACTATAGTGATAAGGGTGTCAGGTGCTTAGCCAAAATATATTGATATCAAAAGATTATACTCAACCAAAGATCTAAGTTGGTCCTCCCCTTGGTAATGACCTCCAAGTAGGATCCTTGAGAAAGGCTTAGTTTACCGCTAGGTGATGATATCCTAGTTGGGCCTTGTCTCAAGTATGTCTGATGTTTAATTTATGAAATTGATTTAGTTTAGGTGTGTGCAACAAGGAGTGAAGATATGATAGATTACTTTGCTTTTAAGTTAAGTTATGTGAACTAAACTTTCAATTAGTTGATGTGTGCACTTAATTTTAAGCTCAAAATAAAGTTTTGATTTCATTAATGAGTAAACAATAGAGAGAGAGTGTGTGTGCAAGAAATCAAGAACCCAAGTAAAGACACAAGGGTCCCACTAGGCATGCCAGAATGTTTCAATAAATTTTTTTCTTATTATGGAAAAGAGAAACTAAGTATGGGTATGGTTGAGAAACTTGATTAATATTATGCACGTTAAAACTAGAAGATTGTGAAGATCTCCTCTTTGGCTTGGGAATATGACCTGCATATAAAAAAGTACTAAAGCAAACTTGTTTCTTAGACAAATAGCTAGGTGTATTACCTAACAATAGATAGATCCTAGAAGTGAGAGATTTTGTAGGGGTTCTTAATCCACACATATTAAACAATTATGTTTATAAACATAAAATAAAGGTACTTTCATCAATGAATAAAAAGCTACTAAAATTGAATACAAGAATGCTCATTAGGAAATATGCTAGAACTGATTAAATTAGTGATAAGATAATTACTACTAGTGTTAGAGGGTTTGATTATGCTTCAAAAAATCCAAAAGGGGTCCATAAATAGACAGTAATATAGAAAAATAGGTTTGATTAGATGTAGGTGGGTGAAATTAGCTTGCTGATTTTTCGTGCCATAGTGACCCTCGATGGTTGGGATGATTATCGATGGTAAAGGTGACCATCAGTGGTTGAGTAAAACATCGATGATTGAGTCAACTATCAATGGTTACTATGTGAAGATCTAAGTTGATAAATTGCTAATTGATGAGATCTAAAATATGGAATTTGAAAGGTGGATAAGGTTTGGGTTGATTGTGAAATGGAAATAAATTAAATGAATGCTCAAAAACAAGTACTTATCTTATCATAAGTTGATTAGGTGGTTAGTTGAGGTAGTTTATCTATGGGTATAATCTAGCTTGATTTTGGTAGAGTAAAAATACCTAAAGGCTTGGTGGAGAGGTGACAAATTGGTTCTCTTATATGATTGTTGAATTGTTGGATTATTGATGGTAATTGTTAATGATGATTGACTTGTAAGAAAGAAACTCCTAAATACACAAGCTCTTAATGACAATTGTAGATAGATATTTATCTCCCAGCTCCTCACTTCTTATAGACATAAGCAAGAGGTGGAAGTGGAGGTTCAGCTATGTTATCTAATTATAAATTATCCATGTAAAGATTCACAACAAGATTTAGATTTGCTATAATTAGAAAAGCAAAGTGGATGGTTTACATGCTTTTGGTTAGGGAGGTGGGCCCTGACCATCAATGGTTAGGGTGACCATCAATGGTTACCCTGACTATTAGTTTTCAAGGGGTAAAAATGGATAAAATGCAAGGTTAAGTTAGTTAAGTTAAACTACATGTGGGTGAGCTCAATTAGTGATTTAGAGGGTTAGGTTAGTCTTAAGAGGGCCCCAAAGTGGTCAAGGACAAATTCAACATTCAAAATTATGGTGTGCATATTTTTTATGTTTATAGGTGTCTTTCTTAAGGATATGGGGAAAATGTTGACATCTATCTAATAATTGATAAATGAACTGATAAAGTGATTGGATCTTCCCCTACAAGCTACAAAGTTGCTTAACGTGGGTTAGAGGTGGCATTTCCAAAATTGCTGACTTTGGAAAGGTATACATTGATTCCTCAAAGAGAGACAATGAAGCCAAGGATCTTTCTAGAAAGAACCCCAAAAATACATTTTTTAGGGTTAAGGTGGATGTGGAAGTGGATAAGGCATTTGAAGATAATTTTCAGGGTAGCTAGGTGATCCTTGCAATGTTTAGATTTACCAAGAAGATCATTCACATAGTCCTCTATGATTTTATAGATGAGGTCATGAAAGATGTAGGTCATGGCTCACTAATAGGTTACACCATCATTATTTAGACCAAATAGCATGACTCTTTAATATAAGGTTCCCCATGGGGTGATGAAATAGGTCTTATGTTGACCTTTTGGAGAAATCAAAATTTGATTATATCCCAAGAAATTATCCATGAGAGATAACATCTCATTTCCATTTGTAAGATCAATAAGTTAGTCAATTCTAGGCAAAGGAAAAGTCATCCTTTAAGCAAGCGAGGTTAAGGTCATGAAAGTTGATATAGAGGTGAAGTCCCCCTATGGGTTTGGTAATAGGAATGATATTGGAAACCCAATGAGGATAGTCAATATGTTGTATGAAGTCCATAGACAAGAGGTGTTGAAACTCCTCTTTTACAAGGAGGGTGATGCAAAGGTGCATCCTGTGAAACTTTTGCCAAACAGACTTAGCATCAGGATGGGTGATAATTTTATGGAGAGAAATAAAAGGGTCAATCTTGGGAATATCTTGATAAGACCAAGAAAATGTTATGTTTCGGTCATGAAGGAAGGAAAGGTAATCCTATTATTCCACAAAATTCAAGGATTATTTGATCTTAACAATATGGGGGTTATCTTGAGTACCCAAGTTGACATCAATGGTAGATTCATTCAACATGGTTTGGTTTTTAGGAGGAATGGATTTATGGATAGAATAATCCCTTGTACCAAGGTAGGTGAGAATGAAATGATTGTCTTGATGTTGAATGGTGTTGATGGTAGGAGAATCATTTTATACCATTTTAGGATGGATGAAAGAAAGAGTTTTAGTTCAGCCATCCTTTTGATATGTCAAGGTACCCAAACTAATGGTATTGAATAAGAAAAAAGTTATATGGGATGATACTAAAATCCTCAAACTTTGAGGGAGATGAGGTTGGTGAGGATGGGACATCTTGTTCGATGGTGGCAATGGGTTTAGGTGAAGTGGGTTCTTTTGGTGGTATGAACCCAAGGCTAAATAAATCATGAGGTTTTTGAGTTTTGATTATGGGTAACTCATGAGGTCCCTATTCATAAAGGCTAAGTCCAAACCCATTCCAAGCATACTTGTAAAGGTAATCTTTGGTAAAGGCTAATTTGTTGAGATAGGAGAAATTAGAGGTGAATGGTTGGATAGAAGGGGTGGTAGAGGTATCAAGAATTGGATGGTTAAGGCCCTCATAGATGAATTTGGTTTGATGATTGGGTGGCCTAAAAGGGATGATGGTTCTAATTTTAGGTTCATAACTAAGGTCATGGGTGAGGTTCCCATACTCTTGAGGAGTATGGAAAGCATCCAAGGCTAGGAGATAGTATTCTCCCAATGAGAGATGTTGGAATATGGATTATAAGGGGTCTTCTACTAGAATTTATGAAGAAGGGATGGATGATCTTGTTAAAGCTTCATCAACTGTAGGGGTAGAGTTGTTAGTAGTTGGTGGTAGGGTGGAGGGATGAAAAATAAGAACATCATTAGGTTGATATGTCATATTTAAAGATGTAAAGAGATTAGGGTCAGCTGGTATGGTGATGACATGACCTTCATGCTCAAATTTGACATAATGATGTAAAGAAGAAGGGACACAACTCATAGGATAGATCAAAGATCATACAAGTAACATGTTATATTGGAACTCACCCTCTATAATGTAAAAGAGTTTTGAAATGGTTTCAGGTCTTAAGTGAATATGGAGAACAAATGTTACCAAACTAGTGGTTATGGTGTCATTGAAAGAGTGAAGGACAGCTACAGTTTTAGACATGATATTCTTGGTTAATTCAAGGTTGTCATAGGCATGAAAAGAGATAATGTTGATACTAGATTCTCCATCAATTATCACCCTTTTGATATGGGTTTGGTTGATGTATGTTGTGATGAAAAGGGGAGGATTAGGATACTCAAGATACACCAAAGGTATTTTTGAATCCTTAAAGGTGACTAGGGTGGAAATTTGAAGGACTTCAACAAAGGTAGAAAGTGTTTGAGGATATACAATTTGAACCTCTACAAATTGTATAATCTCTATCAATGTTTGATGGTGAGGAGGTGAGGTGTTGATTAATTCATATAATCTCATTTTCACTGGAGTTTGGTGAAGTTATTTCAACACTAAAAATTGAATGGATTTGGAAGGGTTGGAAGAGGATGCACCCAAGATGGATACTTTGGGTTTTGGTAAGGGTAAAGGTGTTTGGGTTTGATTGGGAGGTTGAGGGGTTGAAGGGTATGTCCATGGTATAGACACTTTTGCTTTTCCCTTATCTTTCTATTGGGCCTGATATCGAGTAACCATATGAATGGTGTGGATAAGGGGAAGTGTTGGTTTGGATTGCTACTTGAATTCTTCCTCACTTTTAGATGAGAGTGGGGGAGTAGATAAGTTTTGGGTAGCTTGGATTGGTAGTTGGGTTGGTAAGTGACTCAAGGGAGGTTCAGCTACTAATAGATCATCCTCATCCCATAGGCTATGAATAAGTTTTTGGAGAGCTTTACATTTCTCTTTATCATGTCTTGGTGTTCTATGGTATAAGCAAATCAAATTGTCATTGAGCCATGCTGGTTTAAGATGTGAAGGATCCAACGATTTGATGGGTGGTAAGGTTAAAGAAGAGGTTTGAAGCAACCTTTGTAGAATGGTCAAATAAGATTAGACCAAAGGTGTTGACGGTGTTAGGTTTTTGGTTTTTCAAGTGGGAGCCTTATTGGGAATAGGCTTTACCATAAAATTTATGGGTTATGGAATGTTTTTGGTAGGTGGTTTGGGTTGGGATTGTTTGGTTATGGTTATTTTGGATGTGGGAGTTTGAGAGGTGGAGGGTGAAGATTTGGTGATAGGTGGGAAGGTAGAGGTAGCTAGGTTAGTTAAGAATGATGGGAATTTTTTTGTTTTGGTGGTGGTAGGTGTAGGTAGAGTAAAATGGGAAGGTTTACTAGAGGAGTAATAGGTAACAAGGATAGTATATGGATGGGGTCCTAAAATTGAAGGTAAAATAGAAAGGGGTAGAATGGGTCTAGTTCTATATGGTTTGGGTGGTTCCACCTTTTCGATAGGTTTAGTTAAAAAAAAATTGGGTGGACTTGATGGGGTTAAGTCCAACTTCAAATATGGATGAACCAAGCTATGGTTAGGAAGTATTCCTAGATTCTTGATGGGTTTGGTCAAAGAGGTGTAGGGTGATTTAGAAATTTTAGATTAAGGTGGGTTGGATGGTTCCCCTATGGTTTTGAGGGAAGAAGTATCTAAATATGGAGTTGAGGTAATGATGGGTTTGAGGGTATATCAAAGTGAGGTTAAAGGTTTTTATTTGTTTTGGTAAGGTATCCCAAGATTGTGCTAAAAGGTGGCCCTACATAGATTGGGTTGAGAAGTAAATTCTATATTTTATACCAATCTAGAAAAAGGTTATAGATGGGTTTGACTCCTTGGTTATTGGTTTCAAATTTTAAACCCATAGATTGAGATGAAGGAATAGTTATTTCACCTATGTCTTAGGTGGAAGGTTCGATGGTTGAGGAAGATGGTGTTTATACGAAAAGAATAGAGGAGATTATATCTTCTTTTGGAGTGTTTTCTAAATAAGGAGTGGTTGGTTCTATGGTAGGTAAGGAGGGTGTAGTTTATTCAAATGGAAAAAGGGAGGTGGTTGCTTCCTTTGTTTGGATGTCCAAATGAAAAATTAGTGATTCCACCACTTCAATAAGTGGATTGGAGGAAGAAGTAGTTAAAACAATGGTTGGCTCCTTTGGTATTTCTATCAAAGGAGAGGTGGGTGAGTCAATGGTCTCTTTAATTGAAAGAGATGGGATTTCTTCCTTTTTTTGGTTGTCAAAAGGAATAGGAGAAGATTCCACCATTTCAATAAGTGGGGTGGAAGAAGAGGTAGTTGAGGTAATGGTTTCCTCAACAACATGTTCAATGGTAACAACATTCACCGTGTGTACCTCACGAGCATGAGATGATTTTAGTTGGTTGTTGTCATGGTTGGTGGAAGGTGCATGGTTAGGAAAAGGTTTCTAAAAAATTTCCAATGATTCATTTGGAGGTGAATTTGGATTATATAATGCTAATTCACCCTTTTCAATCATGTTTTGGACAATAGTTTTAAAGGTATTGCACCTACTAACATCATATCCAATAATGTGATGGAAGGCACATAGATCATTTTCATTGTACCATCTAGGTGTGGGGTGAGAGGCATCAAATTGTTGGGGTGGTTTTATAGGAGGAAGTTGTATAAGGTTATATTTAAGTAGTTTATACAAAACTAAAGCATATGACTCCCCTATGGGAGTGTATTCTCTTGGAGTGGTTCAATTTTAGTTATGGGATTGTTAGTTTGATGGGTTAGAAGAATTAATTTGATTAGGTTGGTTGATAATTGGAGGTGGAGTGTATTTTAAGATAGCCATGTTTTCAATTTTTTTTGTCTTGGTATTAGGATGGTTGGATGGATTTGTGGTTTTGTTTGAAGAAGGGTCATTAGATTTAAAACTAGAATTCTTGTTTCTTAGTTTCAATTTCCCTTCATTAATGGCTCTAATTTCAAGTTTGCATGCCATGGTAAATGCCTCATCAGAGGTTCTAAGAGTCTGAACATGAAGAGTTGGAGCAATGTGTTTGGCACAACCTCAACAAAAGAGTTTGATTAGTTTGGGTTGGGTTAATGAGAAATATAGTTGGTTAATGAGACCTCTCCATCTAGCTATGAAATCAGCAATCGATTCATCATTAAATTGCCTAATGGAGTAAAGGTCAGTAATGGAAACCTTTTTAGATATATTAATTGAAAAGTGATCTAAAAAGATTTGGGATATTTGAGAAAAGGAGAAGATAGTGTGTTTGGTGAGAGCACTATACTAATCATATGTTGGTCCGAATAGAGACATGGGGAAGGTACAAAGGAGAAGAACATCATCATATGTGATCAAATAAACAGAATGGTAAAATGCTCTCAGATGTTTTTGAAGGTCCTCCTTACATTGGAACCTAGAAAACTTAGGTAGTTCTCATTGAGGAGGATAAGGTCAGATGGAATGGATGCATGAATGGGATCATTGTAGATTTGATCATAATATAGAAGGTTGTAAGCTCTATAAATAGATTATTCAAGATTAGACATTTTATCCATCAACATCTTAACCAAATTTATTTGAGATTGGGGAGATCCATAATTGCATAGTAGGTTCAGTTGAGGTTGGGTGGCTAAAATGTATAGATAAGAGGTGGGAGGTTGAGAGGGTGCCATATATTGTTATGTGGTTATGGAAGGTTGGGATGATTCCCTGTATTGGCATGTGGGCACAAAAGGTTGGGTAAAAGGTGGTATGTATCCTTGTGGATTAAGAACATATTGGTAAGATGTCAAGAGTATTTATTAATAGATTGATAAAGATTGGTTTGAAGGTATTGTTGAAGGGGTAGGTTAAGGTTGAGTGGTGACTCTAGTGCTAATAGGTGGAAGGGTAGGAGGTATGGAAGTACTAAATTTTGAAGAGGGGTACAAATTGGTAAATTGGTGGTGATAAGAGGAATAGTAGAAATAAGGTGAGAAGATATCCCCATGGTAGGTGGGGTATAGGTAACAAGAGGTAAGGTTGCCCCTACATTAGAGGTGTTGTTTGGTGTAGGAGGAGTTTGGTTATAGGTTGGAATATTGGATTGGGTTTTGGTGGTGGTAGTGGATGGGATATTGGTAGAAGAAGAGGCTTGGGTGATCAAAGGTTGGTTGGAGGTAATGCCAATCATAAGAGGAGGAGGCATACCAAAGGGTGGATCCATTGGAGGAACTAAAGTAGTAGGGATATGGTGAGATAAGGTATTGAGGTAATGTCGAAGGGCTATGAGGTTTTTATCAAGGAATGTGAAAAAAACTGCATCACCCTTAACAACTATCTAAGGCATGGTAGGAAGAGGAGAATGAGGAGGAGAACCCTTGACATTTGAAGTATACTCCATAAAGGAGGAAGAGGATGAGGAAGGTGGTTCTTGGTTGGTTTGATTTCTCAACTATTGTCTAGTGAAGACCATGTGAGATAATAGGAATGAAATATGAAAACTCACACCTCAAACAAAAAAATAATCAAAAGAAAAGAATTCAAGGCAATCCAAACATACATTAAAAGTGAATTTAAACTTATGATTATTTTTAGATTGATTTTTGATTTTGCCTTAGAAAGTGTGAAGAAGAAAATTTGGCTTGTAGATCAGGTACTAAAGAGGAAATCTATGGTTGGTTTCAGGTTGTGTTTAGGTGCTCAAGAGAGAAATCTATATTGAATGTCAATACGTGGCTTGGTATTAGGGCCTACCCTCTCACTTCATACACCACAGTGATAAGGGTGTCGGGGGCTTATCCAAAATATACTAAATTTTAGATTTTATACTAAATCAGAGAGCTGAGTTAGTTCTCTCCTTGGTAATGACCTCTAAGTAGGATTCTCAAGAAAGGGTAAGGTTGATCTCTAGGTGATGAAATCCTAGTCAGGCCTTGTCTCAAGTTTTTTTTGATGTGTTTATTAATTATGTGGTTTGGATAAGTGTGTGATAACAATAGTGAAAACTATGATTAATTACTTTGATTTAAGTTACTAGATGAACTAAAACAAGTAAGCAATCAATGTAATGCAATGGGTTTATTTTATTCCAAAATAAATTATAGATTTTATTCAATAAGAATAGAATAAAGTAAGATATAAGTGGCACCTATATGATGCTAGGGTCCCACCAGGTGTGCCAAAATATTTCTATTAATTTCTAATCATTTTTAATTTTGAAAGAAGATTAGAAACTAGTAATAAGGGTGTGATAGAAATACATGGTTGGTAATGCACATGTAATCCAAACAATGATGGATAACTCTTTTTCTAGGAAGGAATAACCTAAAAATTAAAAAAAACTAACAAAGGGGATCGTTAGAAAGATAGTTAAGTGGAATGCCTAGTGTGAGCTAGATCCAAGAAGCATATGCTTTCTAGGAGGTTGTCAATCCACTGTTGATAACAATTAACTTGGAAATGATAAAGTAAAGTACTTTCATAAAGTAAATTAAATGCAATACAAAATAAAGTAGAATTTTCATTAAATAAAATGATTAAATCTAGCAAAATTCAATCAATACTTATGCAAAATTGAGTGAAGTCGGGTTTAGAAAATTAAAAAAGGGTCTATGAATAGGTAGGAAACATAGAAAGTTAGGTTTGGTTGGGGGTAAGGGGTTGTAAATAACTTGTTATTTTATGCCATAATGACTATCAATGTTTGGGTGAACCATCGATGGTTAAGCTGACCATCAATGTTTGGGAATGATCGTCGATGGTTGTGTTAATCATCAATAGTTGCATGTGGGTTTCTAAAGGTGATCAAAAAATAATTGTAGAATAGGTAGATGGGTAGACAGAGGTTTTGTCAAGGATCTGGTAGAGAGTAAATAAGGTACAGATAGGTTTAATTAGGTTAGGGAGGTTATAAATTTTAAATGATAATGTTAAAGTATTGATATACATGTAGCTTGCTAGTTCATTGATGATTGAAGGCTGAAGCAATTTTACCAGAGTAATGGTACTTTGGCCTCAAAAACAAATTTAATAGAGGCTCAGGTCTCTTTTACTAATGTTGAGTTACTAAAGGAATATTAAATTCTAGAAGACTTAAATACCTTTGTGTAAGAAGATATGATAGCTTGAATATAGATCTTTTTCACCTCCCACTCCCCTCCTTTTATAGGAAAAGAAAGATGGAGGATGGAAGGTTTCCTAGAGGGTGAGGTTGTTGATTACGATGCTTCAAAGTTCACTAGCACTACATAAGGTGAATATATTAAATTGTGCCTCATTAGCTCACACACAGTTGGTGATGTGTTAAGAAGGTAAGGAGGTGAGGACCTAACCATCGATGGTTAGGCTAATCATCGATGGTTAGGCTTACCATCAATGGTCGAGTGTTTGAGGGAAAGGGGGTTAAAGAAAGGGGATAAAAATTTTGGTTAAATTTTAAATTAGTGATTTGATAAGTTAGCTAACTAGGTGGTTAACTAGAGTCAGGGTCTGATAGTGGTGTTAAGGCATTTTGACAACTAGAATTATCATGTGCAATTTTCTAGTGTCTACACATTTCACTAAATTTATAAGAGAAGGAAAGTAATGGTGGAAAAAATGATAATACCACCACAATAATAAATATATTATGTGAAGAATGGGAACACTTAGACTTCTCCAAATAAGGTACATTACACTCCTCTTTACCTTTTATATGGGATAAACTTTCCTTGTACATCATCAAATACTTTACTTGTGAGGGTAGACACTCCATGACATATGGAAACCACTTCAAATTTATAAATCATCTTAGGCATGATATAAATATAAGCATACCTAATTTAAAATTAAACATTCTTAGGAGAATGGATGAAGCATACCAAAAATGGAAGTCAAAATCGCTCTCTCATCACTATTTAATACAATTGATTATGTAAAAATGTTTGAGAGATAAGAATCCCAACATAAGATGGGATGAATTATTACCCATGGATTAGTTACTTGATGAGGATCAATAATAAGTGGCTGGTAAGAAACATGATCAAGTAGCTGAAGAACAATAGGGCATAGTTGGAGAACATTATATTCAATAAAAAAAATGTTAAATAATAATAATAATAAAGGCCTAACAGAAGGAGAAATAAGTTGATTATAACACATTCTTCCTTAGAATCTCAAGGAAAAGAGAAAATTGAGGATGTTACTTGCACATCCAAAACTAGGAAGAAGTGAAATATCTCATCCTCACTAGTTCCAAAGAGATAATCTTAGAGGATCAAGTACAAGATAACCAAATAATTCACCTTAGTTAAACCTACTATCATTTAGATCAAGAGTGAGGAATATCCTAAGGAAGAATAAAAATTTAATGAAGATGAGGAGGAGAATGCTAGTAGTTTTGGTGTAGATAACACCTTTTCTAGTTCTCAAGTTCCATATTTTGAAGAAATGGAACATTAGGGTACTCCTCAAACTATGGTAAGATAAGAAACAATGAAAGAGTAACCTATTGATATAAAAAAGAATTCATACGAAAAAAACCCTTGAACAAGGATAAGAATAAAATCTGAGATTTTTATATGCCTTCAAGGAAATAAATACCCTTCAGGAATATATCGTAGAGTTAGAGACTAAATATAATGAACTAGATGTATTGGCCAAAGTTGTAGAAGAAGAAAGTAAACATCTACAAGTCCCTGAAGTCCAACTTATAGTAAAAAAACATTCTATGGTTTTAGGAAAGGTAGAAAGGACATATTCATCTATTACTACTCAAACTAATTAGACGTTATCATTCATTTAAATTCAAACAGAAGGGTTGATTCAAGATGAATTATTCCTAAAAAGAGATGTTAAAATTTGGGAATTACAACTCCAATGGAATATTTAGTTAATCTTATTAAAGAAAAAAATGAAGTTTTGAATAAAAAGGATAAGGAGAATGGATCATATCTTATAATATTGAGAGATAAAGTTGAGTATATAATCCAATTGACAGTACAGCTCATGAATTGTGGGCCACTTGTAAGGGTCTACTTTGTATATCTTGAAGAAAAATGGCTAAAATTTTAATGTATAAATACTTATTATGATCTTCCAAAATTGGTGAGTGATCTTGATTATTTATTTGAGCTATATAATAGTATTACTCTTGAAGATAAAGATTATTTATGTGAGTTTTACATCCACAATTATGTTTTTTCCCATGATTTACAATGGAACCCAAATTTATATTTGGATGATGTATTGTTGAGAGCCTTTTCTTCTTATCTTGTTAATTAGAAGAAAAGAAGAAATGGGATAGTTAATTACTATGAAAAATAAAAGGAAACCACATTTATGATTAGGGGAGAGGCTACTCGACCTGATGTCAAAGAAAATAATGGATAAAACTGATGAGCATAAGATAAGTAGCTATTATAACTAGGCAAGAGCATATTGAGGTTAAAAATCTATATTTAACATTAATGAAATAAACAACTCAATAATCCTATAATGCATGCATAATAAAATGGAATTAATTAACTCTATATTTGAAAAATAAATATCCATTTTAATGTTATAATTACAGGGTAGCACTCAAAAGGTTTACCAAGTATATTTATGCTACAAAGAGAAAAAGTTTAAACTGGATTTCTATAACCTACAAGCCCTTTCTTTTCTAGTTTCTTATTACATATTGGAGATGAACTAAATAGTTTGATTAAGCATCTAAAGAGAGAAATTGGAGATGGATATAAAATAACTATAGTATTTTCATAAAGTATGGATTACATGTGGCGGAAGTAGTTTATTTCAAAACACTCTGCTCATTTGTACAAAGGTTTAAGTTGTTTAAGGACAAGCAAAATGCTTAGTTGTGGAGTGGGATGAGATATTAAAATTAGCCTTTTTATACCCACTATAAAAACTTTATGTTTACCTCTTATAGTATTTATAGGCATGCAAATTTTTACTTTTTAATTTCCTTATCACTTAGTACATAATGAATATATTGTACATCTCTTTATGTTTTATGGCTAAAATTATTGTTTCATGATTAAGCTTGCATCATATATTTTTACTATTATTATTGGATTTATTATTTATGTGGTATGTTTAGATAGTAATAATAAATCATGTGTAGGGACACACTCAGCCCATAAAAACTAGGTAATATATCATGTAATTAGGTAAGACAACTCATAATAACTGGGCAAGCCATCACGTAGCACATGCAGTGGTTGATGTTGTCAATCAGTAGTAACTATTAGGTTATTTTTTGCAACCCATATAAATATTGGGTTGATGATAATATCATGTAAAAAATATAATGTATCTTTTATCATATTTAAATCTCAAATAACAAACAAATAACATCCTATAGCAACTGAAGACACAATTGGACAACCCATAGCAACTACATGAAATTTGTTTCATCCAATAACCTAACTAAAATGGTTCAACCAAGAAACTAATTTTTTATGCCTAATTATTTTTATTGGTTATTAAAATATGGAGATGAATTCCATGGCCTAGAAAGGATTAGGATAACAACTAAAGATACCACCATTATCTCCTTCCCTATGGACCGTATCTCTTTATTGTTATGACCACATAACTAAAATTATTTGTTCTCTATAAGAACCATTTTGGTTTTTTTATCTTGAATAATTTATTTTCTTAAATTTTTTTCTAGCAATAAGCATGCCTCCTCTATTTAAGATAAGTTGGTCTAACTTAGAATAGAGTTAGATAATCATAAAAAGTAATAATTCATTTTGATTATTGAAACGAATTTTAAACTCTTTGCAACATTTCTTGTATGAATACCCAAATTTACACATAATATTTAATGCAATAAGAAGTGGTTTAAATTTGAAATTAGTTATGTTAAATGGAAGGATTGGAACTCAACTCTGATCAAGGAGGGCCCCTTTCTATAATTTATCATAAAGATCAGGAACTGTTAGTATAATTCTTATTTTTATTGTGTAAGTACAAGTTCTATTTAATTTATATGCATGCTCAATTTTTAAGTTAATTCAATAAGCATTTGATATTTTTGTGAATTTTCTTGTTTATAAAGTGGGATTCTAGATATATATATATAAACAAGTTCATTTCCATTTAGCAATTTTTCCTTTCAATAACAAGTTTGATTTCCTTTTCAAACATTTACTTTCGTGAAATTTACTTTCTACAAGAGTGTTTCCTATACACATCCTATAGTCCTTAAACATATATAAAGTGTTGTTGCATATATAATGTTCATATATTTCCAAACTTATAGATCCCAGGTTGATAATTAATAAAGCAGTATAGTCAATAAGCTAGGAGGTTGCCCCTCGAAAGAGGTATCTTGGATTGTATGCAAGATATTTTTCTTACATCAGTTTGAATGGTGGTTTTATTTTTATCTAAATTTATCTTTACCATCAATATAATTATTCACAAGAAGAAAAATTCTTATTCTCTTATCCTCCTCAAATAGATCTAATATGTCCTGCATAGTTTTTATTTCTTTAATATTATTTCTAGTCTATTTGTTGTACCATTATTTGAATTCTTCTTTCTTGTATACATCCTTTCTATTCTAATTTATTTTCTTGTCATTCATTTTTTTTCTTCTATAAAACTAATATTTTTTGGCTTTTTCTCATATATAAATACACAACAAGTTTTCTCTTCTTAGACTCAGACATAGTGACTCATGCACACTCAACACTATTACCACTCCAATTTTCACAAAGTCTCTCACTTAGGCTTCAAACCAAACCCCTCTTCACAAATTAACATAGATTGGTGAAAAAAAATTTAAAAAAAAATCTCAACTAGATATAATGTTTTCCAAGGCCACTAGATACTCCCACCCTTTATACCCTTATCCGCTCTTTTTATTTCTAAGAACCACAAAGCTTAATCTCTTAGAAGGCTTTCACTTTTCTTCAAAATCTCTCAAGCTTCACTTTTTATGAAAACACACTACTTGTGCCTCCCCAAAGTACACCAAACCCTTTTTTTCCTCACAACTTCCCATAAACACTATGGGGTTTATATAAATTTCAAACTCTATGAATTTTATATTATAGACTCGAGTCTCATATAATCTATAATCGTTCTCCAAAATCTTGAACCTAAGCTCTAATACCAAAGTGGTGTTGTACTGGTAGAGTTCTAATTGAATAAAGGGCTTCTTAGGTATCCTAATCCTATCCCACACACAAAACTAATAATCACAAACTAATATAAGACCAGATAAAATAAAACTCACCACTTACATACACACTATCAATAAATCAAAATAATATATAAAACCAAATACGCTTATCCTCACCAACTGAAAAACACACATGGACTACATAAAATGAATGGTACACCCATTTATATCACATAAATGCCAAACAAAGAAAATATGACATAATTTTGTAACTACATACAATAATTTTATATCAAATGGTATACATACATTATCTTATCCTTTTTAAAGTTTCTCCTAACTTATACATAAGTTATCATTCTCTCTCTTTCACATATGTGTGTGTGTGTGGATGTGCCTATGTTAAATCATGTTTCCCATGCTATCTATTTTAAGTGGGATGCTTTCAAATTTGTCATAGTATTTCAAAGCCATAAAAAATACCCATGCCTACAAACAATGTCTCTTCCTTTCCTTCAACATTCTTTCATCTTATTCTACCTATTTTCTCTCTCTGACTATTGAATATGTACATAAAAATAAACCTTTTACCTCTTTATGATAAACCCTTCCAAATATTCACATCCCTTCTCTCCTTATAAGCTTATCCTCAACCCATTTTTATATATACATTCTCTATATGTTGGATATAATACAAAATTCATCCTTTTTAGACAATGTTCACACTTTGCCTACCATGGCATTGATAATATTTATTTATCTATATGAGAAGCCTCATTTTATTAAAATATCTTTATTTTCTCCCCATAATTTTGATACAATTTTATGTATTTAATAAGTATTTTAAAACATTCAAATTTCCCACTTATTCTTAGTTTGAATTGAATATTGGTAAAGTAGGCATTGGGAGTGGTAGATGGTTTCAAAAAAGAGCCAATCACAAAAATATAAATACAAATTATTCCAAAATAAATATTTAATAAATGTAGATGGTAGCAGCCCTCAATATTCCCTTACATCACTTCAAAACTTAATAAAAATTGAGAAAAAAATTCCTTGGCACTATTGATAACATTCTATTTCAAGTCCCATTAGGGATTAAGTGACCCACAAAACTTATAATAAATGTATTGGCATAGTAGTGACCCAGATTTAAATCCCATCAATGATTTGGTGACCCATTCTTAAATCCCACAAGTGATTAGGTGACCCACAAAAAGGGACATATATTATTGGATTGGTAAAGTGGAGGTACATGGATTAGAATCCCTTCTTTTTGTTTCAAACCAAGTGTAGGCCCACCAACCCCACAATTATCATGTATAAAAAACATCTTATTGCAAGTCAGAAGATCACATGTAATAAGAATGTGAGGTCAATAAATATAATTCATGCATTTTGATAAGTTATCCATGAATTCATATTAGATTACTTATAGCCTATGATCTAAATCTCTTATTCTTCACCATGTTATTTTGGTTGGAATAAAGAGTGTTTATAAAAAATTACAATCCATTTGGCTTCAAATTTCATGCACTATATTTTAAATAATGGTATTCAATGATGTCAAAATTATTCTCATAATTTTATAAATATGTTTTTATAATATGGTTTAAGCTACTAATATTTGGGAAATATTTATTTATATACTTATTTTATTTTATATTAATTTTTGTGTTTATATACAGGGGCATGAGTGAAATAAATCAGACTAATTTTTCACTTCCTTGAGTATTAAAAGGCAATAAAATATGTCACCAATGAATAATTTTATGGTGGTGTGTTCATTGTCATGCTTTATTTTAATAAAAACATTAGTTCATGTTTGTGTTAAATGGAATTATACATTTATGATGGGAAGTACACCCTAGAACTATGGGTTAGTTTTAATTAACTCCTCTTCTATGTTTGATAATTTAAATAAAAATATGTGGAAAGAGTTTTAGTTATTAATTAATTTAAATATGTTGAATTTTTTATTATCCCAGGGGGTCTTTATGATTATGTTAATGTTTAAAATAATGGTTATGATACAAATAATATAGATTTAAGCAATGTTCTATTCAATAATGGAGTTATATGTTAACTTGTTACAAGATTAAGTGTGATTTAAATGAAGATCCTAAAGGGTGTCTACGTTGAATGTTTATTTTCATAATATCAACTAATTTAATCCCACTAAATAATAAACTATGAAACAACAAAAGAGGTTTGTGAAATTCATCTTGAGCATTTTTACATGACACACTCTACCTTCCTATAGACCACTAAATATAAAGTTATATTTGTACCAGTTGTTTAAAATAAGTAACACCTAATATTGGTTTGTGGCTAGTTTTAATTTTAAAACTACATTTTTAGGGTATTTATGTGGTGTTTTATTATTAGTTCATATTATACTATTATTAGCATGTATTTTTTGTGTTCTAGTTCCTATTTTCTTTGACTTCCTCTCATATTTGTTATCCTCCCTAGGTTTCTCTTTCTTCCCCTATTTCCATGTGGTTTTGGATTTTTTAGGAACATAGTAACACATTTTTAGTTTGATTAGGAATGTTGAAATATGGCCCTAGTCTGACTAAGAATGTATTACTTTCTTAGGTAATTATTTTTTTGAACCATTTTATACTTGCTTTGGGTTTATCATATCTTATGTTCCTCTTTTTGTGGTCATGTAGCCAAATATGTGTTGGTTTACATGCCAATATGGTTCTAATTTGAATTTGAGAAGTCTATATATATATACAAGTGTAATACGATCTATACAATAAGAGATCAAAAAGATATGCAAGTTATAATTGAATGCCTAAAAAGTTCAAAAATGATAAGAAGATGTCTAGCATTTATTTAAATTAAGAATTTAAGTGATCAAAGAAGAATTTGATTTTAAGTATTTATACTTATTTGAGTAATTTGTTCATATTAGTGAAAATTCATATGCTAATTAGGGCTTGCATTCATAGATTATTTTTTCAAGTGCACGGAGTGTATTTTTTCAACGTGTCCATTAAATGGGGTTTGATAATAATTGAGGCATGACACATTCTACTCAATGATTCACCTATTATTATAAGTTCTAAAAGGTGTTGTCATATAATTAGGGTTTCAAGAAAGGATATTGATTCCATTGAGATCTATGTAAAATTATAGAAAAGTGATGGATATTTTTGGAGTGAAAGATACAATAACATGGTTTTTTTTTTTTTTAAATCAAATAATATTACAAAGTGAGGATAGGAGTGGTAAACATAGTCAAAATCTATAAAATAATATCATGACCCTATTTGACCTGTATTTAATTCATATTATTGAATATCATTATCTAAGAACTATTTAAGACATATTTTATTTGTTTTATTGTGGTGTTATAGTTTTGTGATCTACATTGATACATTTATTATAATTGTTGAGACAATTATGGATACATTTTTATTACAACATTAGATGTTTATGCTTAATGCATACTGATTTATTATTTAGTTAGATATGTTATTTAAATGTTGTTATTACATTTATTGTGTAATTATGTCTAGATATTGTTGATGGTCTATTTATTAACTACACAAATAGGTACTTGAGTTAGGTTGTGTTCAGACCTGAGTGGTAGGGAAACATTGAGAAATAACATGGATAAAATAAATAGTGAATTTAATTATAAAATTGAGCTTGATGATACTATTGATTTAAGAATTTTGATTATATAAAGTGATGTGTGTTATCATTTTATGTTTGATTTATTTATTGGTTTAATTTTGTTAGTTTATATGTTTGTGCAAAGATCACTTGATGTTATTGATTGTAGGAATTGTCACTTTAATGAGTTATAATTAATTTGTAAATTTTTGATTTCTTTTTTGATTTAATTATTTCCATCATTCTATTTTCTTATGTTTCATTGACTTAATGACTATCAACTTTGATAGGGCATTTAGTCATGTATTGCCCTTTTGTGTTTGTAGTCATTTTGATTATTGACTCTTTATCACCTTGTTTGATTATCTTGATGTTGGTATACTTAATCTTTAATATCAAACATGTTTTAGTTACAATAAATTATGGACACGTTCTATCTTCTCTATATTATATGCATGTGAATTAAGGTTTAAGCATTAAATGACCTCTTTCTTTATTTATTTATTTGGCATTGTTTGTGATAGCTAAGTTTGACTTAGGCATGTGCTTAAGTTGTTAGAATGTTACAACCCACCTTGGGGCATTGGCAATTTATTATTGTTTGTTTTGTTTAATCCATATGAATTTAGATTTGTGATATTGGCTCAAGTTACCATGCAATGGGTTGAGACTCTTCTTTAGATTTTTAGGTTTTATTATGTTCATTTAGACTCAGTCATTTGAAGAGCTCTACATCTTGGGGAGACTGCCAAAAAAATTGGTATGGTAGCCAAGGGTAATGTAATGTAGCTCTTACATGAGGTTTTTTAGAATCTTGAACTGCATTTGAATCATTAATCTTGTCAACCATGTAGGATTTTAGTAGAGTTAATTGGGGTTTGGTTTGGCTTATATTTTTCAATTGGGTTTGTTTGAGGCATGTGGATTTCGGATGTTGATCTTGCATAGAACTTTGGGAGAATAGAAGAGAAGAAAAACTTATTATGTGGTCAACTTCCATATTTCAAGTAAGTAGTGTTTTTAAAAATTATATGTTTTGCATTTAAGGTGGTTTTTAATGGTGAACTAGATTATTATTTTAGCCATAAACATTGGAATTTTGATTCTACCTACATTATGGTGTTCATTGATAAAACCTTAACAAGAGTTGATTCTTTTTGTTTCTTGTATGATGTGTGATGGTCATAAATGGCTCAGCCATGGATTTTTATTTTATGGATATATATAGTGCATTTATGTTTGATATATATGTGTGTGTGTGTGTGTGTGTGTGTGTGTGTGTGTGTGTGTGTGTGTGTGTGTGTGTGTGTGTGTGTGTGTGTGTGTGTGTGTGTGTGTGTGTATCATTTTATGTGTATGGTTTTGTGGACATATATTTTGTTCGTATATGTTGTTTGTTGGTGGCTAGGATTTAATAACATTGTTAAGTCATTTTGTTAATAGCCACAACTATGTATATTTTGATTGTGTGTTGATTTAAAATTTGTTTTGTGATTTTAAACCCTAGCTAGGTTTATTATTTTGAGATGCCATCATGATGATGGCTACGGCTAGGTTTGGTATCAATTGTGTTGAGTTTATAATTTGGTGTTATATTTTAAAAACCCTAACTAAAATTCATTCAGTTTTATAAAATAATAATGGTTTATTATTTTATCATGTTGGTTATTTCCAACCTGTGACCATCAATTGGGGGAAATGGCATTTTGAGTTTCCATGGAGTTTTAAATGGACTTTAGGGTTTTGTGTAAAAATAATATTTTATTATTATTTTCTTGCATTATTATGTTTGAATTTTATTATATTATTTGGTCATTATTTGGTTGAGTTGGGTTTGTTAAAATCATGTTGGAATTATTAGTGTAAATTTGGTAAGGATGTTTGAATTATTTTAGATTATTAATAAGTTGACTTATGTTTGAAAACAATGATCAATTGATTGTTTTATTTTTTATGATTATATTAAATCATTATAGTTAATATTAAATATTTTATTATTTTTAGTCAAGTCTATTTTAGTCAAAATGTTACTCATAGATTTACGTAAGTTTTAATTGATCATTTTTAGTTGGTTGGAACTGTTGTCTTCTTTTTATGAGTTTCAATTTAACTCATTAATATCTATTAAATTAGTATGTGAATATGACTATTGGATAAATTTATGACATAAGGATTTATGGGCCATATTATATTCTTAAATAGAATATGGCTTATAAATCAAAAATCTCATAAAATGAATTGTAATCATAATCAGGTACCAAGTTAATGGATCTTGGTGGGTTGGTTTAAGTGGTTTGTTTTCTATCTATTGTTCATTTGTTTTTATGTTGTCAAGCTTAGTGTGTTTCATTGTCCTTTCTCCAATGTTTCTCTATTGTCCTGATTCATATCCAATTGATGGTTGGGGTGGTCTAGGGCCACTTATGGTTGAGCTCATTGGGACTAGCAATGTGATTTTAACTTCATTAGTTTGCGTGTGAAGATTGTGATTCATTTTTTCTTATCTCAAGTTGTGACATTTGGTTGTAGATGAAATAAAATGTTATGTGATTTATTCTATTCATTATAGTTATACTTGATACAAAAATAATGTTATGTTTATCATGTAAGTTTAGTTCATGATTATGATTGTAGTTGATCATTTGATTATCCATGTAATCTTATATCTTTATTTAAATATGGAATTTCATTCGTTCATTAATACATTTGATATAAGAACATAGATATGTGAGTTTATCACTCACTTTCAATTAGTCTCTTAATGTGGAATAAGTGCATATATAATAATATTCATATATATCTGGCATTTTAGTTGCTATATATTATTGGTTCTTAGTTGACTTATAACTTGAAAATGTACTCGTGACTTTGGTTATACTTATTCACTATTGGGTTTTTGGTATTGAATTGATTGGTTATTTGAGGATGTAAATAGGGAAAAGGGAGAGAGATAAATTAATTAAAACAAGGAGGTGATTCACCAAATTAATAGCCTCCACTTGAATATATTGAACTAAGAACATGAATAAAGATTGAAACCTATCACACTAACTCAACATGAGCCTCTAAGCATCAGTATTTCAATATGAAGGTGAAAATCAAGATAATAACTAAAAGGAGATGATCAAGAGGTCTCATAGGAGACTTTAATGAAGTATTTTCCACATATATACAATGCAAGATCATTTAAAACACTCCATATGACTTGATAAGATGACTACAACCTTAAAATAGGTAAGGAGATAGGACAAATGAGAGAGATATGACATTACTAATAACATTCATCAACTAATCATAAAGAATATAGTAGTTTTAGCATTAAAAAGTATATAAATCAGCTTATATTCATATTCAAGGAAAGTACAAGTGTTTACATGAACACGCTTTGCCATACTCAAGTTGAAGATCAATCACAATGCCAAACAAGGTAGTACATATAGAAGAGAATGAGAAGGAGAGAGAAGGGTGATGTTGAAGAAGATTATGACAAGTGTCATCTCATGATTAATCAAGTTAAAAATTAAAAAACCTTCCAATAAATAGGCTTGAAATATCTCTTCAACATGTGTGCACTCCATTTGATGATTCACCTCTCAAAGTGGCATAAGAGTTTTGTCTGTTAGGTTATGGAGCTAAAAGCTTCAACCCTTTGCAAACTGTGGAACAATGGTTGCTGAGATCCAGGAGCACCGGTGTCGGCAGCAGGACCAACGTCGGCAGAGACCAGTGCAGAAGGCCACCGGCGACGGCAGGAAGTCGGCCGACGTCGACAGAACCAGACAAGCAGGGACCGACGTCGATCGCCTGTGTGTTCCAGAACTGCTCGTTTCACGGACAGTTAGTTAAGTGAACGAAGAGTTTGCATGTTGAGACCAGTTAGAGTCTTGGGCTGCGAGGATAATTGTCTAAATTAAGAGTCTAAGTTATTGTTTGAGTTAGGGATCTATTTATAGACCCATTGGCATGTATTGTTAATGTATGAGATAGAAAGGAAGAGTTCCTTCTAGTTGTAAGATCTGTGAGTTGCAGGTTATTGCAAGCTCATTGGGGATCTACATGTAAGTTTGGTCTTTGAATTGTAGGTTGCAATTTCATGAGAGATCGGCTTGAAGTGCTATAGAGTGCTTGGTGTACCGGCAGGGTTATTACTGACTAGTTGGTGAGGTGAACACCAATTATGTGTGTGAGTTGGTTGTTGGGACCTTTTTTGTGTAGGAGAGTGTGTGTGAGAAGAATTACTGTACACTTGAGGTGTGGCGATCCTCTGTAAGGTGAAAGAGTGTGGCGGCTCTTTGTTGTATTCTTTTTTGTATAGTGTTAATACAAGATAGTGTATTGTCTCTCATAATCTGTGCTATTGGTGAATTCTAGTTACTTGTGTTTCTGGTTATTTTTGCATATTCAATTGCTTATATTTGGTAATCATACTGTGCTCTTTCTGAGGAGCAAGATCCTAACAGGTGGAATTAGAACAGGTGTGTTTGTTCTTGGATTTACCTCCACCTTACCCAACAAGTGGTATCAGAGCCTTGGTTGTAGGTTCAAAAGCTGATACCTGACAAGTGGTATCAGAGCTTTAGGTTGGGATACTAACAGATTGGTGTAGATCTGGGTAGTGTGTTTTGATTACAGGTTACTCACAGGGTTTCTGTTTGAGTGGGAGTTGAGCAATGGCAGAAAACAGTCAACTACAAATGGAAAAGTTTAATGGCAAGAACTACCAATTATGGAGGATGCAGATTGAGGACTATCTGTATCAAAAAGATTTGTACTTACCGTTGGGTGGGGTTGCTAGCAAACCCTTGCATATGAAAGATGAAGAATGGGAGGTTCTTGATCGGAAGGCTCTGGGATCTGTTAGATTGAGTCTTGAATCATCTGTGATTTCCAGCTTATCACAGTGTAAGACAACGGTGGAGTTGATGAAATCTTTGGCAAATTTGTATGAAAAACCCTCGGCTTCTAATAAGGTATTTCTTATGAAGCGTTTATTTAATTTGCAAATGTTGGAAGGTGGATCTGTTCATAGCCATCTTAGTGATTTCCATGGTTTGGTAAACCAGTTAAGTTTCGTCAATATTGTATTTGATGATGAAATTAGAGCTCTCTTAATCTTGTGTTCATTACCTGAAAGTTGGGAAGGTTTGGTAATGGCAGTTTCTAATACTGTGTCTCCTTCAAAAGTCTTAAAAGTGGATGATGTTGTGAGTGTGATCTTGAATGAAGAGATACGTAGGAAAAGCACAGGTGAATCATCTGGAGATGCTTTGAGTGTTGAAGGAAGAGGAAGGCCAAGAGAGAAGATAGAGCGTGGGAGATCAAGGTCGAAGATGGGCAAGAGATCCAAGTCCAGGTATGGCAGAATAACCTGCTGGAAATGTGGAAAGCAAGGGCACTTAAAGAGAGATTGCAGATCGGTTATAGATCAGCATGAAGAACATGGAAAAGAAGCAAATGTTGCGGGTTACGTTGCACAGGATGCTCTGGTATGTTCTTTGGATAAAGTAGAATCTTGGGTATTAGATTCTGGTGCCTCTTTTCATGCATCCCCACATAGAGAATTTTTTCATGAGTATGTCCAGGGAGATTTTGGAGAAATTTGTGTAGGGGATGGTAAGCCTTGTCAGATTTTTGGCAAAGGCAAAGTGAAGCTGAAACTATAGACAGGTAACACATGGGTGTGCAAGGAGGTCATGCACGTCCCAGTTATGAAGTGGAATCTGATTTCTGTTAGAAGTTTAGGTGAAGAGGATTGCACAGTAACTCTCACAGCGGACTCTTGGAAGGTTACCAAGGGTACACTTGTTGTAGCTAGAGGTAAGAAAGTAGGTACGCTTTATCTATCTACTTGTTTTACTGATTCTCTTTCTGGGTTATCTACTTCAACTGTAGATTTGGAGATGTGGCTTAATAGGCTTGGTCACATAGACAAGAAGGAGATGCTGGTTCTTGAGTCAAAGAGTATGCTTTCAGATTTGGAACGCATGGATCGTGATTTCTGTATGCAGAAGAAGAAGGTGAGGTTTCTTGAGGAATCTGATGTTAGTGACAAGAATAAGAAAGCCTTGGTTTTCAAGGAGAAAGTGATGAACAGAGTTCAGCACAAGGTGCAGATGAATTCTGAGCAGAGCAAGGGTGATTTGGACAAGGGTTTGATCCAAAAAGAGCTCACGGGAAAAAGTCAGGTCTCACAAGAAAAACACAGAGACTGACGTCGGCAGGAAAACTGGCGTCGGCGTCTAGACAGGGACCGACATCGGCTATGTGCAGCCCGACGTCAGTGACTCAGGGCAGACAGAGACCAGCGTCAGCCAGGGGAAACCGACGTCGGCTGGGAGGCAGTCGCAGGGAACCAACATCGGTCGGCTGTAGACTGAGATGTGACCGGCATCGGTCACTGAGACGAATTTTGGGTGGACAGCAAGCTGTCATGGAGTCTCAAGCGCCCATATGGAGGACTGAAGGTGTAAGTAAGTTCTTAAATTCATCATTTCCCTTCTTTACACTACTTGTTGCTCACTTATGGCATAGAACCAGGAAGTTGTTAAAGAAGCAAAACAGGTAGATCCAGGAAACAGTGGGAGCTAGGCATGGATGAGGATGTGATTCCTTGGAGGAGAACCAAACAGGTGTTTTGGGTAGTGTTGCCAGCTGGAAGTAAGCACTGAGAGATGAATGGATGTTGAGGATAAAGAAGAGCGGAAATGGATACGTGAGATGGAAGATCAGGGTATATGATCTTGTATTAGCTGCAGGGCAATGGAGGTTTGTTCATTGTGTTTCTCTTTACCAGGTTGGATAGTATTAGCTACACTATCCTATTTCTGTATGATGTGCTTGTCGCAAGGTTACATATACAGGTAATTGCTGAACTAAAGGTAAAGCTAGTTCAGGTGTTTGTCATGGAGAATCTGGGAGCAGCAAGATTCTTTGGCATGAGTGTGTTCTAGAGACATGAAAGGTCATGTGTTGACTTTGTTTCAGGATGATTGTGTGAAACCGGTTAGCACGCCGATGGTTGGACAGTTCTATGAACAGGTGTCTTGATTCACATAATGAGGTTGAGTGCATGGTATGTACTAAACCTAAGTTTTCCCAAGCAGTGAGAGTTGTCACAAGTTAGGAGCCAATCCGGGAGAGAACCATTGGAGGGCACTTCAGTGGATTCTTATAGGGACTAGTAGCAGGTGCACATGCTATGCAGGTTCAGGTTAATTTCTACATGGTTGTAGATGTGGATGTGGTAGGTGATTTGGATGACAGGTTTTGCACCACAGATTTTGTGGTGGTTAGTCTTCAAGGGTGATTTTGAAGATGGATACATAGCCAAGGGAACAAACTAGACGGTGTACAGGTACAGGTACAGGTTGCAGCTGTTTATCTCCAAGTGGGAGATTGTTAGGTTGTGGAGCTAAAAGCTTCAACCCTTTGTAAACTGTGGAACAATGGTTACTCAGATCTAGGAGCACCAGCATTGGTAGCAGGACCGACGTCGGCAGAGACCAGTGCAGAAGGCCACCGGCGACGGCAGGAAGTCGACCGACATCGGCAGAACCAGACAAGCAGGGACCGACGTCGGTCGCCTGTGTGTTCCAGAACTGCTCGTTTCACGGATAGCTAGTTAAGTGAACGAAGAGTTTGCATGTTGAGACTAGTTAGAGTCTTGGGCTGCGAGGATAATTGTCTAAATTAAGAGTCTAAGTTATTGTTTGAGTTAGGGATCTATTTATAGACCCATTGGCATGTATTGTTAATGTATGAGATAGAAAGGAAGAGTTCCTTCTAGTTGTAAGATCTGTGAGTTGCAGGTTATTGCAAGCTCATTGGGGATCTACATGTAAGTTTGGTCTTTGAATTGTAGGTTGCAGGTTCATGAGAGATCAGCTTGAAGTGCTATAGAGTGCTTGGTGTACCGACAGGGTTATTACTGACTGGTTGGTGAGGTGAACACCAATTCTGTGTGTGAGTTGGTTGTTGGGACCATTTTTTGTGTAGGAAAGTGTGTGTGAGAAGAATTACTGTACACTTGAGGTGTGGTGATCCTCTGTAAGGTGAAAGAGTGTGGCGGCTCTTTGTTGTATTCTTTTCTGTATAGTGTTAATACAAGATAGTGTATTGTCTCTCATATTCTGTGCTATTGGTGAATTCTAGTTACTTGTGTTTCTGGTTATTTTCGCATATTCAATTGCTTATATTTGGTAATCATACTGTGCTCTTTCTGAGGAGCAAGATCCTAACAGGTGGAATTAGAACAGGTGTGTTTGTTCTTGGATTTACCTCCACCTTACCCAACATTGTCTTGCTTCATGACTCATCCTTGAGCTCTTAAAATGGACCCTTATGATTCATTAAGAAGTGACAAGTCATATTTTTATATTATATATACTTATTCTTACCTTGGACACCTATTAAAGATCCATAACCATACTTTTTCCACCTTTGTTCTACAATTTCATTCATAACTCTCACATTTGCTCCCTTTAAGGCCTATTCTTTGTATCCCTATTTTGACATAAATCTCTAATGTTTTAATGATATAAAAGTATTATAAGAAATAAAAATCCATATTTGAGTACCCTTTATCTATTTTTATCTTTACCCAAATTTTCATAGCTCAAATCCCAATGTAGACCTATTAACCCAAGACCCTTTTTCATAATTAGGCCTAAAGCAAGCACACAGTGCTAGAGACCGTACAATACCATATTTTACTAATATAAACCACAAAAAATTTTAGGGTACATAAAATAAGGTTATATGACAAATTTTGATGAAATTCTAATTGTTAGAACTCAAGTTATGCCAAATTTTAGCCCTTGGTTGGTCTCAACACAAGCCTATGTAGGCTAGCAGTGAACAAAAAAGGTTTGTAAGAGTTTTAAACAATTTAATATATTTTTTATACCAATTTTAAGTCTTACCCATCTCTCATTAACTCCCCCAATAGTTATTTTTTCTTGAACACTCTTTATACCTCTCCAACATGATAAGTTTTTATAATTTTGTGTGCATTTAAGACTATAAAGTGGGTTGTGAGTTATCTTTATTATTTTCAATCACTCTCTGAACCTATTAAAAATATTACATGTTAATTAATGACTCTAACACACCCTTATTACTATCTAAAATCTAATCCCAATGCAAATATTGTATACTTTCTTCAATTCTTGGATGTGAACTTGTATTCCTCTAATAGGCTTGTAAGTGCTCTTTGGGTTTAATACTTGTCAGGGTCCAAGAAAGGGATTTTACTAAAAATTTATCCTTATTATACCATAAATATAACTTATCAACATATTTTCATGGTTTTCACATTTAATTTGTTGTTCAAACCATCATATTTCATGCAAGGTTTGATTCTCTTAATTAAGAATGTGGACCTACAAGTCTGCAGACCTATAGGTCTACATTCACCTTAATTTAAGCCATTGATGGCATTTTTCTTGGTTATATAATCCCTTTAGTATTCCATGAGATAAAAAAATAGTTTACAAGATTAAATACCTCCTTAAAACCTCTCAAATGCCTTCACACATCTGATTTGTTTGTAGGTACTAAACCAATGATCTTAGGTCTATGACTTGTAAATTCACTTTAAGGATGATCTTAGGAGTTTTGTCCATTTATAGATACTTTATTAGAGTATCATATCTCCAAATTTAATTAATTAAATGCATATTTCCCTTTAACTATATCTCAAAACCTCCATGATGTTTGCTCATAAGACTATCTTTCTTGCCCTTGAATACATTAGGTGCACATTTTGGCATGTACATGCACTAAATGTATGATTGAGAGTACTATATGGGTTATTGAAGTTAAATTTTCCTTTTTTTATCTCAATACTACTACTCTTTCTTCTTTTCTAGGCCTATTACCTACTTGTTTACACTTGAAACTGTATGAGAGAGTTCAAACCAATATTTTTAATAAACTGCCACTTGTAATCATCTATTAAAGATGTTTATGGAGTGAGTTAATAAAATTATATATGTTTATTCAATTTTTATATGTCACTAATATCAAAAATAAACCAATTTTCCTATTTATTTCTTAAGAAACAAAACTTAGTTGCAACATTACTCCTTTTAGATCTAACAGGCCTAAAACAACTTACAACAAGATTATTGATCAAAATACCATTTAGATGGCCTAGATCACTTATTTGATGGTCTATCCACTATTAAATAATTAAAATATACTCTCATTAAATTTATTTCTAAAATATTCAATCCAACACCATGAGTTTTCCTTTTCTATGCACTTTTGATAACCCCACCTATAGGTAGTTTTATGCACAGTCAACATGCCTTGTTAATTTCCTTAAGATTTGACCATGTTGATACTTGTAGGAGGTTATAATATAATTTTTATAGGTTATCACAAAAAAATTTAATTCAAAACATAACTATATCCTTGTTCAATAACATCATATCTTCAAAAACCCTACATATCACCTTCAAAAACAATAAATCACAACATTTTTGCTATATTGGCTGCTCACACATGCCAACTAGTGGTGAAATATGATATGAGAGGAATATTTTGACCCTTTAGTATCTCAAAAAACTATACATTTGTATCCATAAACCTAGAAACTTGCTAAGATAATAAAAACCCTACTTTTAGGGTTTTGGACTACTTATTGGGTTAACAATTGTTCATAAATCATAGGCATTCAAATAAAAAACTAATGCCTATAATTTCAAGGTACTAAGGTCCCATATCTATACCCAATATAATTGGATCTAATTCTCCTTCCTCTTCATGAACTGAGCATTTGAAAATGACCTTCACTAGCTTCCAAGGAGCTCGATGGAAGAGATGAAACATTTTTTATCTTATTTAGACCTACCAATGCTTCCAAAAGCATGAATTGACCATAAAAACATCATAAATACCTAAAAACATCCATTTATAACCTTAAATAACCATATCCACATTGAGAATTTGCTTTGTAAGCCATTAGTAAGTGTATTACTACATTATATTTCACTTTCTTGGCATTTAGAAGGTCTTGCCACTTATTTTATGTTGAAAGTGACCTAGAATAACATGTGTAATGAAGAAAACACATTTTAAAATTTAAAATATATTAGAGACCTCAAAATACATATTAAACTTATAATTTTAAAAGGTAACTATTACCTTGATTTCTCCAAAACTACCTTAACCTTTGTTAAACATGAAATAGAAATGTTTCCATCTTACCATATCTTGTCTCTATAAGATCTTATCCACCATATGACATCATGTCACATTGTAAGGTCAATACACCAATACTCTCACCATGGATCAACGTGCCTTAATCTTTTCAAAGTGACCTCAAACTATGCCAAAATATGTTAATTTATGTAAACACATAAACAAGACCTTAATGAAGGGGATTAATGACAAGACTAGGTTGTTGACTCACTCTCATAGACCTTTCAAGAGACTTTAAGATGACCAAACACTTGACAAGACACCTTCCTATAATAGGTCATGACCTATAGGCTAAGACAAAACCTATCAAACTATATTTAACAAAGTAAATAAGGCTTAACAACAAAGTTTTGAATTATATTTACTCATGGTGGCCAATTTTGGCTAATAGTAACTACATTGGGAACTTTAATAAGAAGATCATGAGCTTTATTAAGTAATTGTGTGTTATTATGTGTTATTGTGTTTTATCATTACAAACATTTTTGTATTAGTTTAAACTTAGTTTTATGAATATATTTTCATGTGTTAAGTGTAAGTGTGAACTTTGTTGAAAGTAATTTTATACCCATACATACGTACATACATACATACATACATACATATATATATATATATAGTTGATTATTTAACTTCATCAAATTAGTAATTAATCATATAACATTTTTTTGTAACCAACCTATTTGTGACTAGGTAATATCCTTGTTCCTTGGATGAATATGCAATTTATTTGTGTGATATGTCAATGCAGTGAGTTTTTAGTGTTTGTACACACGTGTGGATGTGCATGAAAATGCCCAAAAATAAGTGATTGAAAAAATATCGATATAGAAAGCATGAGGATAATGAAAATTTGGATTATTTTACATATAGGTTCTTTTTAGTGAAAAAAATGTGTTCTTTCAAGGTGAAGCATACAATGTTTAGGACACTTTGGGGAAGAAAGGATAACATTTTGAGAAGGTTTTTATGACTAGACAAAGGGAAAACCTTCTAAGATTTTTTCTTTTAATTTAAAATATTTTAGTGATCTAAAATAAGTCTAATTGTTTGACCAAATGTCTAAATAAAAATGTTCACTATTTAGCTCATGTGAGGTTTGAATAAAGGATATTTTTCAAAAAAAAAATGATGTTTTTATGTCTATAGGAGAAATGGATCAATTAATAAAATTTTAAACAAGTGTTTGGGTCATTTTGAGGCTATTTGTATGCTTTGTAATGGGGAGAAACAATCCAAACCTTTAATAAAGATCTAAATATCTTCAAAATTATGTCATCTAAACTAAATTTGACTATTTTTGGTTGTTTATAAGTATCTCATTTATTTTGATTATTGAAAAACAACATTGGTCTCTTTTCTATTTATTCTCTTAAAAATTCAAATCATAGGTACATATTGGTGAAGGAAAGCCTTTTTATGAAATAAGAGATGAAAGGGATGTGTAAATATTCCATTTGAGTGATTCTATAATACACCCTCTCTATAGTTGTGGGTAAATAAATGAAATTTGGACCCTTAATGCAAGTGTAGACACTAGAAATCTGCACATGATGGTTATGAATGTCGCAAGTCCCCTGGACCACTTCAAGACCCCCTAGGGCCCCAACTTAACCTTTTGACTAGAAAACAGACCTAACCCTAGCCAAATTGACCTACTAACTTAACCCATCCTTTTAACTCAAATTTACCTCAGCCCTCAACCACTGATAGTCACCTTAATTGTCGATGGTCACCATGATTGTTGATGGTCAGGTTCCACTAACTGAACCAACTTAAATGACCCACCATTCTAACTTGCTTTTATATAGTTAGATTATCTAATTCATGTTTGATCCCATGCATCTCAAAGTTAAAATTAGATACCAAGTTGGACCCCTTGTTAACATCTTGTGGCACCTCTCCTTCCTTGCCTATAAGAAGAGAGGAGCAAGAGGTGAAAAAGGATCCATTCACAACTATCAAGAGCTTTTGCATCTAGAGCTTCTTTGTAGGTATTCTTGCAGCAATCTAGTGATCTAGTCATCACATTAGAGAGCCAAATTTTTTCCACCCCTCAGTCGATAGCCAAGTATCATTACTCTACCAAAATCATTTCAAACTCCATCAACAATCCAACCACCTCAACCATTCATCTGACCAACCTCAAGCAAGCTAAATATTTATTTTCAATCTATCAATTAATTTGTTTCTATTTCTTAAATACCCCAATAAAAACCAATCTCCTAGAATCACCTTATGTTATCCCATCAATCTAAACTTTTTCTCACCTAAACACAATTCACAGTAACTACTGATGGTCACCCTAATTGTCGATGCTCTTTCCAACCACTAAAAGTTACCTCAACCATCGACGGTCACCTCAACCATTGATGGTCACTATTGTAGAAAATAATAGCAAGTTATTTTCACCTACTTACCCTCAACCAAATCCAAATTTCTTTTTGTCTACCTATTCATAGACCCCTAACCTAGTTTTTGAAGCACACCTAACCTATTTAGCATTAGTACTAACCCACTTATTGCTATATTAGTCATCTTGGTCTATTTATTTATCAAGAATTTCTTGTATGCAATTTTAGTATCTTCTATGATTAATGCAAGTACTTTATCTTTTATTTTCTAAACTTAATTATTTAAAATGTGCGTATTGATATCCCCTGAGGAAGCTCTTGCTTCTAGGATCTAGCTAGCGCTAGATAATCCACTTAACTATCTATCTAACCAACCATTTGATTTTGTGTTGTCTTATTTTTAGGTCATTCTTCTCAATCCAAAGAGGAGTTCTCCACAATCATCTAATTCAACACATGCACAACCAAACAGGTTTTTCAACCGTACCTATATCTAGTTTCTTTCTTTTTCCTCTCTTGATATATAAGCTAAAATTCTCTGAAACATTCTAGCACACCCGGTGGGACCTTGAGTCGCTAGTCAAGTTTATTTTTTTTCATCTACATGCTCTTCTCCATATTATGTGTTCATAAAAAAATTAAAATTTCTTTTGGGTTTAAAATCAACTGCATACATTGGTTACTTGCAAGTTTAGTTTACTTAGTTAAATTAAAGTAAAGTAATTTGATCATAGCATTACTTGTATCACACACACAAACCAAACCACCTACATCAATAAAACATCTAAACAACTTGACATAAGGTCTGACTAGGATTTTATGACCTAGTGATCATCTTACCCTTTCTCGACAATCCTACTTGGAGGTCATTACCAAGGGGAGAACCAACACAGCTCTCTATTCAAGTATAAACTCTAAAAATTGGTATATATTGGCTAAGCACCTGACACCCTTATCGATGTAGTGTGTGAATTGAGGGGGTAGGCCCCAATACCAAGCCACCTATTGATTTCCATTATAGATCCTTTTAAGATCTTAAAGACAACCTAAAACCAACCATTGACTTATTTTCTAGTAACTACTCTACAAGCCAATTTTAGTCACATGGTTCTTAAAGCTTAAGGCATAAGTTAAAAGATAAACTAAAAATAACTTTAGGACTTAACATACTTTTTAGTGTGTGTTTGATTTCCTTACTCATTTTTTGTCTTCTCTCTATTTGAGTGGTGAAATTATTTTTGTATTCTCTCTCCCGTATCTTGTATGGTTCTAACTGACCAACAATAAAAGAATCTATCAAAATAGAACCCATCACCAAACTAATCAACCTCTTCTACCTCCTCATCCATGAAGTATGTCTCTAAACCAAAAGACATGCTTCACCCTTTTGGAAGTCCTTCTTTCACTCAAGTAATTCCCTAAGGAAATATAGACTTTGCCACTTTATTTGATATCAATCCTATGGCCCTTCAACATTATCTCAACACCATACCTCACCATACCCATGCTTCAATTCCACTTGTGGATCCACCTTATGGCATGCCTTCCCACCTTATGAAGAACCCTTATATTGCCACAATAACCACCCAACCATTGACTACTCAATCATATTCATCTACCAATAATCCCTTTGACACTAATGTGGAAAACTAGCCTGCCCAACCTAAAAACACCCTTACACCTTCCACCCCCACAAACAACTTTTCTACCCTAGGATAAACTCAACCATTAACCACCTAGACTCCACTCATAATGGGAATACATAATACTATCATTTCCGAATTTCCTTCATCTACCCCCAATCCATTAGTCACTACTCCACTTCAAAATTTTGTGGTGTCTATACCTTTTACCTTACCACTAATTAGTAAAAAAGTCACCACCTTTCCTTTAGTTACAAATCCAACCACAGTGCCTACCCAACCTACCTTAACCTCTCAATAGGTGCCCATCACACCCAAATTGGATTACATCCCTAAACCATAAGGGTATATACCTCTACCCACTACCTAACCACCTACATCCACCTACCCCTACATGGAATCCACCCAACTGCCTATGTCAACATATCAATATGTGGAAACTCCTCAACCTCCTACCAATTATCAATATGTCACCCAACCACAATAATAATATGCACCTTATAACCTTTTAGGTGCACAAGCCCAAACTAATCTAATGATAATGCTCATTGATAAAATGACTAATTTAGAGTCATTCATCCTTGGTGCTCATAACATCTTATCATATGACCAGATCTATAATGAACCCATTCATCCATCTATCCCTATCAGACCATATCCCCCTCAGTGGGAACTTCCCAAGTTTTCTAACTTCCAAATTAAGGAGGATCGTTAATAACACCTCAGAGCATTTAGGCATGCATGCTATTTGACTGCCTATGATGATGCCCTCCTTCTTCATACCTTCCCCATGTCCTTGTTTGGTCTAGCATTAAATTGGTATAGTTCCATAACCAAACATTCTCTCTTCTCTTTCACCTAGCTATCCCAAAATTTCTTGGATCACTTTCCAATAAACATCTCCAAGAAAGTTTCCATCACTAACCTTTACTCTATCTAGCAATTTGATGATGAATATATTATTGATTTTGTAGCCTGTTGGAGGATCATAATCAATCAACTTTACTTCTCTTACCCCAACCTAAACTGATAAAACTTTTTCTCAAGCATGTGTCAATCATGTTTATTCTACATTGTGGGTTCAGAGCTTTAGAACCTTTGATGAGGCTTTTACCATGGCACGTAAGATACAAAATAGAGCCATCAATAAAGGAAAGTTAAAGTTGAAAAATAAGAACTCTACCTAAAAAACCAATGAGACCTCTTCCTCTAAACCAAGAAACCAAACCAATACCAATGCCAAAAGTAAGGGAACTTCAAATTTAGTTTTCCTTAATACCGCTCCTCTGCCATTTATTAATCAACCATACTCTTCCAACTCCTTAAAATAAAACATCAAAAATTAAAATTGAAATAATTAAAAGAAATTTACTTTGCTTGGGGAATCTAATGATTTGGTCTTGGAGAAGTTACTAAAATCTAATATCATATAGCTTCCTCCCATCAAACCCCCTCAACAATTTGATTCTTCTCATCCTGCACCTGACTAGTACAATGAGAATGACCTATGTGATTTCCATTGTGTAGTGGGGCATGATGTTAGTAGGTGTAATACCTTAAAAAATGTTATCCAAACCCTTATTGAAAAGGGGGAGATTATTTTAGACAACCCCAACACACCTTTAAACCAATCCCTTGACATTTCTAGACAACCTTTTCCCAATCATGCACCTACCAAAAATGAGAGCAAAAAAGTTGAGTGTTCTCATGATGCCCATACAGTCAATATGATTTTTGACACACTCATTATTGAATAACCTACCACCCAATCTACCTATTATTCACCCTCTCCGCTTATTGAGGTAATGGAGTTACCTTCTCTTCCTTTAGATACCCAAACCATGAAAGTAAAATTTTCACCTCCTCTACTTATTGAGGTAGTGGAGTAATCAACCCTTCCTTCAACTGACATACCATAGCAAGAAACCATCACCACTTTACCTTCTCCCTCAATGATCGAACAATTCACCCCTCCTTTGAAAACCATCCCAAAAGAGGAAAACACCATATTTGTACCCCCCATAGAGGAACCACCCATATAAACCTTACATCCTTTGATTGAGGAAAAGGACAAGGTGACCACTGCCCATTCTTAACTTATGGATTTATCTTTCAAGCCCACTACCCAAGGGATAAAAATAGTCTATAAACTATTCTCTAAATTAGTTTAGAGATTGGAATTTGTCTCCAAACCTAACTTATATTAGGCTACATTTTGGTATAAAATGGAGCTCCCTTACATCACCAAAGAAGAATCTCTAACCATACCTTTGGCAGACCAACCCACAACTTATATCATCCAACCCACTATCATATCAACCAAACTAATAAAAACCTCTACCAACCTAACCATTTATCAACCATCCAAATAAAACACATCCTAAATAACCAAATCATCCTCTATCACTTCAACAAAACCAACCAAAACCTTTAGCATCTTCCCTATGTAGATCCTTAATCATCCATCTTTGAAACTAGAGTTAACCTCACTAGACCCACCAACCAAGCACCAAACCAAATCAACCAAGGAGGTAAAACCAACAAAAGGCTAGAAGGCTATAATTTTTCCCCCCTTAACCTTGCCCTCTATATTGGGGCCTCATCCTTATAATTTGATCAGAAAGGCAACTATTTCAACCAAAACCCAACCACCACTTTTGGTTACCCCATCACTCTTGCTTTCTGACATGTCCCTCTTCACAAAGCCATCAATAACCAAACTACCTACCCTAAAACCTCCTACCTCCAACTTATCAAATTCCAACTTACCAAAACCAAAACCATCAATTAATAACACTACCTTACCTAAACCTTCTATCACCAAGCCCACTTCTAAAAAGACTTCCATCTCACCAACCAAAGTTAGAACATATAAACCCTACCATCTCTAGCCAAACCTTACTCAACTATTTTCCAAATGTTACTACAAACCTCTTGCTTGACCTTACCTCTCATCAAACCATTTGACCCTCTTGATCTAAAACCCATCTAGCATAATGACTGCCAAGTATGCACCTATCATAATACACTTGGGCATGACATAGAGAACTACAAATCTCTCCAAACCATAATCCATCAGCTCTATTATGAGGATAATCTATTAATAGATGAACTTCCCATGATCCCACTACTAGTCCAAAAAATAACAACCACTACCCAACATCTACCTACTCCCCCACCCTCACCTCAGAGTGATGGGGAACCAAACCAATCTCTTACCCCAATCTTCTCTCCATCCATGTGGTCACATGATCACACATACATTAAAATGATAAGGATAAGGCCAAAATATCCATCCCATGGACATACCCATCTTTCACCTCCTAACCGAGTCAAAATCAAGCACCTTCACCTTCATCCAAGCCCAAGGTATCTATCTTGGGTACCTATCAATCCAACCCCTCTAAATCAATCAGGAGAGTGTTTTTCAAACAACTTCACCAAGCCCTAGCAAAGATGATCCTATATGATTTGATTTTGACCTCACCTCATAATCACCAAGAAATGATAAAGGCATTAAAATTAATAGAGGTCCAACCTGAAGACCCTCAACCTCTGGCAGCCTTTATTGGTGATCTCCAAATTTCCAACCTTGTCACCTTCAAGGATTCATAAATACCTTTTATCCACCCTCATGACCCATATCCCCCTCTTTTCATCACTACCTACATCAACCAAACCTACATCAAATGGGTCATGATTGATGGGGGAGCCAGCATTAATATCATCTCCTCTCATGCCTATGATCAACTTAAACTACCAAATAATGTCATGTCTAAAACCTTGACCATATTTTAATGACACCATGACCATTACTCTAGGAATGATTATCCTTCATATCTATTTAGGACCTCATACACTCCCTGAACTCTTTTATGTAGTGGAAGGAAAAATCCAATATAACATTTTACTATGATGACCTTGGATCTACTCCATTAGTTGTGTCCCCTCTACCCTTCATCATTACAATAAATTTGAGTATAAATGTTAGGTTATCACTATACAAGCTAACCCAAGTCCCTTTTCATCATGCAAAATGACTTATTAACCCAATGACATCTTCCTACCTCCATCTATCACACCTTCATCAACCAAAAACAAACCTTTAACTATGAAGGATGAAGCCATGTCTCCCTCAATCAATGAGGAATCTACTATCTCATCCATTCCCTCAGACCAAATCCCCACCACAAACCACTTGGAATCCACATTCTAACATCTTTCACTTGGGGAATATCTCCTCCTCGCCCTTGATATTTTACCTACTCCCCAAGAGTATGGGAAACTTGACCACCAACCTGGTTATGACCCTAATATTACAGACATTATCCCTTTCATACCTTCAAACTATCAAGCCCATTTCATGTATGCAGGACTTGAAAAACCCCTTGGTGCTCCCATCACCTCTTTTTCACTTTGACCATTCACCTATAACTTCTCCTATCTAGATAAAATAGAGGTTTCCAAGACATACCTTCATCATTGTGCTTGGAAGGGATTTGGTTTTGTATGATATGAGCATGGCCTACACCAGTTGATTTTAATTAAGAATAGAAAGCCTCATGATAAACATGGCCTCAAATTCATTCCATCCATAATGAAAACCAAATTACCTACCACCACCATTATTGAGGAAGCCATCCCTTCCTCACCAACCTCTTCTCCACCTGAGTATGAGGATGATGGCATCATCCCACCTAACTTTTTTTTTCATCAACATGATCAACCTTGGACCCTTGACTTATCAAAAGGATGGGGCAACCGTAACCATCACTTTTACCCATCCTAAGATGATAGGAGATGACTTTCCTACCATTAATACCATTTAGTGTTAGGATGATGATTCTATTCTCACTTATCTTAGTGCATCATATTCTTCCATCCACAAATCCATTCCTCTTGAAACTTTGACCATGTTGGATTTATCCACCATAGATATCAACTTAGGCACTCTAGACAACCCTCATATTATCAAAATTGGCCAATCATTAAATTTTTAAGAACTTTAGGATTTCCCCTCCTTACAAGACCACAACATATCATTTGCTTGGTCTTATAGTGACATGATAGGAATCAACCCCTCTATAACTACCAATAATATAGTCACCAACCCTGATGCCAAACTCATCAATTAGAAACTCAATGAATGCACCCTTGCATAGCCCTTCTCATCAAATAAGAGCTTTAACATCTCCTTCTTTTCAATTTCATTCAACCCATTGACTATCCCTAATGGGTCTCAAACATCATTCCTATCACCAAATCCATAGAAGGACTACATATTTGTGTGGACTTTCTTAACCTCATCCTTTCTTACCCTAAGGAAAACTTTCCTCTACCAAGCATCAACAAGCTAGTTAATCTTACAGCCACCCACAAGATGTTATCTCTCATGGATAATTTTTTAGGCTACAATCATATCCTAATTACTCCTAAAGATCAACACAAAACTGCCTTTATCACCCCATAGGGGAACTTTTGTTATAGGGTCATGCCTTTTGGACTAAATAAAGTTGATGCAACTTACCAATGTCCCATGGCTTATATCTTCCATGACCTTATCCATAAAATTATCAAGGACTATGTGGATGACCTCCTTTGTAAATCCAAATATCATAAGGACCATTTGGCCATTCTCAAAATTATCTTTGAGTGACTCTTCCATTACCATGTCTGCCTTAACCCCAAAAAGTGAATTTTGGTGTATTGTCAGGAAAGCTCCTTGGATTTATTGTCTCCCTTTAGGTAATATAAGTTGATCCTACCAAAATCAAATCCATCTTTGGCATGCTTCCTCCAATCAACCTTAAGTAACTATGTATTTTACAATGGAAGCTCTAATCCATTCATCATTTTATCTCTCAACTCTCAAACTGATGACAACCCTTATTCCACATCCTAAAGAAGGATGTCTCTTTTAATTACAATAGTGACTATCAAAAGGCCTTTGATTTACTTAAAAAATACCTTTTATCCCCACCTATCCTTACCCCTCCTTAGGATGACCAATGTTTCTACCTTTATATCTCCACCATTGACCACTCCCTAAAAACAATGCTTGATCATCGAGATGAACAACACAAAGAGAAATTTGTCTACTACATCAATTACACACTTGTATAGTATAAGACTTGGTATGCTCATAATGAGAAACTTTGATAGCCTTGGTCTTCATGGCCACCAAACTTCACCACTACCTCCTTAACCATAAAACCTATGTCACAACCAATACCAACCCACTCAAGTATATACACTCCAAGCCATACCAAAACCAATGTATGGCCAAGTGGCTCATGCTTTTAGATGAGTTTGACCTTGAGATTCTTTAGCAAACATAAATTAAAAGATAATTCATTGTTGACCAATTGGCTGAAGCACTTTTAAAAGATAGCCAACCTCCTCCTCTTGAGTTTCTAAATTAGTCCATCATGACCCTCTCTTAGGTAGACTTTACTTATCAAGTGACCATGTTATTTGATAGATCAAAGTTTCAACATGGTGGTGGAGTCAATATTATCCTTATTCCCCTTCGTGATGAACCTCTTCCTTTATACTTCAAGCTAGATATTGAATGTACCAATAATATGGATGAGTATGAAACCCCTAGTAATTGACTTTCAAACTACCTTATCCTTGGGAGTCAAAATAATCAATATCTTTGGTGATTCCCAACTTGTGGTTAATCAAATTAATGACTCTTACTAGTGTAAGAATGATGTTTTTTTAATAGTAAAAACAACTAGTTGATGATCTCTTGGCATCATTTGAATACTACCATATCTAATCTACCCCATGATCTACCAACAAGTTTTCTGACACCATGGCTTCCCTCACCTCTCAAATCCCATTTACACCCTCTGACTCTAATCTATCTATCAGTATCCACAAACTTACCCATCCTTCTTACATCAAACCATATTCTCCCACCATCTTCAGTGTGGAGGAGACCTAACTTGATTTTTGGTATTAGTAGACCTATTACTATCTTAACCTTGCCATCATTCCTTTTGGTCTTTCTAAGAATGATCGAAGAGTGTTTGTCTAGAGTACCTCATGTTATACCATCATGGGGGGGTTCTTTATAAATGTGGCTTTGATGGTCTCCTCTTCCATTGCTTACATAGTCACAAAGCCTCTCATGTTATCAAGGAAACACATTATGGGATCTATGGGGGACACTTTAGTGGCCTCACCATGGCTAAATAAATCCTTTACCTTAGCTATTATTGGCCTACCCTTAACCAAGACTATTTTGCTTATGTGAAAAAGTGTGTTAATTGTCAACAACATGCCAATTTATATCATGCACCTAGTCATAGTCTTCATGTATCCACTAATTTCTAGTTCTTCTCACAATGGATCTAGACCTTATTGGTGAAATTAACCCCCATTCTTCATAGCAACACCATTTTATCATTACTATGACCAAATATTTTACCAAATGGGTAGAATATATCCCTTTAGTCTCAACCAAAGTGTAAAATATTATCAACTTCATCAACCATCACCTCATCTATAATTTTGGTGTTCCTCATAAAATCATCACTGACAATGGAAAATATTTAAAAAACAAATAATTCTAAGGTCTTTATGATGCATTCGGTATCAAGTTAAGTTTTTCATCACCCTATCACCCTCAATCGAATGGATAGGCAAAAGCCTCTAACAAAAATCTTAACAACATGCTCACTAAAATGGTTAATACATCTAGTTAGTATTGGCATTTTCACATCCCCTTCACCTTATGGGCATATCATACTAGCATCTAAACCCATATGGGTGCTACCCCATTATCTCTTGTGTTTGGAGCAGAGGTTGTCTTACCTCTAAAGGTCTAAATTCCTTCTCTTCAATTATCTTTGCAACATCTCATTTCTTAACATGATTATATTCAACACTATTTATCCTAGCTTGAGCTACTTAATGAGCATCATTTATTCACCCTCACCCATCTTCATGTCTATCAAGAGTGAATCAAATGTGCTTATCACAAATACCTTAGAGTACAATAATTTAATATCAGAGACCTCATTATGAAATAAAATCAACATGTCACCAATATGGATAAAATCAAGCGGGGCAAGTTTGCTTTTAATTAGCTTGGACTTTATATCATAACCCACAAGTATAAATCAGGAGCTTACTAGTTATCTTCTCTCAAAGGCAACCTAGAACCTAAGCCCCTCAATGCTTTGCATCTACACCCTTTATTTTGTTGAAAAGGATCGAATTCACCTTTTTCCTAACTTAATCTCATCCCTTTATTTCAAAACACTTTCATCTCCCTATTTTAGGAGCAATTAATTAAAACTAAATCATGTGATTATCTATCATAATCATAGATTAATATTGAATAATGGGTACCATGGCTCTACCCATGGCATGATTCTCATGATACTTTCTACCCCTTTTCATAGGAGGTATTCCTACGATCATTGCCACCTAAACCTTTTTACACCTAATCAACCTTCTCATGTCCTCTTCTTATCCTCTCATGACTAGTTGATATATTCACTAAGATGCTTGTCTCTTGATTATATTCTTTTCCTCACAACTAGTGTTATTATTCAAATTAATTTATGTGGTTTATCTTATGTAAAATAACCATAATCATAACATCATATTAACATGTATCACATGCAAAATCACACATCACCAACATATCTATCATCATATCACAATCATAGCATCCATGAGAAAATAGGTAATAAAACCATTTTTATCACATGTCTAAATCTAAATAAAGAATCATATGATCATTAAATTCTAGCATGAACATCAATATCATACAAACATAAAACAAAATTAATATCATCACATGTCCAACTAGGTGAGTCTACATCAGTATCCATATCCATAACATATACATAATAAATATAGCATCATCAATTATCAATATGAACATCACATTATAAACATCAAGGCAAGCCATGAACCATGAATAATAAATAAGGAGGATATCTATAAATCATGATTTTGTCATCCATGACATCATAATGTATACAATAATATACATGTCTCTCTCTCAAAATGTACATCTCACCACATCAACTCATAGGCTGATATCAAAATGATATACAACAAAATATAATATCCCATAACTATATCATGACTATGCCCCTAGGGCACTATTATCTCCTAAGGCACCACTACTTCTTGTTATGTTCTCTCGAGGTCCTTGCCTATCCAACTATAGAAGTAGCCCATTGACCTAGTATCACCAAAATAGCACCACCTACCAATCTATATCTGTATTCACCCCATCGAGGCTCATCTAGACAATGTCTCAAGACTATGGCCTTATAGTAGCATAGCTCCTCCACTATGGATAGATACCATGCCATATGGATAGTTCTTAGTGGTCTTATAGATGCTATGGATCCCCCTTTGGTGTATCTCAAGGAGTCTCTCTCATGGGTAACCATAGCTAGTGTAGCTCTAGCATGGTCCCTCTCTCTTGTAGCTATATCTATCTAACCTTATGTTGTAGCTAGCTAACCCTATAAAGATACCACTTGAGCCTATGTTATAGCTAGTACTATTCCTACTTGTGTACCTAGGGTATCCCCTTGTACCTATACCTACTGACCTCTACTAGTTAGATTAACATCCATATGATACCTACACCATCATTGCCACCAAAATTTATTACTGAATATAGTGTCTAGTACCATGCAGGGTAACCATCTACAAACCCTACATCATCTATCTCTATCCTAGCTGACAACTCCTCATGATCAAGAAATGTTTGGACTAGTTGTGGCTTAGGTATTAATATCTCTACATCATCTTTCCTATATCTAATAAATAGGCTTGGGATACCCTACACCAAGGTAAACTACCTCTACATCTTATCAAATGGGATGAGCTCTACCTCCCTATCCTGCCTACCAAGGATCCACCTGTAACTCTATAAAGATAATGTGTATCTCCTATATCTAGCCACATTAGAAACCTAGTGTATGGCCTCCAAATAACATCACTTATGACTAATGCATCTAAGGCACCCCTAAACCAGTCAATGTTGTGTACCCTTCCTCCTAGTCTAGACAAGGAAAAATCATCTCTCCACTGTATGAATCTAACCATGAAATCCATTTGGGCATAACCCTTTGATGGTAGCCTTACCAGTCATAGCACCTAGATATGCTTATATACCCATCAGTGTAGCATAAAATTGACACTAATTCTATATCTCTTGTGAGCTATGAAACCCCATAACTCCTTGTATATCTAGACTAGTAGCACATGCACCCATTCAAATATTGTGTAACCCAACAACATCTTAACTAGTACCCAGAGTAGTAGATATGGAAACCTCTCACTACTTAAATTAGGTATGGCAAAGCCTGATACCATCATCATCATCATAAGAAACCTCTTATCATCCCTTGCCCTTTGATATAGTAGAGTGTAACTAAATCCTCTAGCATGCCATCTAATAATATCATGGTCATCTCCATATAGTAGCTCCAAAAGCTCATCTCTCTCCTCTTGCTCGATGTGATAAATCAGCTCACCCTAAATAGTTATCCATATAATATGATGCATATCCTCTAGAAATATCATCATCTCACTAGTGGGTAGAAGAAAGGTATTCATGGTCAGATCCCATCTCTCAATAAAGACCATGATCATCATTGCATCCCATGGCACATGATGATAGTGCAACATCACTCTGAGATCAACCTCCTCCATTTGTACCCAATATTTTACACTCATCCCTCAATGAATCTTAAGGAAAATGTGAGGCACTTGATCTCGTATCTGAATCTACTCTCATGCTTGTAAGGCTTATTAGCAAACAAACTTAGTTCACTACCATATTTTACCTATACAAACTATATCACCCTTTTTTCAGCCTACCTTACCTTACCCATTTGACCATTACCTATTGCCCTCCAAAAATACCCTTTACCTCATCTATGAAACCTAAAAATTTTACTATTTCCTATCAAACCTTTGACATCCCATTAACCTAACATTTCAAATATATAACATTCCACACACCTAAATTACCTTCAAACCTTAAAACATTCAAGCCAAATTTTCAAAAATATCACCAAACCTAATTGACCATCGATGGTCATAGTGACCATCAACAGTCAGGTGACCCTTTTATCAATGGTCATCGATCATTGATGTTTAGGATGAGTGTTGATGGTCACTGTGAATGACCTCCAATGGAAACTGCCTAACCTTACCCACCCAAAACCTACCCAACACACCCAAATACTTACTAATTTCTATAAATTATTATCTCCTAGACACCCCTACCTAACTTAACCCTAAATAATTACCCAAATCAATAACTAATTTCACCTAAAAACTAGAAACCCTAATACTTAGGGCATAACCCAAATGCCTCCCACTAAATCAATGACAAATAATAAGCAAACAATTAAATTCAAATGCATTTCCAAACCATAATTAAAGTACCAATTTAATGCAACCTCTAACTCATTCCTTGACCATCATCGAGGAGGAATCTATGGACCCACTACCTAACCACATCATCATCCACCCTACATCCTAGCTCAATTACTCTCCAACACTATGGTCCACTTAGTCAAATCAATAATCACCTTTACCCAATCACCCACTAGTTCTCACCCTCAGCAAAGGACCTTCACTATAAAATTCCAAGACACAAGTCATTAAATTCAACACATTTAAATGAGTGAAATGGCTCTAAGATTCACTTTTTATCTCTACCCTTTTAGGGTTTTGTACCTGACTGTCGATGGTCAAGGTGACTACCAATGGTTGACTTCAAGACCCTTGATCATCAACAGTCAGGATGTTAGAATTTTTTTTGGTTTTGTCCCTAGAAAAAATATTTTTTTGAAACCCACATCAAGTGCCCACCAATGGAAATCACCTTCTTTTCCAACCAACCACCTTGCCATTGGTCCATTTTGGCCTAATTAACACATGTTTTGTGATTATTTTTATCTGGTCCTTTTGACCATAATGAAAACAATTACCATGTTGACCAATTTTTGAACTTGTGCTACCTTGTGTACATAATACCCACTTATGTTTTCTTGGGAGTAATTACTACCTCAAATACTCATGAATTCACTTGACTAGTTTGTGTTTTCTTGGGAGCACTTCCTACCTTGGATACCTATGGATACATATACCTTGCTTAGAAGACTAACATTTATGAATGAATCTAATTTCCATGCCTAAATATGATCATGTGGTCTACTTATCACTTGTCCTCTTAGCATCGACCTTAATTTTTACCAACTATGGAAACCTAGTCAATGCATGATCTTAGCTATCACACTTTTTTCATACCACATGCACATGTTTGTACTTAAATACCCAACCTATCACCCACATTTTTTTCATCACCTTCACCACTTATCAAACCTATACCTGATTCTATTTCACCTCATAAAATCTTAATATGAGGGGAAACACCTCCTCCCATGCTCAAGGCAATCAAACCTTCAACCAACAATCTATTTTTTATTTACATCTCATTGATACAAATTACTTAACAAAAAGGGGCAAAATGTCGGCATCAAAAATATGCACATGATGGTTTTAAATGTCATAACTCCCTTGGACCACTTTATGACCCTTTAAGGCCCTAACTTGACCTTTAAACCAACAACTAGACTTAACCCTAGCCATATTGACCTACTGACTTAACTTATCCTTTTAACTCAACTTGACCTCAGCCCTCAACTGTCGATGGTCACCTTAACCATCAATGGTCACCTTGAATATTGATAGTTAAGGTTTAACCATCTAAACAAACTTAACTTACCCACCATTTTGACTTACTTTTCTATAATTAGATTGTCTAATTCATGTGTAATCCCATGCATGTCAAAGTTAAAATTAGATAGCAAGTTGGACCCTTTGTTAACATTTTTTTCACCTCTCCTTCCATACCTATAAAAAGAGATGAACAAGAGGTGAAAAGGGATCCATCCACAACTATAAATATCTTCTACATCCATAGATTCCTTTTAGGTATTCTTTAAATAATCTAGTGATCCAGTCATCATGTTATAGAGTCAACATGCCTCCACCCTTCAGTCTATAGCTAAGTACTATTACTCTATTGGAATCATGCCCAACAAAATTAAATATTACAAACACCTCAACCATTCATCTGACCAACCTCAATCAAGCTAAGTATTTGTTTTTAATATGTTAATTAGTTTTTTCTATTTTACAAATAGCCTGGTATAAACCAATCTCCTAGAATTACCTTTTATGATCCCATTAATCTGACCTTTTGATCACCTAAACCCAATTCATACTAAGAATCAATGGTCACCCTAACTATTGATGTTCTATTCAACTATCGATGGTTACCTCAACTGTTTATGGTCACCTCAACCACCGATGATTGCACCAACCACTGATGGTCACTATGGTAAAAAAGAATAGTAAGCTATTTTCACCCACTTACTCTCAACCAAATATAACTTTCTTTTCATCTTCCTATTCATATACCCCTAACATATTTTTTGAAGCACACCTAACCTCTTTAGCATTAGAACTAACCTACTTATTATTATATTAGTCATCTTGGTCTATTTCTTTATCAAGCATTTCTTGTATTCAATTTCAATATCTTCTATGATTAATACTAGTACTTTATCTTCTATTTTCTAGACTTAATTATTTAAAATGTGTGGATTGATAGCCCCTGAAGAAGCTCTTGCTTTTAGGATCTAGCTAGCACTAGGCAATCCACCTGATTATCTATCTAACCAACCATTTGCTTTAGTGTTATCTTATTTGTAGGTCATTCCTTCCAAGCCAAAGAGGAATTCTCCATAATCATTTTATTTGATGCATGCACAACCAAATAGGTTTTTTAACCATACCCATATCTAGTTTCTTTCTTCTTCCTCTCTTGGTATATAATCTGAAACTCTCTGAAATAGCAAGGTTACATCACTAGATTGAACCTTATTAAGGCCTACATCATTATCTTTCTTATCAGTCATTGAGTAAAACACTAGATTTAGTTTCTAATACTTTCCTTTGGTGTATCTATAAATATTAACACTTACACATAATTTATTTTATTCTATTAATGCACTTGTGTTTGGTTGTAGCATCCTTATTTCCTTGACTTCCCATTTTAAAAATTCCATTCAGAATTTTTTTTCTTATGTAAATTAAACAAACTCCATTTCTACCCCTTTTCTATGTTAATTTAAAGGTATTGAATCATTGAAAATAGATTCAATTATACTCTTTGAATTTAAAATTATAAATTTATTATTAGTGAAGATTATGATTTCCTACAAATAATTGATGAGGATATATGAATCTTTAGGCAGCACACCCAATGCAATATCTTACCTCTAGAAATTGTAGTGGTACACTTTCCTCATGATTTTGTTAGAATATTTACACTTCATATGTTTGTTCTTTTCAAGCCATGGGAATTACATGGGATATAATTACTTCTTCAATAAATCATTGAAAACCTCACTTTAGTCATTCATTATTCAACAATAAGGATCCAAATTTCATTTATCCATTCACTATTCCACTAAAGTAGCCTTAATCAAATCCATTATCTCCACCAAATTAGTTATACCTTAATCCCAAAATAAACCTATTTTAGTAAAATTACAAGAAAACTAACCAAGGATAACATTGTGCATCTCCCAAAATAACAAAGGTGTAGGTACCATAACACAATCCATTGGATGTTGTTACATAAGATTATGGGGAGATGTCTAACTCAAAAGGTCCTGATGAGGGAGAGATTGAACTATAGGATGATCCCATGGGTATGGATATGAATGCATTTATATATGATGAAGTGTTTAATGTTTAGGATAAGGCTACATTTCAAGGATAACTAATAGGGTTTAAACAAGATTTGGAATCATAAGGAGATGAAGAAGTAGTACAGAAAGGGGGATGGTGAAGAAATGGGAAAGGATAATGAACTAGAAGAGGGAGAAGGTGAGGATCTATAGAATATCAATGAGGAAAAATAAGAGATAAAGGATGGATAAGTCTTCATGGAAAAAGAAAAAGAGTTTGTTCAAATTGACACATTAGAATAAAACTTGATGATGGTGCATAGGGACCAACCCATCCATATGATTTAGATAATAAGCACTCCATTTTTTATTCCTAAAAATATGCATCATAATAATAATAATAATAATAATAAGGTGATTCCAAGTAATAACTTTCATTATAGGATAAATTGTATATAAATATATCTATTAGATAATTATTCATGTGGAATTAATTATGCAACGACAATGCCTTTGAGCTAACAAAAAATAAAATATATATTATAATGGATACCTAATTGGAGGATCCATAATTTAAGGTAACAAAAAATATCATCACTAGGGACAGGCCATATATGATGGATGGCAAAATAAAAAAGTTACATATAGACCCTAAAAAAAACACAGGCTTAATCAAGGTGTGCATTGGTATGGCTAGTGGAGAAAGTATCTATATATATTCTTTTGAATAACACCATGAAAAATAAGAGAAATAATCTTGAAGAGATAGAAAATAACTGCATGACTATAGATCACAATTTCATAGTGATGGAATGAAATATTTCCAAACTAAATGCATGGATCAACCAAGAAGATCCCAACTTAGTGGATGAAAATGACATCAAAATTCTATCAAACATTAAAAAATTTATAATCATGGTCGACCACCTACTAAAGAAAAGTGGAAAGAAAAGACTAAATATGAAGAGGATAAAACAAAAAAACAAAATCCATCACTAGAAGTTGATGAAAAACTACAAAGCTATAAGAAGCTCTTGCCTGACCTTAGAGAAAAATTTGAGAAAGAAAAAATATGTTCCTAAAACTTGCATGACAATCACATATAGTTAACACATGGTTTCTCAATGATCAAAAAAAATAGAAGGTACTATAGGCATAATTATTCCATATGAAATATAGGTTTGAGAAGAATAAAATACTCAAAGATGCAAAAAAACTATGATAAAAAATAGAATAAAATGACAAGGAAATATGAAAGAAGAGAACATTATTTGGGAGTTGATGGAGTGGATAGCCCCATATATAATAAATTAAAAATTAAAGGTGAGATTTGGGATAAACCTATAGTGATAAAAGGTTTAGTTATACAGTTGGCCAAAAAAATAAAAGTAATCCAGGCCTTGATTTCCAGATGGGGTGGGTTTGAATAAGAGGTCCACACAAATGGGCCCAAATTTTTTATAGTTTAATTGAACTTATAAGTGTTTTATGGGGACAAATAATCAAGTTAGTGTTGGGTGATGGTGGCCCCCAAATTTTTAAAAGTATAGAATTATACGACTGTGTAAATAAGATAAAATGATACAATTGATACACATTTTTTGTAAGTTTGTTACACATGTTTAAGTACACAAGGCACAAAAGAAAGATAAGACAAAAAATTTAGGCTAAGTCCAATAATATATAATATATCACGAGGTTGAGGGCATATAGAGGTACCTAAACTAACTAGAAAACTCAATAGAATATTGACCAAGTCATAAAGTGTGAAACTAGTAGCACATTAGTCAACACAAAATAAGGAACATTAGTATTGGGGAGGAGGCTACACAAGTTGTGAATCACAAAATGAGAGGCTACATGCCAAGCTATTAGAGCATGTCTAACACAAAGACTAATAATATATAATAACTTTGGAGTAAATCTAGCATGGTGGCATAAATATAGGGAATTATTAGGTCAAATCCATTAAACATTAAATAGTTTGGCACTATTATTTATCAAACATTTTTGTGCACTCTTTGAACCACATATTAATAAATTATAACTGTAAGATGTATCTATATATTATAAAATCCCACATTTCCTCATGGTTAGAAGTTGCTTAAGATTTTGTGTCATTATGATCCTAAAATAGTGATACAATCTTACTTAATACAATATATTCATGTTGAATTTGTTTGTATTTATGTTACTATTGGATGGTGGAGCCTGATCTTATTATAATTCCCAGTTCCTGATAAGGGTGTGTGGGGGGGAAACATCCCTCGCACTAGGGTTGCCATGGGGGTCCAACAGGGGTAGAGACCATACTTGGACCCCCCTGGTGGGGGTTCAAGGGAATCACCCTTGAAGCAAAATTTTGTTAAAAATATATTGTAAAATATTATAATTTCATAATAAATCTAGACTGTTCACTATAAGATCATAGATCTAATGGTAGAAATTATGTTTGTGCATTTTTACCCTAATATGTAACCCTCCTTTGATATGAGGGAATTGTAATCATGTTGGCATATTATGTGTGAGTGAAGAGGATATTCTAGTACATGTATTACAAGTTTTCTTCTTCACTTGTTGGAATGAATAATAAAGACTGGCTATTTCTATGTGGACGTAACCCATATTAGGTGAACCACATTAAAATTGTGTCTCTATTATATTGTGTTTTCTTTATTTTATTTTTTTATTTAATTAATTAACATTTTTTTGTGTTATATATTCCTAACAAATGGTATCAGAGCCAAAGATTTATTTGGTATAAAAACTCATAAGAAAAGAGGGTTCTTGGTTCGAGTGGGAGTAATGACAAAAGAAGGAAAGTTTAAGATCGAGAATTTCAATGGCCAAAACTACTAGCTATGAAAGATGTAAATAGATGAATATCTATATCAAAAAGATCTTTTCCTACCATTGGGTGGAATTTAAAAGAAGCCAATGACTATAAAAGATGAAGATTGGGAGATTCTTGATAGAAAGTCACTAAGAACAATACAATTGTGCCTGGAAGCATCGATGGCCTTCAATTTTTCAAAAGAAAAGATAACAATAGATGTGATAAAGGCATTAGATAGAATGTATGAAAAACCCTCAACCTCCAATAAGGCATTTCCTATGAATCATTTATTTAATCTATAAATTTTAGAAGGTGGGTCTATTATTGATTATTTAAATGAATTTAACATGGTCATAAATTAGTTAAGCTATGTAGGATTAAATTTTGATGATGAGGTTAGGGCTCTTTTGATTCTATGCTCATTTTTAGAATGTTGGAATGGCTTGGTCATGGCTATGAGTAATTTTCTCTCTATTTCAAACACTTTAAAATTTGATAATGTTATTGGTGTTATTTTTAATAAGAAAAGACGATGAAAAAACATAGGTGAGACATCAGGTAATGCTTTGACTATGGAGAATGGGAGAAGATGAAAGGATAAAGTAAATGGCCTAAGGAATCATGGTAAGTCTAATAAGTGTAGATCCAAATCAAGAGGAATGTTTTTGTGTTGGATTTATAGGAAGAAATGACACCTAAAGAAAGATTGTTGGTTTTGAAAAGGAAAACAAGGATATGGAAAACAAGATAAAAACTAGGAAGAAAATGTAGCAGGTGATGTGTTACAAGATGCTTTAATCCTTTCTATAAATAACATTAATCATTCTTGGGTGTTAGATTTAGGGGCTTCATTTCATGCTACAACCCATAAGAAATATTTTCAAGACTATGTTCAAGGTGATTTTAGACAGGTTTATTTGGGTGATGGTCAACCCTGTGAAATTTTAGGAAAGGGTAAGATAAAAATAAAATTATAGAATGGAAACAAATGGTTGATAAAATAGGTGAGGCATGTTCGTGAGTTGAGAAGAAATCTTTTTTTAGTTAGGGTAGTTGGGAAGTGAGGGTTACACAATTATATTTGTAGAAAATTCATGGAAGGTCACTAAAGGATCACTGGTAATAGAAAAAAGAGAGAAGTTAGGTACATTATATTTATCTAATGGTAATGTTGACTCTTCTATTGCTTTAGCTTTTAAAGAAGAGGATACAAAATTATGGCACCATAAACTTGGGCCCATGAATGAGAAGGGGATGCTGATTCTCCACTCAAAGAATTTATTAACAAATTTGAAGAAGGTGGATTTGGATTTTTATGAGCACTATGTGTATGTAAAATAGAAGAGAGTCAGATTTCTCAGAGTTGGGAAGACAAAGAAGGATGAAAAATTAGAGCTTGTGCATATAAACATATGGGGACTGACTTAGGTATCATCCCTTAGTGTATCTTCTTATTATGTTACTTTTATTGATGATACAACTATAAAAAGTTGGGTTTATTACATATGAAAAAAAATATGATGTTTTTATTACTTTTAAGAAATGGAAAGCTTTGGTTGAGAATGAGATCATAAATAAGTTGAAGTGTGTCAAATCAAACAATGGAGGTGAATATTACAACAAGGAATTTGATCATTACTATTCATCCCATGGGATTCATAGAGATAAGATGGTTTCAAGAAAAACACAACAAAATGGTGTGTCAAAAAAGATGAATAGGAAAATCATGGAGCATGCAAGGAACATGATATTACATGTAGGGTTACCCTTATAGTTTGTGGAAGATGTTATGGATATTGTTATTTACTTAATAAATAGAGGGCCTTCAAATCTTTTGGATGGTGGCATTTTAGAAGAAGCATGGACAAGTAAAAAGGTAGATTATTCTTTTTTAAAGACTTTCGATTGTGAAGTATTTTTTCATATTAATAAAGAAAATAGTTTCAAGCATAAATCAAAATCCAAGAAATGTATTTTTATTGGATATAGAGTTAATGATTTTAGTTACCGTTTATGAGATTTTGAAAATCATAAAATCATTAGGAGTATAAATGTGATGTTTAACGAGGAGGTCATGTACAAAGATCAGTTATAGGGAAAGAAACAAGAAAAGCTAAATATTGAATATGCAGTACTTGATGAAACCATTAGAAATAAAATTCTAAAAGTTTCAAAAAATTATAATGTGCAATAAATACAAGTACCTCAAACTCATGGAAGTGTAGCTATAAGATCTATTAGAGTAAGTATACTCCCTGAACAATACTTTCCTTCACTTTATTATTTATTATTGATTGATGGTGTTGAGACAAAATGCTATGAAGAAGCAATGCAGGTAGAAACTAGAAAGAAGTTAGAGCAAGGAATGAAAGAGGAGATGGACTCCTTAGTACATAACCAAACTTGGGATTTGGTTCAACTACCTACAGGTAAAAGATCATTACAAAATAAATGGGTTCATAACTTAAAGGAAGAAAATGGAGGCAAAAAGAGGTACAAGGCCATACTTGTTATAAAGGGGTTTACATAAAAGATATATATAGATTTTGATGAAATATTTTTCCTAGGAGTTAAAATGACTTTTATAATAACTGTTTTAAGTTTGGTAGCAGTAGAATATTTATACCTTGAATAATTAGATGTGAAGATGGTTTTCCTTCATGGTGACTTGGAGGAAGAAATATATATGGAGTAGCCACAGGGATATAAATTCAAAGTTAAATAGAAAATGGTGTGCAAGTTGAAGAAGAATTTGTATGGCCTAAAGCAAGCTCCAAAGCATTGGTATTTGAAATTTGACATGTTTATGATAAAACAAGGCTATAGTAGATGTCATTTTGACCACTATGTTTACTTAAAGAGATTATATAATGGCATATATATTATCTTTTTATTTGTATGTAGATGGCATGCTTATTACAGGGTCTAATATGCATGATATAAATCAGTTTGAAATAAAACTAGTACATTCATTTACAATGAAGAACTTGGGTGTTATAAAGTAAATATTTGGTATGAAAATAATAAGAGATAGGAAAAATAAAAAATTGCCATTGCCTCAAGAAGAATAAATTAAGAAGGTGTTAGCCAAGTTTAATATGTAAGATGCAAAACCAATGAGTACACCTTTGTGAGGGTACTTCAAATTAAGAAAGGAACAATGTCATAAAACATAGGAATAAATCAATTACATGTCCAAAGTGCCCTATTCTTCAGCAGTTGAAATTTTAACATATGTTATGGTGTGCACTAGAGAAGACATTACTCATGCAATGGGAGTTGTCAACAGGTGTATGAATAATCAAGGAAAAGAGCACTGGGATGCAGTCAAGTGGATTCTCAAGTACTTGAGAGGGACCATTGATAGATAGTTATACTATGAAGGGTCAGATATTAGCTTATAAGGATACGTTGATGCAAACATGGTTGGATATTTAAATGGTAAGAAGAGCACCACAGGTTACATATTCATTGTTGGTGACATAGCAGCTAGTTGGATTTTAAAATTACAGAAGATAGTTGCTTTTTTAACTATAGAGGCAGAATATGTTGTAGCTATATAAGCAAGTAAGGAGATGATATGGATGTAATATTTCATGAAAAATTTGAGGTATAATCAATAATATTTTAGGTTGTATAGTGATAGATAGAGTGTAATTCATTTATCAAAAAACTCAACATTCCACTCAAGAACCAAACATATACAACTCAAGTATCACTTCATTCATTCAATTTCAGAGGATAGTTAACTGAAGTTGGAAAAGATCCATATGAGTTAGAATCTTATAGATATGCTAACAAAGATAGTCACTAAAGAGAAGATGGAGATTTGGTCAGCTTTAATAGGTCTTGAAGGATAACAAGGAAGATGAGAAACCTGTCAGGGTCAAAATTTAGATAAAAGTCCAAGGAAGATTTGTAGCGATGGAGTTGCAATAATCAATCTCCAAGTGAGAGATTATTAGATGTTGGAGCCTAATCTTATTATAATTCCCAATTCCCAATAGGGTGGTGTGGAGGGGCAATACCCCCCCCCCACTAGGGTCACCATGTGGGTCTAAGGGGGGAGGCAACCATACTTGAATCTCCCCTTTGTGGGGGTTCAGGGTCAATTCCCCCAAAGCAAAATTTTGTTTAAAATTCATTGTAAAATATTATAATTTCATAGTAAATCTAGATCATTCACTATTAGGTCACAAATCTAATGGTAGAAATTATTTTTATGAATTATTGCCATAATATGTAACCCTCCTTTGATATGAGGTAATTATAATCACAGTGGCATACTATGTGTGAGTGAAGAGGATACTGCAGTGGATGTATTGTAGGTTTTTTCCTTCATTTGTTAGACTAAATAATAAGGATAATTTGTTTCTATGTGGACATAGCCCATATTGGGTGAACCATGTCAAATATGTGTCTCTAGTGTGTTGTGTTTTATGCATTTTATTTCCATCTGTAATTCATTAATATTGCTTTGTGTTCTATATTCCTAACAGTTACTACATTTAGAACTTTATTGAGAAGTACAAACCTTATCAAGCAATTGTGTTTTCTTGTGGTATATCCTTGTAATCATTTTTGTATTAGTTTAGAATATATTTTATGAATATCTTCTCATATGTTAAAGAATCCAAGTTTTAGTGTGAAATCTACTAAAATTAATGTTATACCCATGTGTATATGGATATAGTCTAGTCTTTCACTTCATCAAATAACTAATTAGACTCATAACATCTTTGTGAAACCAATCTATATATGACTTGGTATGATCCATGCACCTTAAATGAGCATGCAATTTATTTGTGTGATATGTCAAATCAATGATTTTAAAGTGCTTATGTATGTGTATGGATGTGGGTAAAAACACAAACAGTAAGTGATATAAAAATATTGATATAAATAACATGAGGAGATGGATAAATTGTTGGCCTATCCTTCTCTATGTATAGGTTGTTTTTAGTGAAACATATGTGTTCTTGTAAGGTGAAGGACACTTTTGGGAATAAATGATAAAATTTTGAGAATGTTTTTATGATTAAATAAAGGAAAAACCTTATAAAACAAAAAAATAATTTTTTTAAAAGTGCAAAATATTTTAATGTTCAAAAATAAGGTTGATTGTTTGACCAAATTCCTAAATAAAATTTATTCACTATCTAGCTTATGTGAGGTTTTAATAAAATACATTTTTTTTTTAAATGATTTTTTATGCCTATAGAGAAATAGATCAATTAGTAAAATGTTAAATAAGTTTTTAGTTCATTTAGAGGCCATTTGTATGTTGTTTAATGGGGAAAAACAATCCAAACTTACAATAAATATTGAATATCTTTGAGAATGTGGCATATAAACTAAATGTCTAAATGTAACTATTGATGGTTGTTTATAAAAGTTGTTAACCCTAAATTGTATTTGGATCTTACTTGGGTTGATAGGGTTAAGAATATAGAAATGGCAATGCATAAATTTGATGATCAGATCTATAATAAGTCAATTAGGTACTAAACTCAGATATACACATATACTAAATTTATTTAACTAAGATAAGATAAAAATAATAATTACAACTATGCTAGATATGGAAATGGCAAATAAATACTGTACTTAGCTTGTTATAATGCTAATGTAGTTTTGGATTTGAAATAGGTAGAACTCAAGCTAGAGATGATTCTGGAATAGTTCTCAGATTATAGATTAACTTTGAAGCTACAAAAACTAACATTAACTTGGGATAGTTGCATCGATGTTATTATCTAAACTCGATACAAGTGTCTTATATAGAATACATACTAGAAAAAGATGCAACCACATAGATACTTTTGGGTTTGACTTCACCTTCACTCTAATACATTCATATCTAGGTCATGGACTATCACTCCTCATAAATTTTTAAAACCCTTATTTTCCATATTTATAATGACCTTAGGTAAAACTAGGTTAGTTGGCACATAGTGTCCAATTGACCCCAAATACCCATATATAAATATGTGTTGCATACATATCTAATAATCTAAATATCACCTCATATTGATGTAATTATTTCCTATGTGTTGGCTTGTGTATGAATCATGTAATATGTGCAAAGTAAGTAAAACAATGACCTAGATTGTAATTTGATGATAAAATAGGGAAGCTTTGCTTTATTGAATGCTTTGATAAGTTGCCTTAAGTCTTTTCTAGGTTTTGTAAGTGAGGAATAAATAAGGATTGATCTTGTATTCATATCAATCCCTTTGAATAAGTAACTCATATTAAATCACTTAGGCTGACCATTAGGATACATTTCATTTTCAAATTAAATTATTTGAAGGCACTGAACACTTGCATCAGAGTAAGACACTAGCATCAATACAAGTGTTTATCCCAAACATTAGTGTCTATGGGGAAGGAAAGTATGTATAGACTCAAATTTTAAAGACATGAAAGATAAGTAGGTTTTAAGCATTCTAGACAAGATAGAAGGTCTAGTTCATCAACATAAGACTAGTCACACCAAGAGATAGGACAAAGGGCACAAAATAGAGTAGATGTGAGACTTTAGAAAGTGATAAAGGTCCATAACTAAGAGTAATAGTCAATGTCTAATTTTTCCAAGTGTAAAAGACTAAGGTGCTATAGAATCCATAAAATAGTGTCTGCATTCCCCTCCTTTAATATATTAATAAAATGTCTAGTTTAAAGAAAAATAACGCATAATTGGGTATGTATAACACACCTTGCCTTTGCTTGAGTCCAACATGAGTGCTTTGCTAGTGATTGAGCTATAACCAAGAGCATGTTATAGTATATAATTAATGCATATAATTTGGAATTTGAAAGTATTGAAATTTTTGAAATTGAAAGAGCAAGGTTTAGGACTACACTTGTGTATCGATGTAACTGACTTTCCTATTGGAAAGTTGATTTGAAAGATGTATCATTGTAAGGCTATGAAATTGAGTTTAGGATAAATATATATAAATATGTAAAGTGCATATATCTTAAGAAATATATATATAGGAAGTCACATTCCCCCAACCTTGAAAAAAATGTGAGTTACCACCTTGAAGTTGAGATTAGCTCAATCATGCAACCTAATACTTATAAATTGGTGAGCATGAGTGAAAAAAGTCAACTTATATTGTCAAAATGGTAAGGTTGGATGATATAATCAAGTCAAAACTAAAAATTTGGAAAGATTGAGTGATTTAATGACCTCAACCATACCAAAATGAACCAACTATTATATTAGATTAGCTTAATACAGTCTATAAAATATCAGTGCATAAAAATACATAATGATGGGTGATGAGAGTACCTGAGAGTGTTTTGAAATCTAAAACTAATATTGATTTTAAAATATTAGGTTTACATTGCATAGCATATGCACCTTTGATATATCTCATTCTAAAATTATGTATAACAATGGTACTAATGTATAGAATTCTACCATAACTATGAATTTGATTCATGTAATTGTGTGTTTTTATCAATTCAAAAATTATGTAAGTGTGGAGAACATACTTCCAAATTATTCCCCCACTATATATGGATAAATATAAAAACTAAAAAGGGTACCAATGTGTAGGACATGTTTATAAAACACTAGTAGAAAAATAATAATAAATGACTAAAAATTGTATATAAATGACTAAGCTTGGTCACATGACCATTAGTAGTTTATTTTCAGTCATTTATAATGTGACCAAATTTATGACTAAACTATTTTTAGTCATTTATTGGTTGTTTTGATTGATCAATTTGGTAGTATATTTAGTCATTAATTTAGTCATTGATTGTTATTAACTAATCATTTATTTAGTCATGGTAATCATTTTTTCAGTCATTGTATTCATTAATTACTGTCAATTAGTAGTATATTTAGTCATTTTCATTCACTGATTTTCATCCATTGGTAGTATATTTAGTCATTTGTATTAATTGATTTCCATCCATTGGTAGTATATTTAGTCATTTTAATCATTATTTTGTCATCAATTGGTCATATATTTAGTCATATTCACTAATTTCTATCAATTGGTAGTATATTTAGTCAATTTAATTATTAATTGATGTCAATTACTGGTATATTTTTGTCATTTTAATTGACTAATTTCCATTAATTGGTAGTAAATTTAGTTATTTTAATTTTTAATTGCCATCATTTGATAGTTTATTTAATTGTTTTTGTTTACTAATTTCTATCAACTGATAGTATATCGATACATTGTTTTTTAATTACATAATCATTATATTTACTACTAGTTTAGTAGTAAATTTTTATTTATATGATATGAATAATTTATTAAATACTATAAATTGTAAAATGCAAAAATAAACATATTAAACTTGAATTAAAACATAAAAGAAAATAAAAATATTATTAAACTTGAATTAAAAAATAAAATCAAATAAAAAAATTACATATACGAATAAGTTACAACATGCTAGAAGTTAAAATATTGATTCAACATCATGATAAAATTAAATTTAAAAAAAAATTAAAAAAAATTGCAATAAAAAATATAATACAATTTTGATGAACTTTAAGATATATATATATATATATATATATATAATCAAAAATGTCAAAGTCTAAGAGTTTTCAACTCTTACAAATACACCATGATAAAGATCTTTGAACAACATATTCAAACTACTACATAAAGCAGTGGGTCAAGATGTCTAACAACGAGTACATGATAAACATCAATAATGTCTTTTTTGCAAATATTTAGTGACCACATACCATGTGAAGGTTCCTTCTTTCTCTTTCAAATGGATAGATCTATCTATTTTATCTTCATAAGAAAGGGGTATTTGTGACCTTTAAAATATTTACATTTACATCTCTTGTTCCTTTCAATTTGAAACCATGTACAATAGATAGTGAGTGAATCCATCCAATACTCACAACATCACCATCAAACGGATCCAACACCCCAAATTTATCTCTTTTTTGGAGTTTATCAATACATTTCTGTAAAAAAAAATACACATTATATTGAGATATAAAACATTTGATAACACACAAATAAACATTCAATAAATATTTATAAAAAACTAGAAAATGACGATAGAAAACTTAAAACCATGTCCCTGACATATTAAACAAAAATTAACTTCCTACTATTTGATACAGAATGGATGTTAGATATAGAAGGTGTCAATATGTTAGCAGTCATGTGACATGAAGATGTGGGTGTTACAAGGACAATAAGTGTCATTCCTTTAGTTGCTATGAGCTATTTTGTAGTTGTTGCGGGTACCTTCCTCACCATTGGGTATAACTTTGCAGTGGCTATAGGCTCAACCTATAGTTGTTGTAGGTACATCATAACCCCTATAAACACCTCTCTAGTAGCTGCAAGTTAATTCTTCACAAATGATGAGCTATGGCTTTGGCTATGGGCTATTGATAAATTTATGGAAAACACTAGACAAGCTATAAGAGGAGTGAAATAATATTAGAGAAAAAACTTCAAACATTTCTAAGGAATGACCATACCCCTGAATAACAAAGTAAGTTCTACAATAAAGGCATCCACTTCTAATCGCTATTTAGAGTGTTGCAGACCAAAATTTATGACTATAGGGATATAAAAGAACCATTCTTAGCTTTTGGTCACTTCATAGAAAATAATTTCACTTTACCAATAAGAGAGATTTAAGATATTTTTTAGAGCACAGGTCCCAAGTTTGATAAACTAGTTGATTATCAAATTAAAAGTTCACTAAACAAAGAATCCATTGACAAACATCCTCATTTACTAGGAGTAAGATAGAAGAGAAACAAGCCGTCAACAGGCTCATACAGAGGAGATCAAGATCAAAAAATGCCATCATCCACCCTCCTCCATGACTATAAAGTATCTGACTTGGATAATAAACAAATATCTATAGCAACCACCTTATAGAAGGATGGTAATAGTCTCTCATACCATTAAAGGACCATTGCTCTAGTGCTTTACAGGTCATCATGATTATATGTAGATTGTTGAGGGCATAATTAAAGGATAGGATGTTGTGATCACATAATTACCCAAGAGTAACAATATATCAAAATCATGACTACCAAGATAATAATTTCATGAGGAAACAACAAGCTAAGCTTCCATTTTGAAAAACACTCACATGCAGATTTTCTATGCCACATCCTTAAGAACAAATGGTTATAAAGATATGGTGTATCTTTTATTCATATAAAAATCACTTTATTTTTTTAATATAGCATGCATTATAGTAAAAATCATATTTAATCATTAAAACATCATTCATCGAGTCTTCTTATGAGCTATGCCAACTCACCACTTAAAACCTTCATTATGACCCTATCCTATCTTTTTGCATCCTACACATACCATGTCACTTGGGGACAAGTGACACTTCACATGGGTGGAAGAATGCTATGGATAATCAATCACACAATAATCTGTGTGTGGATTGAAAGCCCATAATTATGCCATAACTACACCCATACCAGATTGAGGAAAATAATAAACTTTATTGTTTTCCACTTTGAGATCAAAGCTCATTCATAAAAAGACCTAAGTGAGACATTGTTGTAGCCTGCAACTAAAATTGTCATTATTGAAGAAACTTGCTTCTATATAGGTAGCAATATAAAGGTAAAATTAGGTGCCTTAAATAGATATCTATTTGAAATTTTTGACAGGAAGATAAACTAACTAGAATGAGAGGTTCAATAGTGAGAAGGGAACCCTCATACCACAAGTAGTTGCAAGGAGACCTAGACAGCTAAGCCATCTTCAGTAGGGTTGGATGACCTACCTATTTTGAGAAACTACATCATTTTTTAGAACCTCTCACTAGAGAATTTGTAAGATATTTTATAGGAGAATAGGTGACAGTATTTGGCATCACATTTTTAGTTATATAAAAAATGGTAAGCCAGGTTATTGGGTTACCAAAAATTGAAGAAAATTAGAAAGATAAACCTAATGGCCAACTAGTTGGACAACATTTTTGTCAAGATAATGAAAATCTAGTTATTAAGAAAGGAGGTATGGAGAGACTAGGTTTACCTCTAACCTAGAGAGAAGTGGCCTCATATATCATATAATATTTGACATGTGAAGGTAGTACTCCTTGATCTATACTCTCTAATTCAAATTTGTGAATCATTAAAGGCATGGTAGGACTATTAATGTCTCAAACCACTTCTGGAATACCCTGAATAAAATGTCTAAAGAATACCAAAGGGGGGTAGAGAAAGCCTCGTCTCATCATTGTCTAATTTGGTTGTTGATTAAATAAGGAATAAGAGATACTAGACCTAACCTTAACTGGGAATAGTTTCTAACCTTAAGGACTAGTGAACCTCAACAAGGGGAGGGAAATAATGAGGGGGAATCTCCCAAGGGATAGGTCCAGCAAATAGCATAAGAGGATACTACATGCACTAGTGCAACTAGTTAGCCTGTAGCTACTATAGTCTTATATGTAGTTGTTATGGGTAAGAGAAGATGAATAAAATTAGTGTTACCTCCTAAGGATAGAGGAGGAAAGTCCACCAAAAAAAATTAGGTAGGATATTCCTTCTCCTATTTTTCTAATTATTTTAGCACAAGAATTAGATTCTTCCACCATGGCTCCTTCAAAACAAGAAGAATCTCTTCCATCACTAGTTGCACAGGAAGAAGGGGATGATACAAAACTTGATCCTCATCAAGAAGTTCTTCCATCACTAGCTACATATGAGAAGCAGGTTTTAATATCTCCCCCTCCTGAAAATAAAAAGAAGATTGAAAATAAGAAGCCCTCTACATCAAAGAGAAGGAGACCTCCTCCTAAGAGGTTTCAGAGAATTAAAAGATAAAGGTTAACCCTAACATCCTCACCTATAGAAATCAGTGAGGATGAAGAGAAGAAGGAGCCCAGAATTTGTAAGACCTCCGATGGGTTTGAGCTAGTAGAATGATCTACTAAAGAAGAGTCTACAAAGGAAGAGGAAATGCAGTTACCTGAGTAACCTAGACATGGATCTACTCAAACAAATAGGGTATATAAAAGAATAAATAAGAATGTCATATCAGCTTGTAAAAGAGGAAGAATTACTTGAAGAAAGGACCATGGAAGAAGCATCAGAGCAAGACATAGTTACTCATGACTAGGATTTCCAAACATTGGAACAAGCCATGAAAAAGATATATAGGTTGAAGAATAAAATAACAGAGTTGAAAGGTAAAAGAGGCTTGGAAACACTATTGGGGGTAGCAAAATTTTTAAAGCCATCTATAAAAGAAGATTCAAGTAAGGAAAGGACATTGGAGGAGCCTAAAGTTAACTCCCTTAGAAGTTCTTATAGAAACTTCATCCACCTTACCTACAGTTGGCATTAGTGTATCCCCATAATAACTTACAATAGATAACTATTGCTCTAGCTTTGGTACCATTCCACAATAAGTTTTATTTTGTAGAGACCACTGCAAAAGTACCTAGAATAGAAGAAGTAATTAATGTATACCTCTCAACTGCTAGGCCAGTAGAAATTGATGACCTTTTGAGATTTTTTGAGGAAAATTTTAGTGATGATAAAATTTATCATAAGCAGTTGATATAAAGGTTCACAATATATGTTGAATCAAGGGAGTAGCAGGAAGATTTTAAAAAAATCCTAGAAAGGGCTGAGACTAAGATCACTTATTTGAAAGAGAAGTTCACTAACATGCATGAGACCACTGAGATGTTAATGGAATGCAAATCACCCTCTATGATATATGTTGTACACTTAGAAGAAAGGTGGTTCAAATTCAAATATGATAGGATATACAGTGATCAATCCTACATGGTATGTGATTCTAAGTATTTCTTTGAGGTCTATAGGCATGTTGACCCTAATATTTAGGAATAATTGAGTGAATTTTACATGCTTCAATATGTTGTGCCACATGACACAAAGTGGAATCCTAATGTATACGTAAGGCATGTCTAATTGAATGCCTTTACCTCATACATTCTCAATGAAATAAGAAGAAAGAAATAGGTTGAGGACTATCAAAAGAAATAAAAAGAGGTTACCCTAATGATTAAGGGTGAATCTGCTAATTCAAAAGCTATAATAGAGGAATGGATTACTTTTATGAATGCAAAAAACTCATGAGCATGGGTCAAAAACAAACAAGTAGAGGTCCAGAACCACTACTTGAACCTCATGGAGGGAAATGGAAAACAAATTTTTATTTCCTATTTGCATAGATGGGTAGAGCTTCAAGATACTTTGAAATGAAAAGAACCTTATTCCCCTCAAAACCTTAGAGAGGCAATACATAGATTATATATGTACATTGAGCTTGTCATAAAAATAAGGTTAAGTTTGTTGGGGTTGATATTTCAGCCACCCATGTTTTGGTTCCCAATTCTTGATTGGAAAAGGAATGTACCAGATGACAAAGAGGTAGAAAAGAAAAGGTGGAAAAGCATAGATGATGTTAAATGTTTTTATAACTTTGAAGGGATGGGTTGTACTGAGCCCTTGGATTTTAGAAAATATTATGGATTCAAAATGCTAAGAAGGCTTGCTAGATGACACGCAAGAGGTTAAGTATGAGGGTGTGATGAGGCCACTAATTATTCTATTTATAACCTCATCCATACCGAATTGTATATCTTTTTCTTATATGAATCCCTAGAACTATCCATGACTCTATCCATGACTCATGTAGATGAATGAATCAATTAATGATTATATGTGTGCATTAATATTAACATATTGTGTTATAGATTAATGATGATTTTTCTTTTATTAGATTATACTTATGTAACCTTATTTAATAGACATTTGAAGGGTAGATTAATATATCAATAATATTACTTGGTCATAGCACTTATAGAGAAGCTTTTAGTAAAAGGGGCTTCCATCTTGTAGTAGTTGCCAACCTACAGGTTTCTATTTATAGGTTGCTCGTAGTAACTATAGACTTTCACCTACAAGTTGCCTATACTAACTACCAAGCTTTCGACTTTCCACCTATAAGTTTCTCATAGCAATTACAGGTTTTCACCTATAGGTTGCCCATAGCAACTGTAAACTTTCACCTATAAGAGCCTATAACCACTACACGAAACCAACTATTATTGTGATAATAAGTAATTAGTTTTTAAGGATACATTTAGCTATCTTAAAAACAAAGTAAATGATTAAAGAGGATTCTCCATAGTAGTTTTACATATCCCTCACATGCATAAAAACTTGGATGTGTTGCCAAAATATGAATAATATAAGGATAATGGAAAGGAGAAAAATAAGTAAAATAGCAAAACAAAATATATTGTCCTTTACCTAGTCAGGGATAAAAACAAGTAAATTTAAGTTACTAACCACCTAAAGTTTGACTAGGTTAGTTGCAAAGTATTTGTACATTTCCTAGTTTAGTGTTTACTTGTAGAATTGAGAAAAAAATTTAATTATACACTTATTATATAGGGTTTTTATAAACTTACTTGATGAAATAATAGCTACACAGTCTTCTTCTTTGAACTCCCTTGCCTCTAGTACACTGAGTTATGAGAATAATTGCAAAATGGCATTGAATCCCAAGTATATTTATTATTGAGCTCGGTCACCTCATTATTAATGTCAATTCCTACAAAATATTTCATAATCTATCCATATTTTGAGTTTGAATACATGCCTTTCATCATAGGAAATTGAATGGTTCATGTTTAGAGGTGTAATCATTGATGTTTGCTGATTTAAATGTTTTGACATCTTGTACCCTAGTACTGATCTATCATATCATGATCATTATAGGGTAGTAGTATGGTAGAGTTAGCATTTTACTCTCCCTACTATACCACACACCTTCACCTTTCTTGTTGTAGGATAGTAGGTCAAATAGTCTCATACTGCCACCCCATGCACACCCTTTTGGACTTCTATGGGATGGCAAGTTAATTCTAGCAGTTAAGTGATTATTCATCACCATGTTGTAGTGTCATTGTTTACCCCTTGTGGGGATATGGTATTGTATTTTTTATGTATTTTAGGTGGGAATATAGGGGTATATTATGAATGCAATATTTTAAATATCATTTTATTGAAAATATTGAACAATTTTTTAATTTTGTAGTCTCTTAGTTTTAGTTTTTAGTGTTATTCAAACTTAAGAGATCATTTATTTGTTTATAATGAGGAGGCTTAGTTAGGTAGAGAGACTTTTAGCATAAGAATCAGGGCTTTATTCATTGGGCTCAAGGTTAGTTATGATAATGAAACTAGGCAAATTTTGGAGGTTCTAACATAGGGGTTATTATTTTTCAAAATTGTGCCTAAGTATGGAACGCTTGTACCTTGAGGAGTTCGGTCTTATAATTCATTGTTGACCTCTTATTATGGTTCTAATATTTTAAATTTCTCACACTATAATTTGATGAGGAGATTTAAATCAGGGGGTTAATTGACCAGCACCTTTTCCATTGATGTCAAAGGGAGAGAATTAAAGCAATAAAACATAGCATGATCCAAAACATCATGATAGTACTAAAGTTAGGGGGAGCATAATAGTAAAGGGGAGAATGATAGGGAATTCTACTTGTATTTTCACACAAATTGTTTAATAGTATAAGTTAAATATTGTGTTCACCTAATGTTAAGATATCTATATGTATTATTAAATCACAAGTGTTCATTATTGTTTCCTTCACACAAGCATATTCAATGCATGTCGAGGCTAGAAGTTGTATTACAAAATAAAGCTATCCAAATATAAGAGAAATGACTATAGTTTATTTCTAAGATTTTAAAGAGTTGTTTACTTTCACAAGTATCTTGTTGCATTATTTGATACCTTTAGACCTTGCTTGTTTCTTTCCATATCTAGCAGTTCTAGAGAAGTTAGAAAAGTCTAGTATCTAGAAAAAATATGGGATATAAAAGAAATTATATTCTAATTAAACAAAATTAATTTAAATCAAAGTAAGAAAACTAAGAAGAATGATTGAACCTAACTTTAAATTCACTTCAAATCATCAGTGAACATCTCAAGTTTTGTATACAATATAAAAGCAGAATAATGATGATTACATTTAGAAATGTATTAGTAAAATAAAATTGAATAAGCACACCTATACTCAGATATTTATTACATTTAATAATAAATTACACCATACATATAACCAAAGTTTAGGTGATAAGATAACAAGTTAAGGTGATAGGCTAGTTAAGGTGACAAAACATCATCATAATCATCTGCATTGCCAGCAAGATCAGAATCTCGATCACTCATGTCTACATCTGCCTGATTTTATTCCTCATCCTCATCTATGACATGTGATACATTCTATTTACCAATATATTTTTTGGTAATCAAAATCTCTTCTTCAAATACTCCATCATTATCTTCATCCACTTCCTTGAATGTTTCTTGTAAATTAACATATTTCTCATTAGGCATTATATCAACAACTTCCATAAATTTTCATTTTGAACTAGACTCTATTTGAATGACATATGACCATCTTGGGATTATTACACCATCAACTATAAATTATTGGTTAATTTGAAGAGGGGAACATATGGCTCATCCGTCTCTGATAAAAATTGTTATGTATTTGTGCATACAAATCCATACTTATCATATTGTACTGTGGATGGTTGGATCCACTTAAATTTTAATAATATAGGACTATTTTCACAAAAATCCACTTGAATAATTTCTTGGATGAATCAAACATTAAAGTTTTTCTCAGTTTCATGAAAAAATTTAGCACTAACAGCACAATCATAATTTATCTTTCCTTTGTCTTTTTCTTCCACTCTTAAATAACTACCATAGGCCCATATTCCACTAAAATGCATATCCCATAAATGTGGAGATTTTGAAAGCTCACTTTCCTCCATTTTTATATATTGACCTTCTTCTTTTGCATCACTAACTACATTAGCAATCCATTCTTCAAATTTTAAAAAAGAATCACCTTTAATCAAATCATGACATCTGCGCTTTTGAGGTTGATGTTGCATCCAAGTTTGATTCTTTTTTTTATATTTTATACATAGAATATTAATGTACAAATAGTAAGATTAATAATATAAATGTGTAAATGTAATTGAGTAAACAAATTATTGTGTACATGTTTTTTTACCTATGTCACTTATCAAAAGAAGATGTGTTTTGAAGAATATAGGCATGTATCACACTTATTTATTGATGTGATAGCTTGAAGTTACATCCATTGCCTTATAATACTTCACCTATAACTCTCTCATCTTTATCATCATCCCACACACATCGATTGACATTTTTAAAATCCTTCATATATTTTGTGTAAAATACCATGGCCTCTTCCATTAAATATCCCTCAGACATGCTACCTTCTAGTTTTTCCCTAGTATGAATAATTGTTTTAAAAAACTTCATATATCATTCTATAGGATACATCCATCTTGTTATTACTAGGCCACAGTGCTCTAGTTCATATTCTAGATGTATCAAAAGATGCATAAAAATATTAAAGATTATTGGTGTAAATTCCCATTCTAATAGACAAAGGATTTTAACAACCCCCTCCCTCAAACTATCAAATTTAGAAGGATCTAATACATGTAAACTCATTCTCTTTAATATTAGACCCAACCCTATAATTTCCAATCTTGGACCCTTTGCCAAACTTGATATATTTACCACAATAGGTAAAATATTCTCAATTATGACATGATAGTCATGGGTCTTCAGGCCTCTTAAGCTATTAATGTCATATTGGCTTCTAATACTACTACTTATATATCCAGTGAGAAAGTGAGTCTAAGACATCAACTGTAAGAATTGTGCATGTTGTTGCTTTGTCTAGACATAAGGAGCACTAGGTTTTCTATATTTTTCATCGTCATATTTTTCAACCCAAAGATTTTGATGAATCTTTAGTTGTCGAAAGTCTTCACATGATGAAATAATATCAAAAGCACCAAAAAGAGTTTTTATAATAGCATAGGCTATATTTTTATCAGTATGCATTAAGTCAATAGTATGTCTAATGGCTATATCCTTAAAGTATGGCAACTTATAGAATATGCACAACTATTTTACACCACTTTCATTACATGGATCATATCTATTAGCAGCAATCCCATCATTTTCAATTATAAATGACATTCTTTTTTTTCCATTCTCAACAATGCAATCACTTGTTACTAGTAATGGTGCTTCATAATTCTCTTCTTGACCATTAAAACATGTTTTTTGTCGAAGATATAGAAGATCCATTTTAAGGTAAGCATGATTTCCACATTAAAAAATGTTTTTTGTCGAAGATATGGAAGATCCATTTTAAGGTAAGCATGATTTCCACAATAAATACACTTATGCAAACTTCTTGAGTGCCTCACAAAATCCTTAAAGTTTTAAGCAAGACATCTATGGTATCCATGAATAGTGAGACCAGACAATAAGGAAGCTCTTAAAGTGAATTTGATTAAATGACAATCCCTTAAAGATTGAATTGCTTCAATTCCTTTCCACAATTCCATTATCTCATCATATAATGGATCTTAATAAGCATTAATTGTATCTAAAGTCCCACTTTTCTCTCCTGGTATAATCAATTATAACATTAATAAAAATGGTTTAGTTGTTAACCATGGAGGCAAGTTATAATTTATTAAAAACACTATCCAAGTTGACCATTTAGTACTTTGATCTGAGATTGGGTTCACCCCATCTAGAGCCAAACCCAACCTTATATTATGAGGATCTTGAGAAAAATTAGGCCATCTATTATCAAATTCCATCCACATATTATAATCAAGCACATGTCATTATTTTCCATCGATGCTCTTATTTTGGGCATGCCATTGCATAAGTTTAACAATGTCTTTGCACCTATACATTCAGAGTAATCATGGGATTATCAAAAAGTGGTGAAGAACCTTTCTAGGAACCATAGTTGATTTCAACCCTTGTCTATACCTCACTTTATGAAATTTTGGACATTCACTCTCTCTTGCAAGATTATTGTGAAATAATACACAACCATTCACACATGTGTGGATGTTTTCATACCCTAAGCCTAGCTTAGTTATTTTCTTTTTACATTGACTTCATTTTGATGGCAATATGGAGTTAGGTGGTAACAACAAACTTAATAATGCCAATAACTGATCTACATTCTTATTTTTCTAACCAAGCACCACTTGTAAGTTAAGAATTTGAAGGATTGTTGTCAAATGACTTAACATGCAATTATCATACACATTCTTTAAAGCATCCTCCATATTCTTGGCCCAATCATTGTTTAAACCCTCATTCAACAATTTATCAACTTCAAACCCTTCATCTACCATTGTTGCCTCTTTATCTATGTTTGGTGTCACTTCATCTATGTATGTTGCCTCTTCATCTCTTACACTCTATAATTCTATCATATCTTTATAATAATTTTAATCCCAAGGGCTTATGCCAATATGCCCATATCCTATCATATGTCGATAAATCACATTTCTTTTTTTCACCTTTCCACCAAAATAATCATTACATGGACATGGATATTTATCCATGTCCCTCTCATTGGATACTCTCTCATCATATGCATGGTATTGATCTATAGTCAAACTTTGACATTGATCTATTTATAATGTTTTGCATTCCAATATTAATTTATTTTCTTATTTCAAGAAAAAAATAGAAATCTGAAAAACTCAACTTACTCAGGATCTAATACATGTAAACTCATTCTCTTCAACACTCTTTAGCACTTACCTAAAATTTAGAGCACTTCACAGAATTAGGATATCAAGCACTCTACATAATTAGAATTAGATGACACTATAGAATATAGAGCACTCTACAACAATTCAAATTTAAGAAATATAGATAGGCATCACTCTACAGAATTAGATGTTCTTTTGATGTTTTATTGAGGGCCTTCCTTATCTAGATGATAAGTAAAGAAATTTTTTAGAAATGGAACATGGAATTTATGCTTGTTCTATTGATGAACCACAAGCATTTAAACATATGGCAATCTTTTCAATGTTAATGAATACACAAACACCAACAAATAGGCTAATGAATTTTTGTTGTAACTTTGAGTATTACTTACTAGCATAAATTATTAACATGTTAAGATAAGATGACTTGTTCTAATAATTGATATACTCCCATGTTTGGACATATAGTGTCAATTAAAATAGCTTGGTGACCAAATTGATTTGATGAACTAGGATAACTTTCAACTATGCCATATGAGACCATCTTTTAGGATTCCATGCAATTAATAGATTTGTCTTGTAGATAATATTACCCAAGCATTGAGGTCTAGGATAGGGACATGAGCCCATGGTTTAATGGCAAAGTGATCAAAGGAATTGAAATTTAGATACATGTTACAAGTTCAAATCTCATATGCTCCAAAATACGTAGAGGAAATTAATGAAAAAATAGTCTGTTAAAACTAGAATTACCTATATGGTTTTGGTACTCAGTTACCTATGTAACTACTATAAGTTATACCAACCAATAACAAATTAATTATTATGTACATGCACTACCCATGCAATGAATACCTAGTGAAAAGGAGCCTTAAGGATTAGGTTGGTAAATTGGTTTAAAAAATAGAAATTAATACCATGCCCATGCATGATAACATGGAACACAAATAGACAACGTCAAGATATGGTCACTACATTGTATTGATTATATAATGAATAAAAGCATCCAATTATTTCACAATCTTAATAACTCCAAATTGTTACATGGTAGTCAATGTCTTATGACAAGATACCCTCCTATTTATGTAGTTCATCTTTTATTATACACTGATTTTATTTTCCTAGCTAGATGTAGTTGCCAATAAAAAATCTATAGATTTTGTGTTTAATGTAATGAGGGTTTCAAATTACCTTTGAATTCACTACAAAAAGCCTTGTTGACTTCAAATTCATTGTAGCAAACTTCGAATTCCTTGCCTACCTTTTCAGAAGTCTCCAAGTCCTCTCCAAATAATTTATATCACCCATACAAGTAGATGCTATACTTATATGCTAAAACCCAAAACACCTCGTGCCATAAAATTGACACATAAACCCTCTCTGGTCAGCTTCAACTACATTAATAATTAACAAACCCTCCTTTTATTTATAGAGGTGCATTACACAAATAATTCCAATTATACTCCCCACTCCCCCATTAAATTACCTCTACCAAAATTTTCACTCTACTATACTCCCCACTCTTGCTAACAATTTCCCAATTCGCTATTAGCCCTACGCATGCAATATAACCCACTCTCGCTAATAATTTCCCAATTTATTTATTTTTAATTACCCACTTTAATATCATATTGTCTAATCTTTATTTGTGTGACTAATTATTTAGTCATTTTTATTTATGTGACCAATTATTTAGTTGTGTTTTTTACCCAACGATCAAATAAGTCATTTATAGCTATGTTTTAGATTAAGGTAAAAATAGGTTTTGAAGGGACCCCAAAACCCTGTACAAGAAGAAAGATAAACATTTAAGCACAACTAGGTTAACACAAGAACCTGATAACAAAAAAGAACCAAAACCAGGTTTTACAGGGACATGTTACTGACAAATAAGAACATGAGAGAACAGCTGTCAAAACACTGAACTGAAAGATAACCAAATGGATTAGCAAACTTCTAGATCCATAACCAGCAAACCAAGGAAAAATGACCAGTTTGTTGCCCCCAAAAAACCAATCAGCAGAAAGGAACTTTGGATGAATCTATTAAATTCGGATTTTTCTTTTTGCATGACCGAAGATTCATATCTAGAGGAGGGACCAAAGGCTTAGCCTTCTTTCTTCTGACTGTTGTCCAGCCATCTTCTACCTTAGCTGCCTCAGCAACCCATGCCTCAGAAGACATTGATCTGTGGACACCAGAAGGCATAAACTCCTTATGACAGTCTAACACAGTCTGGCTCTTAGAAAGATCCTCCAAAATAGGGGAAGAGATCACCACCTCCTCCTCAGGCTCAGCTGTATCTTTAACTTTAGCCTCCTCAGAGGCTACATTTGATTGTTTCTCCAGTGATTCCTCTTCATCTTCTGAATCGGATTGCAACCTTTCCTCATTCTCAGTCTCGGAATCTGTTGTTGTCTCTAAAGGTTGTTTGTCTATGCTATGTTTAGAGAAATCCTTTGGCCACCAAGAAGGTGAACATCTGGATTGTTTTTCCCATCACCACAATGGGCAGCAATATGTCCCGTCTGGGGACACTTCCTACACCTAAAAGGAATCCCCTCATAATCCAAGATTTGTGTCCAGGAACCCCTTGGGGAATCAATGCAAATCGCCTCAGGAAGGCCCTTTGAAACATCCAGGTCAGCCAAAAATTGTGCACAAGTCGAATGGTGGCTCTTAGTACTGTCTTCTTCATATATAAACTCCCCTATAGCATTTCCAATGGTTTTATAAACCACCTCTTGCCACAAATGTATCGGAAGATAAGGGAGCCGCACCCATATAGGAATTTATAGCTATGTTGTAAAAGTAGAATTTAGTCATTTTTAGTTGTTGTGACTAAAATTTTTAGTCATGTAATCATTTATTTGCCAAATTCTACTATTGAAACATGCCCCCACTATAATCTATAGATGATGAATACTAAATAAGTGTGGAGAACGTGATTCTAAATCATGTCACCGTTGAATGTAAACCTATGCATGTGTGGAATCCATGCCTCTATGACATGCCCCCAATGACATACCCACCACGCTTTTAGGTGAGGTAAGAATATAAACTAGTATCTACCTCACCTCAAAAGGATAAAACAACTAAATAATCTATGAATGGAACCATGTAACATATTTAAGGAATATTTATAGGTAAATGTAAAATTGATGCACATAAAATAATGTGATCACATGAAGGCCTAAGATGCATGATAAGGATCATGCAAATGTATATATAGTAACAATACAATCTCAACAATAAAATCAAGCACACATATATTAGCACTCAAAATTAAGTCAAAATGCAATGGTCTAAGGAGACCATAAACAAGGGGTATATTTAAATGCCACACAATCTAAGGGACATAACTTAGTCATATTTCCATAAAACCAAGGATGACATATTCAAATGTACATAAAACAATAAATGACATGTTCAAATTTCAAATAAAGCACACAAATGCATAGGAGACACAAATAAAAGAGCATATTCAAATGTTAGAATAAGCAAAACAATAACAAGACAAGACACTCAAGGAAGTGCATAAAGGAAAGCATAATCAACCAACATAAACATATCGTAGTATCTCATGGATTAAATGTGTTAGTAAAAAATGTCAAGTGTATATCATATCATATACCTTGTGTAGTATATAATCATGGATAAAGGCATGTATAAGTGTATATATATATGAGATTGAAACGTGATAATATAGAGTCTCCATAGAATGATGTAACTTGGAAGTATCATGATCATAGAGGTGGATGCCCCCAATTTCCATATGATATGAGTAGAGGAAAGGCCCAACATTCAAAATATGAATAGATCATGTATCTATGTATGCCTGTAGAATACTCAACTAGAAGCATGACACATGTGTATGTAAGAGTAGCTGATATGCCATCCATTAACATGGAACTAACACATAGATGTGAAGGAGAAAATAGAACATGTTGGTGTCAAAAATGTTTTTGTATTTTTGAGTGTTTTTTATTTTTTTGGTATTTTTAGAATATTTGAAGATGTCTAATCAAGGACATCCTCATCATCAAAATGTGTAAGATCACCTAGAAAAGTTCCCAAGCTTTGTTTATATCATTATATTTCCACCACTTCAATTTTTCTATTTGTGATTTTACCTAAAGCCGATGGTGCAGGCAAATAATCATGCCCATCATGTTGTATATAAATATTTGTATCCATATCTGTAAAATTAATACACATGTTTGTAGTATGTAACTTAGCATTCCACTTGATTATCTAATTTCATCTAAACTTTACTTTCAAATTTGGTTCATGGTCTAATATCCATATGGTGGAAGATTCCACACTTGAGCCACAAATTTAGATAACCAAATGTATCCTTAATATGCTAGAATTAAATGAGAGTATATTAGTTCACCTATAGTATGTCCCAATTGTTTGAAAATTTTGGTTCCACAAATTATATCTCACTTATTAATATCAAATTGGAAATAGTGGCAATATACCCCATCAATACTTGTAGGAATAGTTATATATTCATACTTTGATCATTCTAAGAGATAATTCTTTTCTAAAAGATGTGAAGGATTTTGCCTTTTTCTCATGTTATAAACAATGTGTATGCATCCTTAATTATTATATTTCTAAATTATTTCCTTCAATGCCTGACATTGATTAGTATTATGGTCTATGATCTAATTGTATTTACAATATGGTACATTTTCTTCTATAGGTAGAAGTCTATTCCATGATATGTATATGGTAGAAGATAAACAAATCATTATATGTTAAAGTAATAAATATATATGGTATACGTAGTATATTTTTGTGTTTTGATTAGTATCATCTGGTGTGAATCCCTTTGATAAGATTCCACATTATTCACATAATGTACTTATATTTTACCCTAGTACAACTGACTCAACATTTTTATCCAAGATGGATGTAAGGAGTAACAATCATTTACATGCTCATATTTTATTTTTATTTTTCCCTTATCTAGATTTAGTGTATGTTTTCTGTAAGTGGATTTATTTTATATGTGCCAAGACCCATAGGTTTGAATGGGTTGTGTGATAGGTGATCAAGTGGATCAAATTTTAATTTTCACATTTTATCATATGTCATATCATAAGTGATATCATCATCAATAGGCATGGATAATAATTTCCATCATGTATGAATTTTATGCTTTGGTGAAGTGTAGATGGGATAGCTTCCATTGAATGTATCCTAGTCCTACCCATAAATAAATTATAATGTCATAATTGAGACATACCCTAAAAATTAGTTGAAACTATTTTGTGTCCCAATGTCACATTCAATGTGATTTGACCAACCGAAGGGTTATGTGAATTATAAAACCCTTTTATATGCATAACCATTTTTGAATAATATTGATTCTAATACCCATGGTGGTTAGGAATTTTATGCTACAAATATTTAGGCCCAATCTATTATCAGTGAGTACCCTTTTGATGCCTTTACTTTTCATGGTAACTTTTATGAATAAAGGCAAAGTTTGGTCATTAATATCTTTGGCATTATTCTTAAAATCTTTCATGATATCCACAAAATAATCAAGTTTAATATAACTTGGAACTTGTGTCTCATGCAATGCCTCGTATAAGATATACTTATAAATATTAGATTACTTTAGGATCTCAAGGATTTAAATTTTATCATGTGTATTTATCAATTGGTCAATAATATCATATACCTTGGATTTTCTTACAAGCTTAGGTTTAGGAGGCACCTATTGTATATTAATAGGTGGCGGGATGGGTTGAACAACTTTACCTCTTTGAGTGGTAACAACATGGACCACATAATCCAATATAAGCCATGGGTGAATAACGGGTGTCAAATGGTATTTTTCATCCATATAAGACTTAGGTATATCAAATGGTTGAGATCATACACATTGGCATCTAGATATTAGATCGATAACATTGTAAAAAGAATTTTGAAGAGAGATCAAGTATTGTTTTTGATTTAAAAGCTTTTCATTATTGGCATAAATTCAATTAATAGATTTGACAATGAAACTAATGTATCAAAATATAAAAACTATGACATATTATAACCCAAAATGGGTGATAGATTCATCCATGTTGCACATATTTTATAGTAATCAAGGATAATCAACATGAAAAATTAGAAAACCCTAATTTTCCTAGGGTTTAATGTTAAAAGATTGAGTTCATCAAATGTTTAACCCTTAATTATATTTGGATCCTACTTGGCATATAGGGTTAAAAATATATAAATGATCATGCACAAGGGTGATGATCAGATATACAATAAGCCAATTGGGTGCTCAACTCAAATATACACATACTAAATTTCTTAAACTAAGATAAGCTAAAAATAGTAAGTTTAGCTATGATAGATATGGAAATGATAAATAAGTAATGTACTTATCTTGTTTTTATGATAATGTAGTCTTGGATCTAGAATAGGCAAAAAGTATACTAGAAGATGATTTTAGAACAATCATCAGATTCTAGATTAAGTGTCTCTAAAGCTGCGAACACTAACATTAACCTAGAATGGTTGCATAGATGTTACTATCTAAACTTAATGTAAGTGTTCTATACATGTTAACTAATTTAAAATGGTGTGACCACCTATATGCTTCTTGGTTTTACTTCACCTTCACTCTAATGCATTCAAATATGGGTCATGGATTTTCACTCCTCATGAATTTAAAAAACCCTAGTTCTTCATCTTCATAGTGACCTTACATAAAAATGGTTTAGTAAGCACATGTTGTAGATCTAACCCCAAATACCCATATATAAATTAGTAATACCTACATGGATAATACTTTGAATAGGTCCTAATACTAATGTCGTTCTCTCCTATGTGTTGGCTTATGTGTGAATCATGCAATATGTGCAAAGTATAATAGTGGCCTAACTTATAACTTAGAAAATCAAGCTCTTAGTCTAATCCTTTAGTACTTCAAACATGTGTATGTTTTATCCTTATGAGTGATATTAAAATAGGAGAAAGTATGGAAGATTTTATTTATCAAGTGCTTGATTAAATGCTTTGGTAAGTTACCTTAGGTATTTTCTAGGTATTATAGGTGAGGAATGAATGAGGATTGATCTTATATTTGTATCAATCCCTTTGAAGAATTAACTCACATTAAATCACATAGGCAGACCATTAGGATATGTTTCATTTAAAAATTGGATGACTCAAGGGCACTAGACACTTACATCAAATCAAGACACTAACATCAATACAGGTGTTTGTCCTAGATGTTAGTGTCCAAGGAGAAAGAAAGTAGGTACAAACTTAGAACTTGCAGAGGTTGAATATAAATAATTTTTAAGTATTCTAGGAAATATATAAGGTCTAGGTCATCAACATATGACTATTCAAACCAAGATATAGGCCAAGGGGCACATGATAGAGCATATACAAGACTTCGAAAAGTGGTAAAGGTCCAAAACTGAGAGAAATAGTCAAGGTCTAACTTTTCCAAGTGTACAAGATTGAGGTGTTATATAATCCACAAAATAGTGTCTACAATAGTATCATTAAGTATTTGAAAACAACATTGGTCTTTTTACTATTTATTATCTTAAAATGGAAAATCATATATGCATATTGGTGAAGGAAAGCCTTTTTATGAAATAAGATATAAATAGAATGTGTGTTAGTATGCTTTTAGAATACTTACTCCTTGTAGTTGTGGGTGAATAAATGAAATTTAGACCCTTAATTCAAGGACAATTTTACATCATTAACTTGACCCTTATCCTATCCTGCATCATTATCTTTCTTGTGAATCATTGAATGAAACATTAGATTTAGTTTATAATACTTCCCCTTAGTGTATCTATCAATATTGTAGCTTACACAATTAGTGCACTTGTGTTTGTTTGTAGTATCCTCATTTCCTTAACTTCATATTTTATAAATTCCATTTGGAATTTATTTTCTTATGTAAATCAAACAAACTCACTTACCACCCTTTATTCCTATCGATTTCAAGGTATTAGATTGTTGAAAAAGAGTCATTTATACTCTTTGATTTGAAGAGTATAACTTTTCTATTAGTGAATACTATGAATTATTACAAATATTTGATGATTATATATGGATCATTAGGTAATACACCTAATCCAATATCCTACCTCCATAAAGTGTAGTGGTACACTTTCCTCTTGCTTTTGTTGGAATATTTCCACTTCATATGTTTCTTCTTCTCATGGCATGGGCATTACATGGGATATAATTACTTCTTCAATAAATCCTTGAAAACCTCAATTTTATACCTTCAATTATTTAGACACAACTTTTAGTCCATGTTAAAATTCATAATTGGACATGATCTTCATTAGTTATAAATATATTTCTATCTTAAATTATTGATTATAATATGTAAGTTAGTGTAGGACACATTAATTTTGAAGCTTAATCTATTATATAAAAAGAATAACAATTGATTGAATTATAATTATAGAAATAATAACATTTTATTGTAATTGAGAGTGTATATAAAAGGGAAAAAATTATAGAAGAAATCTATACTTGAACATCTTATTTTTTATTCCATATCATCTTATTAATTATTCTATAACATAGAAATTTAAATTTTAAAATAATAGTAAACAAAGGGTTTTGAATGGTAACCAAAAGTTCATTCCATGAGTATATTACATGTATTCACCTTAGAAGTAGAGTTGAATGGGAAAAATTGGACAAACAACCAACTTTTGGTTGATAAAATTATTATTATTAGTGTCCCTTGTTAGTGTCATATCTCTTAGCTTGTAGAACCAAATTATAAACAAAAATATGTGTTGGAAAGTTGATCAAGTGAGCTATTTTGGTGCCCTAAAACCCTATATTCAATAATCATACTAATGATCAAACAAAATTTAGGGGTGAAACTCCACACTGAAGGGCCTAATGTGTGTGTGTGTGTGTGTGTGTGTGTGTGTGTGTGTGTGTGTGTGTGTGTGTGTGTGTGTGTTTTTGTGTGTGTGTGTGTGCACGTGCGTGCGTGTGCGTGTGCGTGTGGGTGTGTGTGTGCGTGTGCGTGTGCGTGTGCGTGTGCGTGTGCGTGTGTGTGTGCGTGTGCGTGTGCGTGTGTGTGTGCGTGTGTGTGTGCATGTGCATGTGTGTGTGCGTGTGTGTGTGCGTGTGTGTGTGTGTGAAGTGTCATATAGATCATCCATAGATATTTTTTAATAAATATCTAATTTCATGTGACAATTTTTCAAACTTTATAAATTGACCATAATTTAAAACATGACAAATGTTTAACTTTCCCTCCACTTTGAGTGGTGGCTATATAATTTACACTATTATAATCTAAGGAGGTCCCAAAATTCCCCATAAGTGTTGGCACCAAACTATTAAACTATTAAAACATTAGTCTATTATACTAATAGTTTTCTTAGAGGTGCTAGTTATGCCATAAGGGGTGTTGTTTTATGTTTTGGTAAAGTGAGGTTGTGTAAATATAAAAAGTGTAAATCAGTAGTTGTACATTATGATAAACCCATGAAATTTAACCCCATTTCACCTTTTTTGCATGAAATGTTAAGCAACAATAATATGATATTTCTAGTGTAGGTGGCATTGAAAATAAGGCAATGTGTTCCTTCATGCGACATGGTTATGAGTTATGTTAAGAGGAGACATTTCATTTCATGATGAGCTTGAACAATGAAAAAGTGTTGAGAAAGAGAATCAAAACAAAATATGAAAGTGGTGAAATATTTTAGGTTGATCTAGGTGGTGATGGTGAGGGGAAATAATAGGGTATTTTAGGGGATAGACTCGAATAAGCCCAACTGGATACACATGTAAAGTTTGGTGACATGTCACATATTTAAATGAAATCATTAACTACCATACAATTATTTTAGTCACTAAATAAATGATTTAAATATGTTTCATCTCAATCAAAACAAGTGTCACTTTGAGGTATTTTTTCAACCATTTATTTATGTGGCCAACATATGTTCAATAGTGTTTTGGTAGACCAAAGAGTTTGAAAAAATCTTTTCAAAAACAAATTTTGCAAGTTGTGCATGATTATGCTATGAGGGATGTGACTTTTTGTTTATTAAAGTGATGATTTTAATACAAATGTTTGTAAAGTGTACTACTATGAAATAATGAGATAAAATGTGGTGAACACTCTTATTTTAATTATAAATAAAATTACATTGCTTATAAATGTAGAAAAAAGGTTTTGCACTAGGTTTTACACTAGGTCTTGCTTCCTCTTCATTTTTAAAGCATAAATATTTACCATATTTCCTTTTTCTTTATGTATCTTTATATCCTATGCCATTTTTGTGACATTTGTTGATGATCACCCCTTGGAAAATATGTTGGATTCATGATAGTCAGGGAAGAGTAGATAATGTTATGAAGAAAAATTCTAGACTAATAATATATAAATATAACATTAGTATACTAATAGTTACTATAATAAAGAATACTATAATATATAGGTTAATAAATATACATATATACTATATAAACATACATACAAATAATATAATATACATATATATTAGTTATATGTGTGTGTGGGGTGGGGTGGGGTGGGGAGGGCAGGAGGCATAATATTATTATATACTATAATACATATAATATTGTATTATATAATTTATATAAATTATAATATATTATGTTATATGATATTATATTATATTAGTAATTAATATATAATAAAAAAATTTACCAATTGATGATCAATGCATTTTGGAGAATATTAGGTTTTTATAGCTCTGTATTGATGAGCCTTTAGGCCTCTATCATACTACTGATCACCGCAAATGTAGGTAGGATATTTATTTTATTCACATTTATTGATTATTTTGATTGAATATTCACCCTCTAGGTGGTGGGGGTGCCTTATTTTAAATGATCTCTACATCCATAGATGCAGATAAAGTTGGAGAAAGTGAGCACAACCATGGCCCTAAAGCAAGAGAGTAAATTCATCCTAAAAGTCTTCCAGGAGGTAATGATGATGATTCTAAATCTCCATTACTTGATGTTGTTTTAGATGTTCTTGAATTTGAAAAATCCTATCATTTCTTTGAAAATTTTACTTTTATTGCTTACTTTATTGGTGGAGTCCCCCCTAGGAGCCTTCTGAAGAAATGGGTTCACAACCATTGACAAGGCCATGGTGTGAAACTTGAAGGAGTCCAAAACCTTACTAAGGGTTTTTTTTTGTTTTGATTTTCAAACTTAGATCACTACAAGCCCATTTTTAATCATGAGCATTAGTTTATTCATAACACTTTGATTTTTTTTTCTCACTAGACTCAAGATTTTCAAGTCTCAGAGCAAGCAAAACTAAAAATCCCCATTTGGGTTGAATTTTCTAGCTTGCCCCTCCCCTTATGGGGTTTTATTAACCATCTCATAAAACACATAGGGAATTTCATATGCCATGAGAAGACCAAGTTATTTGTAGCTCATCCCCAAAAGAGGGTTTATGTTAAAGTGGATCTATCCCAAGATTTGAAAGATTTTATTGATATACAAATTGGCACTAACTATTTTTCTTAGCATGTTTTGTATATCAATCTCCTGAATACATGATTTTGGTGCTAGTTCTCAGAACATATGATCTAGGAATGCCCTTTGATGGTGCACACACCCTGTGCTCCTCAATAAAAGGTAAGATCTAAAACTAAACCATAGAATGGAAATAATGATTGTTGGACTACAGTCACCAATAATAATAAAACTCTTCCAAAGGTGGTGATAAGCCACAAGCTTCTTCATATAGACCTATTGGGAATAACCATGTCTTGACTTCTGCTGGAAAAATTGATTTGCCTAATAAAATATCTCCTCCTCTTGTGCATACGCCAAAAGTGGTGGCCTTTCTATTTGAGATGCCACCTTTAGCACCACCATCACAACCCTCTCCTAAGGTGAGTGTTCCAGAAGAAGAATGAAGTTTGGTCACATTAGACAGTAAAATAGTGTTCTAACATTCTTCTAGCCCATCTCCATCTCCTAAAGAGGAATAATATATGACACATAAGTAATAACTATTTATAATTAATGATTTCTTGCCCAAAAAACTCATGTTTAATCAATTTATAGCACATAGAAGATCTCAATAATGTCTAACGTTTGTGTAATCTTAGAATGTTTGAGGTCTTACTGATCCACCACCTAAGTATGTGATTAGGAAAAAATTTCAGCTTTTTAGTGGCATGAAAATTCTTTGTTTGCAAGAGGTCAATATTTTTGGCTTCTTACTGTAGAATACAACAAGAATAATTTGGCTTAGAGTCATATGTCAAGTGACTAGGAATGAAGTTGGGTATGGTGGGGCCATCACTTTTATGGCTCAAAAGCTTGCTTAGAATATTATTTCATGGGGCTTAGACCACACCCATTGGGTGGTGTGGACCCTTTTTGACTTTAATAACAACATCATTAGGTTGGTCAATTTGTATGAATCTAATAATGTTATGGAATTGGCCACCTTGTAGAGGTGGCTAGATGACTTACTCCCAAATGTGCACTATATCCTTTATGGTGATTTCAACATGGTGTAATCATTTGAGGATAAATAAGGATTCCTTCAAATGTAGTGGTGTGTTAGTGAGCATGAGGATTAGTTTTACATGCACAATATGCTTAGGGTGTTTGATCCTAACCATCACTAGATTAAAAAATTAGACTTCCCCTAGTTCACATGGTCTAACTTTTGATAGGGAGAAGATAGGGTGCTTCAAGTCCTAGATCAAGCTTTACTAGATGAGCAAGACTTTTTATATTTTTCCCTAATCTAGGATAGGCCATTTATGGTCATCCTCGATACTTTTTTATCAAATCATCACCCTATTTTATTTAATATTGAGTGGACCACACTTCAAGTTAAGCCTGCCTCAACATAATTCTATCTCGATATTGCTCACCTCAAGCATGAAAGAATAGTGAGGCATATTGTTAGAATTTGAAACTTGGTCCCTCAACTAAAGGGAGATACTAGTTAAATTCAATGGTGGTCTAATTATATTACTCATACTTCCACCTTTCTTTATATATATGGCAAGAAAGTGACCTCTTTCAGATGACATCTACATAATGCTATAAATTATGAATATATTTGGGTTTCACAAGAACTGGAGCAGTCTCCTTTCAATGTTTACCTCCAAACTCAAGTGGCACATTGGAGACATAAAATCCAAATTGAGGAAACTCAAAAGGCCATAAAATCTCAGTTACGAGCTCATATGAATTATTTGAAGATTAGAGACAAAGTCTCTAAGTACTTTTTTTCCCTCCTCTGCTCTAGGAGATATATTGATAGAATCAAACATGTCAAGGAAGGAAAAAATCAGCATACCAAACTTATTAAAAATTTTCAAGATTTTTTACATCATTACCATGGTGTTTATCATCACAAGCTTCTTCTCTATAATGGGAGGTGACTCTCCATCAATGTCTTCAGGTTGTATCCTACAAAGTTTCCAATTCTCAAAGAATTGTCTGTGATATGCCCTTATCTCTTAATGACCTCCATGAGGTTGTTAAGTAGATGGTAGTTGAAAAATCCCCAAGAATTGATGATTTCCCATGTGATTTATACCAAACCCTTTGGGATACTGCTGGTCTTGATCTTCATCAAGTTTATTTTGAAGTAATTCTAACTAACTGTTTGGGATCCCTTATAAACTAAGGTAACATCAAGTTTATTCCCAAGGCTAGTGATCCTAAAATTATCACTAACTTGAGGCCTATTATTTTGATCAATGTCTCCTATAAGATTATTTTTAAATATTTAGCCTTTAAGGTGAAACACATTCTCCCTTTAATTTTTAGGAGTGATCAAACCAGCTTCATTTAGAATAGAATCATTATGGATAATGTCATTGTCATCGAGGAAGGTATGGAATGGGATTGACTTTCTAATCAAAAGGATTTATTTGGGAAGATTGATTTTGAGAAATTTTATGACTTTATTGAGTGTCCCTTCATTCTATTTATGTTGAAGGCACTTGGATTTGGCCCCAAATTTATTCAAACTGTTAACATGCTCTTTCAGGATGTTGGGGCCTATATCACTATCAATGACACCCAATCCTCTCATTTTGAACTTCACCATTCTATCTAACAAGGATGCCCTTTAGACCCTTATTTATGTGTTCTATTAGCAAAAATATTTAGCTAACTCCTATCTAATTACACTACTAGGGGCTTGGTGAAATGTATCTCCCTCCCTTAGTCTGATAGATAAATTTTAAATGGCCACTTCACAAATGGTTATTTTCTCACTCTTAAAGAGGAAGAATATTTCATCAATAATGTCATGGAATGTCTCCATATGTTTTGTTTTACTTCATGTTCATCTATCTAATGGAGGAATACTTAGTGTTACCGTCAGTCTCTAAGCCCTAAACCTCCTTAGTTAGAGGGATATTAATGGAAATAGCTTCTTCTAGGGGTGCAATTTAAGTTTTTTGGAATCCATTTTACTTTTCATGCCTCTCCCTCTGAACTATGGTCTTATGTGGTGCAGAGAGTTGGAAACAAAATCTCTTTTTGAATCACCAATCCTCTTTCTATTGCTAGAAAATTTCAAATTTGCTCTAAAATCTTGGCAGCTACTCATGTATATTATTCCTCTTGTTAGGCCCCTTATAATTCTACTCACATTAAATTATAAAAAATCCTAAGAGATTTTCTATGGGCTAACTCTTAGGGTCACAAGGGTTTCCACAGAGTTGCTTGGAACATATGCTACCGACCCAAAGAAGATGGGGGAGTGGGTCTCCTAGATATTAAAATTCAAGGCCTTGATCATGGTGCCAAATGGATTATTAGAGGTCTTACTGGGGATGAAGCTTAGAAGATTCTTCTATGCCATTGTATCTCTCAAGGAATTCCATGTGGTAGAAAGGCTTGGTAACGTAAGGCTTGGGACTTCACTCTCTGCTCATAACCTGAGTGCCTATTAAAATCAAGGGTACCTTTGTAATTTAATGTCTATGGAAAGCTTGGGAAAAGATTAAACATCACCTTAACTAGGTAGGTGAGGGATTTAAAAATGGCCTCTCTATTAACTCTCAGTCCCTCTAGTGGTCACCTTGTTTAAATTTTCATAATGTTCCCTATGTCTTAGTCCCTTAGGTTAAAGGGTTAAGGCTCTTCAAGTAAGGTGTGAAGGTTATCAATGATCTTTTTTACAAGGAGAACAGGTCCTAGCTCACTTGGAAATAACATCAAAATAAATTTCATTTAAATAATTTAGATGCAGAGGCTATTGTAGAAATTTAAGGGTCCATACCTGATGAGCATTTGCATAAAATAGGAGTCAAGACTCTTGTTCATTGGTGGAAGGATTGGCATTGGCCTATGACCACCCCCTTCACCCAATATTCTCCTTGATTAGAGTATCATTTACTATCCCCTCAGCATATTCCAAATGAAATGCTCGACCTTAGATGGAATCTCCATTCCTGACATGGGGTTTAGGCCCAATGCTTTAACATTATGTGGTATGGTATTATGGAGCCAAAAAAAGCTTATTTCTTATGGTGTCTCCTTTATCAGGTCTTACCTGTGGGTGACCAAATCAAGCATCTAGGCATGCTTAACCCCATTTGCCTAGCTTGCTATCAACCAGAGATTATTAATCACCTTTTTTGGATTTTTTTTCTCATGCACAATCTGCATGATATTGGATACATTCCCTTTTCCAACCCTTTTGACCTAAATTCTTCACATGGAAGATGGCTCTCTTGGGGGACTCAGCTCTATTGCATGCAAAATAAAACTAATTTTGGTATATCTTTTGATATGGTGTATTATTTAAAATATATAAAGATGTAAATTATGATTTATTTAATCATGAAGAGTTGGAATTTAGTTTTTTTGTTACTAACAAACTTACTATTTTATCTAATGTTACCCTTCAAATTCAATTTCAAATATATAAGGTCTACCTAGAACTCAACCACCTCTAATGTTTGTTGCTCACTAGGGAAATGCCCCATGCATGATTAGGCATGAACCTCCTAACCCCCCATGGCATCTTATGCCTCCCTGAAGATGAGGGTGTGGGCCACATTGGTAGTGGTTCAAGACTAGACACATGAGTCATTCTCCTCATTGGTCACTAGGTTGTTGGTATTCTCTTTATCATGGTGGTCTAAAAGGCTCATCCAAATTTGGAGGTGATGGTAGGGGTTAGGGATATCCTCCCCCATCTCAGGATGGTGACATTAGAGTCTGGGTTCCTTCCCCCCAAAGAAAGTTTCCATGCCTAGATCTAGAAATTTTTCTTGGAAGAAATCAAGATGAGACATTAGAGGCTTAGAAAATCATTGGTTGTGAGCCCTTACCTATGAATGATGAATCTCCTTCCCTAGGAATATGGATTTTTAAGCCTTAGTACCTTCCATCTCCACCACTTCCCCTAACATCCATGTTTTTTGTGGCTACATAATTTATCTCTTTATTGTTATCTGTACCTCGCTCTCTCCGATTTGATGTCAAAATTTTGATGTGATATTTTTTTGTGGGTATGGTCACTTTTTTACCATTATTTTGACTTGTCCTAAGGTGACTTTGACCTTGGTGTGATTATGCTCATGGGGTGTGACTTTTCCACCCACATTTTTTGTATGATTAGTGTTGTACCATATCTTGTTTGATTAATATATAGGCTCTCTTCAATAAAAAAAATTATATAAACATAATGTGTGTTAGTATGCTTTTAGAATACTTCCTCCTTGTAGTTATGGGTGAATAAATGAAAGTTAGACCCTTAATACAATGAAAATTTTACATCATTAACTTTACCCTTATCCTAGCCTACATCATTATATTTCTTGAGTCATTGAGTGAAACACTAGGTTTAATTTCTAATAATTCCCCTTGGTGTATCTATCAATATTACAACTTACATAATTAGTACACTTATATTTGGTTGTAGTATCTTCCTTTCCTTGACTTCCCATTGGAAGTTATTTTCATATGTAAATCAAACAAACTCGCTTGCCACCCTTTATTCTTATCGATTTCAAGGTATTGGATTGTTGAAAAAGAGTCATTTATACTCTTTTATTTAAAGAGTATAACTTTGTTATTAGTGAATACTATGAATTCTTACAAATAATTGATGAGGATATATGGATCATTAGGTAATACACCCAATGCAATATCCCTACCTCTATAATACGTAGTGATATATTTTCCTCTTGCATTTGTTGGAATATCTCCACTTCATATGTTTCTTATTCTCATGGCATGGGAATTACATGGGATAGAATTACTTCTTCAATAAATCCTTGAAAACCTCACTTTAATCATTCACTTTTCTACCTTCAATTATTTAGACATAACATTCAATCCATGTTAAAATTCATAGTTGTACATGATCTTCATCAACTATAAATATATTTTTCTCTCAAATTATTGAATCAAATATGTAATTTAGTGTAGGACACATTAATTTTGAAGCTTAATCTATTATATCAAAAGAATAAAAATTGATTGAATTATAATTATAGAAATAAAAACATTTTATTGTAATTGAGAGTGTATATAGAAAAGGGAAAATTTTATAGAATAAATCTATACACAAAGATCTACTTCTTTATTCCATATCATTTTCTTAATTATTGTACAACATAGAAGCTGAAAAGTTATAAATAATAGTAAACAAAGGGTTCTGAATGGTAACCAAAAGTTCATTCCATGAGGATATTACAGGTATTCACCTTTGAAGTAGAGTTGAATGGGAAAAATTGGACACACAACCAACTTTTGGTTGATAAAATTATTATTATCAGTGTCCCTTGTTGGGTTCATATCTTTTAGCTTATAGAACTAATTTATAAAAAAATATATTTGTTGGAAAGCTCATCAAGTGAGCTAGTTTGGTTCCCTACAACCCTATCTTCGATAACCATACTAAAAATTGAACAAAATTTAAGGGAAATATTCCACACCAAAGGGCTTCAACTATAACTATATATATATATATATATATATATATATATATATATATATATATATGATCATATAGATCACCCATAAATATTTTTTAATATATATCTAATTTCATGTGATAATTTTTCAAACTTTACAAATTAACCACAATTTAAACCAAGACAAATGTTTAACATATCCTCCACTTTGAGTGGTGGTTATATAATTTAACACTATTATACTCTAAGGAAGTCCCAAAATTCCCCATAAGTTTTGTCACCAAACTATTAAAACATTAGTCTATTATACTAATAGTTTCTCTAGAGGTGCAAGTTATGCCAGAAGGGGTGTTGTTTGATGTTTTGGTAAATAGGGGTTGTGTAAATATAAAAAGAGTAATCAGTAGTTTTACATTATGATAAACCCATGAAATTTAACCATATTTCACCTTTTGTGCATGAAACTTTAAGCAATAATAATATGCTATTTCTAGTGGAGGTGACATTGAAAATGTGGCAGTGTGTTCCTTCATGCGACATGGTTATGAGTTGTGTTGGGAGGAGACACTTCATTTCATGATGAGCTTGAACAATGGAAAAGTGTTGGGAAATGGAAATCCAAATAAAATATGAAAGTGGTGAAATATTTTAAGGTGAGCTGGGTGGTGATAGTGAGGGGCACTAATAGGGTATTTTAGGGGATAGACATACAAAGTTTGGTGATATGTCACATATTTCAATGTAATTAGTAGCTTCCACCCAACTATTTTAGTCACTAAATAAATTATTGAAATAGGGTTCATCTCAATCAAAACAATTGTCACTTTGAGGTATATTTTCAACCAATTATTGCCATGGCCAACATATGGTCAATAGTGTTTTGTTAGGCCAAAGAGTTTGAGAAGTTCCTTTCAATTTTTTTTTTGAAAGTTGTGCATGAATATGCTATGAGGGATGTGACTTTGTGTTTTGGTAAAGTGATGTTTTTAATCCAATTGTGTGTAAAGTATACTATTATGAAATAATGAGATAAAATGTGGTGAACACTCTTATTTTAATTCTAAATAAAATTGCATTGCTTATAAATGTAGCATAAGAAGTTTTGCACTAGATCTTGCTTCTTTTTCATTTTTTAAGCATACATATATACCATATTTCCTTTTACTTTATGTATGGTTAGCTCCTATGCCATTTTTGTGACATTTGTTGATGATCGCCCCATGGAAAATATGTTGGATTCAGGATAGCCCATGGAAGAGTAGATAATATGTTGAAGGTAAAAAGTAGAGAAATAATATATAAATATAATATTAGTCTACTAGTAATTACTATAATATAGAATACTATAATATATAGATTAATAAATATACATATATACTATATATACATACATACAAATAATATAATATACATATATAATAGTTATATATGGGGGTGGGGTGGGGTTGAGGGGGGGCATAATATTATTATATACTATAATGCATATAATATTGTAATGTATGATTTATATAAATTATAATATATTATGATATATGATTATATATATATATATATATATATATATATATATATATATATATATATATATATATATATATATATGGGGGTGGGGTGGGGTTGAGGGGGGGCATAATATTATTATATACTATATTACATATAATATTGTAATGTATGATTTATGTAAATTATAATATATTATGATCTATGATATTTTATATATATATATATATATATATATATATATATATATATATATATATCATAATATATTATTTTTTTATTTTTTTGGATAAGGGTTTTTTAACCCTAAATAGAGATGGATCAATATGGTATAGGGTTAAAAATATATAAATTAATAAGCACAAGGGTGATAAATAGATCTATAATAGGCCAATTAATTCTAAACTTAGATAAACAATATTATGAATTTAAATGTTGAGATATGTTAAAAATAGTACGTAAAACTATCAATTAGTATTGCAATAAATATAAATTAAGATTACTTATCTAGTTTAATGTGTGCATGTAGATCTGATATAAAATAGACTAGAAGTAGAATGGATATAGATTCTAGATCAATCATCAAATTATTAAAATTTTCACTCTTTAGTCTTGGATGCTTGTGTCGGATATGGATGGTTGTGTTGATGCACATATCTAACTTGGACATAAGTATCCAATATAAAATATTGAATAGATTTGTATGCAACCCCTTGGAACCTTATGTATTTTAAATCACCTTTGCTCTAGTTTACTCAAATATCATTCATAAGCTATCATCCAAACCCCAATTCTTCATCTTCATAATGACTATGGGAAAAATGGGTTTGTGGGCTCATGGTGTTGAGCTAACCCCAAAGACCCCTACACTTCTTATCTTTTTCTTGGAAACTTTTTTAATACCTATAACCCATCATCTCTCCACCTCTACTCTGTAATCTCATTCATAACTTTCACACTTGCTCTCTTTAAAGCCTATTTCTTGTAGCCATATTTTGACACAAAGCTACTATGATTTAATGATCCACAGGTATTATAAATAATAAAAAGGAATATTTTGGTATGCTTTATCCTATTTCAACTTCACCCAAAGTTTTATGACTCAACTCCCATTGCAGACCTATTAACTCAACACCCTCCTTCATAATTAGGCCTAAAGCAAACACACAATATTAGAGACTATATTATACCATACAGTATTGCTCCAAAAACACCAAAATATTTTATATAAAATCAAATAATGTTAGATTATAAAGTTTCATAAAATTCTAAGGGTTAAAACTCATGTGATGCAAAATGCAAGATTCAAACCCTAGGTTGGTCTTGACACAGGCCTGTGTAAGCCGAGAGTAAACAAAGATGACAAGAAGAGTTTTAGAAAACTTAAAAGCTTTTTTATGCCTATGTTAGGTCTACACCAACTCCCCTAAACTATTTCAATATTCATTTTCCCTTGAACAATCTTCTTACCTCTCCAATATGCCAAGTTTTAGAATTTTATATGCATTTTAGGACTGTAAAGTGCTCTATACATTTTCTCCCCTTTTTATCAATATATAGACATATTCAAAATCTATCCAAATATATTTTACATCTTAATTTACCCTCTTGTTTTCATTTATAATCACAACCAAACATATTCCTTATGTACTCTATGCACAACTCTATATTTTATCCATCTAGGCCTATATCCACTACAACTTGTTATGGAGTTGGGTTATCCTATCCCTTCAATTCCTTATATTATATTTTAATTATCTCTAAATTATCCATGGAATTACTCTTTAAACAAAGTATAGGTAGCTTCACTTTCTCAAATCTCTTTCCCAAGGATGGATCATACAAGTTTAGCCAAGACTCCTCCAATTGTAGGCTTGTTACCTATCAAGGCACAAGAAATGGATTTTATATCCCTATTTTTTTCAATAAAAATAAATATTTAAATCTTACTCATGGTATATAATACATATTAATATCTTCATACTTAATTTCTAACCCATAAATTGCATATTTTTCTATGCTCTTGTAAGCTGACCCGTAGGTGCACACAGTTAAGGTTAGTCTTAGGTAAAAGATTTTTTTCTTGTTGTTTACTTATTTACACATCTCATGGGAATTAAATAAGGGTAAATACAATGTAATTTTACTCTAAAACACCTTTAAAAAAGGCTCAATATACTTATATATATCTCACATAGCTAGAACTTGGCAAAATCCTTGAATAAACACTACAAAATTATGAAGGGACTTGTAGGTCAATTGAAGAAGATGTTGTCCACTTAGGATTATTATACTAAAAATGGGTTTATATAGTAATAAAATATTTATCCAATATTAAACTATCTTAATTTACCATCCACTTCTCACATTTGGTACAAATTTCATAATCTCTCTCCAATCTTACCGTATAGGCATGTACCTTCTCTCTTGAGTATTGTACCCTTTGTTTGTCACAAGAAATATATTTTATGGATGAAGGTGGAATTTAATGATAATGGAGAGAGTGATAAATTTTTATCCATATGTTTATCAAATGATTTACTTTCATTTCAAGTCAAAAATCCTTCGACAGTACCCTATTTGTTAGTAGACTATCACCTTCTCAACACCTTCAAACTTGTAACTTCACATTTTATTCATGATTAGTATTTTTTGGTTCATATAATACATTGAAAGGACCTAAGGTTATATAGGATATCCAATACAATGGTTTCTAAATTAAAACCATCATTTTCATCCATAAAAACATATTTTACCCTCAATAACCCTGCCTGTGATTTTCAAAAAATAATAAATACAACATTTTATTACCATTTCACTACTCACACATGCTAAATGATGGTGAAAAATGTTGTGGAAAGGATAGAATAATCCTTAATTATCTCACACAATCTTGTATTCTCATCAACAATATCTAAAATGCTTTGACATTTCCTGAAATTGAGCTTATGAGGTTTTAGAAGGGTTTTGGATTACTTATTTTATTTGTGATGGCTCATAGAGTTCTGCCCTTCAATATAAAAACTAATTCCATGATTTTTGAGGTAATATATGTGGTATCCTTACCCTAATGTAATTTATCTTGTTTCTCTCTCTCCTCCATGAAACAAGCTTATGAATTTGACCTTTCTTGGTCTACCAATGACCTGATAGAACTTCTTGAGTTAGACTTGCCCTATATTGACCTATAACCTGTATCTAAGTATTGATATGACCTTTAGGAGGTTGGATGATGTTGTGAAGAATATTCACCACCTAGTACCATGATTTTCTTGGCTGTAAAATCTATGTTTATACATGAAATCTTGCAAAAACTCATCAAAATGCCTTCTTCATGAGATGGAGTTTGATTATTTGATTGAGTACCCTATTAGATTCTTGTAAGAGACATTCATGGAGTCCTTCCAATTAGATATAATTCAAATTTAATGTACAAAATGTGTTCACTTTCCCTTTTATTTTTAATACTTCATATCATGCCATGATTATGGTTGAATCAAGGAGTAAAATATGTTTTAACTTTGGTCTATATTGGAAATGAATATTTTCCACCTTTTGAAGCTTTTACAGACCCTGTGGAGTATGACATCACCCTCCATGAGTGCCACATGACATCAAGTGATTTACCTTTACATAGTGTAACTCCCCATGCTTGATGTCCTTTAGATGAAGTCATTTCTAGATTGGAATAGTCAATAGACCAAAAACAAAGAAAACCTCAATTTTCAAAAAGTTACCTTAACTTTTAAAAAATAGTTGAAAAACATGTTGTTACCTCATCAACTCCTACTTTCAAGGTCTTCATTTGTTATGAAATGTCATAGACCTTGGAAACACCACATCACTCTTACTTCATAGTGAATCCATCATGACTTGGCTTCTTCAGAGTTACCTTAACTTTCCCAAAACTACCATAAACTTGTGATAAACATCTCATAAAGTATCAAGCCATGAATAAATATTTAATCACTTGAGTACCATGAATTCTTAGTTTGACTATACTACCCTAGAAGACATTAATCACTACTAAGACACACATCACATCCTTATCATGACAAGACAAGCTATGACCAAGACCAAAAACTTCAAGGGATATCAACAAATTTAAACAAGGAATAGATAACAAGTTTTAAATTATACTCACCTATGGTAGCCAATTTTGGATAACATATTTGGTGACCTCCTAAGATTGCATACTTTCTATGCATCTTAAACCATCTACCTCATGCATCCATTGGGCTACGGAGTCACCTATCACTCAACTTCAAGCATGATTTGGACCTTGAACCTGATTACAAATGCCTTGAAGTAAGGAAAGATAATTGATAAATATCTAAAACACATAGCAAGAAAAGAAAAAGACACCAAATCAAGACACTCACACACTTGTGATATAAATCACTTAGGGAAATCAAAACACTAGAAGCACTACTATATACAACTAACCTTTAGGTCTAATCCTCCTAGATCAAAAATAAAACTCCTTAGATCTTCTTCATGAGATGAACCATTGAATGGAGTAGGATACATTTTGGACATAATGTTTGATGGATTAAACTTCCTTCTTTCCAACTCCTTTGTCATGCTCTCAAGTGAGTCTTTATAATTAAACATGCTTCCTATGAAAATAAATTCATCTTGTGGCTCAAGACTCACCTAATGTTGTTCTTTGATGTTTGAACTAACCTCAAAATTGATCACATCTTGACTCATATGGGAAGTATCAGATTTAGCTTATAGTGGCTCTATGAAAAGGTGTGCTTGGTCTTAAATAACCTCCTGGGAACACTCAAATTATTCTTCAGGGAGGAGAGAAACTTAAAAAACATATTCAATCTACCCTATAGCAGATGTAGACCCTTTAAGGACCTTAAATTCATTACAAACATCAAATTACTGCTACCACATGTTTTTAACATCTTTTTTATTAGTATCTTGAGGAGATACAACCTAAGCCACATCTTCACCTTTCTCTTTAGGAACCATAGGACTGTCAAGAACTTCAAACCCCTCCATGTGATCATGGTGTAGTTGTAACCCTACTCTCTTAACCTTTGGTTATTTCTCATTGGAAGCCATTTCAAGTTCACTCAAGACCTCACCTTGTTCACTTGGGAGGTCTTCCACTTCAAGATCAGTTGTAACCTCTTCATGAAGAATCTCTACCATATGTTTCCTTATGGTTCTTCTATTACCAATTCAACTAATTTCTCTTTATAACAAGAAATAAGGCCATCATTTTCATTCAAACAAGGGAGTTTAAAACAATATTTTACCTCTTCTTGGGCACTTGAGACATCTTTAAAGATGTCCAAATGCACCTATATTATATCTAGCTGCTTAAATTCATCAAAGGCTCCAAGAACTATTGTTTTTGGCCATCCATGATCTCTTAGAGATGACTAATTGATAGGAAACTATTTTAAGTATCTCTTTTGAACTTTTTTCACCTTTAAGAGTGTTCTTTTCTTTAAGGTCTACTATCACTTGATCAACTCGTATTCCTTCATCAAGATTCCCTTTATCTTCATCTTTGAAGACTCATTTTCCCTTCTCATCACCAAGGGGAGTGCCAATGATTATCTCCTCATCATACTCACTTGAAGTATCTTCATCATGTCCAATTGAAGCATTAGTCTCTTCACTTGATACTACAACTTGATCTTCTTCATTTGCCTCCCATATAATAGGTTCTTCCTCAAAAAGGGAGATGGTGGGAGGGAAATGAATATGTTTATGAGTTGGCTTGGGAATTAAGGGAACACTCTTACAACTTGGGCTATTAGGGGTGGTGGACACTTTTACAAATTCTTATAGAGAGATAGTTAAGTTATGCTATGGATGCCCTATTCTTCTCCTCCCACTCATAATTCATCTTATCAAGTTCTGATGTACTTTGACCTCTAACCTCTTCAACAAACACTTCTTCTTTTGGATGCCTTCTTGGATTGATTTCCATGATGGAAAGGTTTGAGGTTATACCACCTTCTAATCTTGGAATGGTGTAGAAGTTTTTGTATTCAATTATTTTTGCTTTTATAATTGACTAAAATATATGTTCATTTACAAACTCAACCTCTTTATCTAGGTCTGCTTCAAATTCAAGTCTTATCTCTCCAAAACTCTCTTCAAGCTAATTAGAAGGAGAATGAATTTGACAAGGCTAATTGGGATCATGAGTAAGGGGTATATAGGGTTGATATCAAGCTTGATAAGATTGGTATGAAGATTGACAAGCTTAGTAAGGTTGTTGAGGAAAGGAGGAAAGATATTACTCTTGATAGCAAGATTGTTCATATTGATAACTAGAGTCATATGGGGGGTAAGTAGAGTCATGGAAGGACTAATATGGCTCAACATAGGGTTGGTATGGATCATTATACTACTAATAATAATAAACATAGGCCTAATATGGCTCAACAACTTGAATAAAATTGAAATCCACTCCACACTCAACCATAAAACTTCACGTGAAAGGTAAAAATACAAAGATTAATTTCTTGAAATAATAGTTGGGCTGCTAAAACTAGCTGAATGAACTCAAGGTCACCATTGGTGCTTGTGTTCATGCCTCCAAAACCTGGTGTATTAAAGAGTAGAACCAATAACTCTTCAATTAATGAAAATCCTTGACCCATTGGGTGTTTCAAAACTATTGTAGCTTAAATTTGTACCCTTTGAGAGAGTATTTTAAGTCCTCTCATATAAGTTACACATGAGAACAATCGTAGGTTGTGGGTGACCTAAAGCATGGACTAAACTTCTAGATAAGGGATAGATCCCTTGATGCATCACTTATTAACAATCACTAATCTAATAATTTGTAAGGAAAAGAGAGAAATAAACTATGAACTAAGGGGGTGATATACCAAATTTTATGACCACTACCACTGATTCGCATGTGCACTAAGACCTATAAGACTATAAGAAACATACACTTCTCCTAAAATGAGCCTATTACATCAATGCTTTTTAGAGAGGTAAGGTGATATGAGATTAGGATGGAAGATACTTTCCACTTATAACTCTCATGGAACCCCTAATGACACTCTCCAAAACCTATAATAAATAATCAAATTGCATGTAGGCAAGATGAACAGGACCACAAACTAAGGTGAGCTAAGTCTACACTTGATAAAATCAACCATTCAAATATCCACACTACATACAACCTTGAAGGAGGTAGAAATAGTCATTTATTAATCAAATGCATATAAAAGAGCAAGGCTTTGCATACTCCTAGTGGAAGGATCCTTTACAATTCCAAACAAGGTAATACATATGAGAGAGAGAGAGAGAGAGAGAGAGAGAGAGAGAGAGAGAGAGGAGAGGAGAGAGAGAGAGAGAGAGAGAGAGAGAGAGAGAGAGATGTCAAAAACCAATGATGTCTTCCAAGCACTCATAGAACTAGTTACCAACAAGAAAACCTACCAATAAATGGTCCTAAAATCTCTCTTCAACATGTGTGCACTTAGTTTAATGATGGTTTCATCAAGGTGGCATAGGAACTTTTATCTTGCTAAATGACTCATCAAGCCTTCTTGAAACTACCACCTTATTCTTGATTAGGAGGTGACAAGTCATCTTCTTGGTTTTTAACTGCTTATCCTTGTCTTGGACACTTTATGAAGACATATAACCCATCATATCTCTAACTCTACTCTGCAATCTCATTCATAACTTTCACACTTGTTCTCTTTAAGGCCTATTTGTTGTATCCCTATTTTGACACAAAGCTACTAGGTTTGAATGATCCACATAGATTCTAGACAATTGAAAGGCAAATTTGGGTAGCATTTTCCTATATTAGCTTCATCCAAAGTTCTATGACTCAAATCCCAATGCAAAGTTACTAACTCAACACCCTCCTTCACAATTAGGCCTCTTTTAGGCCTAAAGCAAACACACAGTACTAAAGAATACATTACCATAATGTACTACTCCAAAAAAAAACTAAAATATTGTAGAGCACATCAAATAAGGTTAGATTACAAAGTTTCATAAAATTCCAAGGGTTGAAACTCAAGTTATGCAAAATGCAAGATTCAAATCCTAGGTTGGTCTTGACACAGACTTGTGTAGGTTAAGAGTAAATAAAGATGATAATAAGATTTTTAGACAAATTAAAACCTTTATGATACTTTTTTGATGTCTTTCCCAAATCCCCTCAATTCTTTTAATAGTCATTTTCCCTTGAATAATCTTCATACCTTTCCAATATGCCAAGTTTCATAAATTTGAATGCATTTTAGGACTGTAAAGTGGGTTGTGGGTTTTCTCCCTTTTTATAAATCTACAAACATTTTAAACATATATCCCAAGGTCTTTTACATCTTACTTGACCATCTTGGTTTAATTTCTAATCACAACCATGCATATTCCTTATGTACTATGTGTATAGTTATGCATTTTCTTCATCTAAGACTAGATCCATTACAACCTATCATAGAGTTGGGTTATCTTGTACCTTCATGTCCTTGAATGATATTTGAATGATAATTTAAATTATACTTGGAATTATCCTTGGTAAAATTTATATGTATCATCACTTTCTCAAATCTCTTTTCCAAGAGTGGATCATACAAGTTTAGCTAAGTGTTGACCATTTTTTGCCCAACAGGCTAAAAAATTTGGTCCCCCCTTTTTTTATGATGTTCTGAGCCATAAATTTTGATTTTTTCACAAGTCTTGCAATTTATACAGACTCTATAGGTTTTCTATGGACTCTGCAAGTCCATTTCTATGGACTCTACAGAGCTTGGATTTCTACGGACTTAGCAGTGAAGTTTCTATGGACTCTGTAGAGCTTGGATTTCTACATACTCTATAGGTTTTCTATAGACTTCATAGGGACTTATATGAACTCTATAGGTGTAGTCTTTTGGTAGATGAAGAACTAGTTCAGAGAGTGCAAGGTTTTACAAAGCTTCTTCAAACTCTTGTCTGAAGAAATTCATAAGGAAAGAGAGCTAAAATGGTTCAAAGACACTTTTCCTTAAGGTTGGAAGAGTGGTTCAATGACATAATCTTTCCAAGAGTTAGCACCTTTGAACCGTTGAACCATTGAATCGGTTCAATGCCTTGGTCCAATGCTTCAGTTCAAAGCCTTGGTTCAATCAGCAAAGTTCATCACTTTGGGTCAATCAAATGGTTCATCGGCTTGGTTCAACATTTTGGTTCAATGCTTCGATTCAATTAGATGGTTCAATCACTCAATTCAACTCCTTGGTTCATCAGCAGTTTCAATCAAATGGTTTGGTTCATTGGCTCAATCCAAATGGTTCAACAGGCTTGGTTCATCAAATGGTCCAACAAACGTTTGAACCATTGAACAAGTTCAATGAATTGGTTCAATGGTTGGTTCAAAAGAGTGGTTCAACATGAAAATTTCAAGCCTCCCGAAGGACAAGTGCCCTTGTGGAGGGCAGTTCTGGATTCAAGAGCCTTTGTGGAGGGCAGGGAGCACTTCAAAGAAAAAAGAGCTGCAAAGGTAAGATTTTTTGGAATTTTGTTAAGGCAACGGCATAATTCCTTTGGACTTTTTGTCTGAAGGAATTCCTTTAGACAAAAGGCCCGAAGGAATTCAAAAGCACTGCCTGACAAAATCCCATAGAAAGGACTTAAGCGTTGAAATGAATTCTTTCAAACTTTTGTTCGAAGGAATTCCTTCAAACAAAAAGTCCGAAAAAATTTGAGAACTCGCGAGCCAAAAGCCTGAAGGAAGATTTCTGAAGGCAAAGTGGTGGAAACATCTCTTGCAGAGTTTTTGTCTATGGGAAAATGTCCACGTGAATTTTTTGCACAAAAAGCCCACAAAAAAATCTCGTGGGGAAAAAGGCCAAAGCAAAAAGCCGAAGGAAAAGGCCCGAAGGATTTTTCCAAGGACGGTGATGCCCTGGAAGCTATCAACTTTAAGAAGATAGACTAGCCGTTGGTTTTCAAACTGTGATGGGCCCATGAGCGTTAATTTTACACCAAGAAATCTAGAGCACGAAAGGTGCCAAGTGGCAACTGTGGAAGGCTTTGACATGCTTTTTTAGGAGTAGCAGAACGTGCCATGTGTCCCTTGTAAGGCTCGGTGGAAGCTGACAAGTGTCAGCACCCGCGATCTCTCTCTTTTGTCCCTCGAGAATTGTGGTTGGCCCCAGACGAATGCTAAAGAAAGTGGAAGCCAATACATGTCCTCTTTTGTAGGACCTTCAAAAGGTGCCTAAAGCTTCAATGAGTCAAGCAGATGCTACCATGTGTCTTGCCCATTTCACAGCAGAATGTGACATGTGTCACTTATTTGAAAATCAACAGAAAATACCTGAGCGCCAACCAAAAAAGAGCCCAAGGAATGTAGCAACCTGCCAAAAGATAGCCCCCGAGGGCTGAAGGAGCTAGAAGGAGACAAAGCAGGAAGAAGACAAGGTGTAAAAATAGACAAAGCAGTCCAAGTGGAAAAGAAGAGGTGAGTTATTGCCAGATGGTCACCAAATGGTGCAAATAATAAGCGGCATGGCTTGTTTCCTCCAGTTTGCATTTATAAGTAGACAAGCCATGAAAATGCCTTGAAGGGAGCAGTCTGTTCATAGAAAAGAGGTGTGGCCATGTTTTCTCATTAATGTTGGGATGCCAAAGTCAAAGTAGGAACCGACAATCAAACGGCTCCCTCTTCCCAAGGCTCAGAGCGCACATGAGCCAGCTTGCAAAAAGAGTGCCAAAGTCTTTCCCAAAAAATGCCAAGTTCTCTTCCTCTTTCTATATATTATAAATTTCTCATTTGAGAAAGATCCACTCTCTTAGCCTTAAGGCAAAACTCTACCCAAAAATCTCTCGAGCTTGTAAGGCAGAGCTCTGCCAGATTTTACCTTGAATCAGGACTTAGCATTTTTACCTCTATCTAGACTTGCACTTTAAAGTATATGTTTGTGTTCTTCTTTGTGTTAAGTCATTGTCTCTCATGCTTTTCATAGATCGATTGCAGCATGTCCAGTGCATTGTGAAGTCTCTTTTCTGTAGGTCTGCTAGAAGTGTCTACAGCAAGAATATAAGCACATGTGAATAGGCTGTCAAAGTGTGTCTCAGAACACCTTTTCTAGTTCCTTGCTCCCTATATCTCTACGGACCCCTGACTCACTAAAACAGAAGAGTTTCCCACATCATATGAAGTGTATGGGCATTTCTTCTTGGTGAAAAGTGTATGTTCAGGCTGAATGGGTCAACATTTTCTAGTGTATCACCTTTTTTCTTTTTAGGCTTAGGTTCTATTTTCAGCATCTCTCTCTCCCTTTTCATCCCCCCCTTTTTCCATTTTGTTTTTTAGTAGTAGGAGAAACTAGGGCCTAAAAGATACATCAGAGGTATCTAGCCCTTATCTAGAGACTCTCCCCTCCAGCTTCGCTAGTCCCATAGGTGAGAGGGGAGTTTCCATTGTTGTGTTTGGAAGGGCAGGAGCTAGGCGTCCTGCCCCAGGTGCAATCTAATGCGTCAACAATTTTTGGCATGCCCGGTGGGACCAACTAGGACAAGTTGTGTCTAAAGAGTTGAAGAATTTTTGGTGTGTTCTTCAACCAACCAGACTTTAGAGGCTTTTGCATCAACACCAATGGTGACTCTGAGTTGAATCAGCTGGTTAAGCAGCCTAGTGCCATCAAGAAATCACTTTTTTCCTTTACACAAAATCATGGACCTTGTGTTCCTTCATATGACTTCGATCAAACTCAAGATATTTAGAGAATCACCTCAAGCAACTCTCCTAGTTTCCCTTCAATGATAAGGGAGGTGGCGCTAGAGTTTGAGAAGCAGGAAATGGAGATCGACAGACTGGATGAGCAGTATGGATATCAGCAAGAGCTAATGTATAAAGAGGCGTGTTTGTTCAAGCAAGCTCAGGCCTTACAATCCATGGAGGAGGAGGTATCAAAATGGAGGAATCCATTCATGTAAGGCAGTCAGCCTTGTGCTCCGCTTCCTATCCTAAAGAAAGCCCCCTCTTGTGCATCAAATCCTTTCTATCAGAGAGCACTTGCTCATTCTAGCTCATCTGATGCATCAATCAACCCTGCTTTTAACCCCGTATGCCTAGCCTTCAAGCATCAAAGGGAATTGGAACAACCTCCCATGGAGATGAACCTTCTAAACTCCTTAGATCATGAATATTCTTTTGGGGGGAACTTTATGAACCAGCACATCTCTCTCGAAACTGCTCCTGCTCATGATGATTCTTATGAGCTCCAAGAAAGACTCTTTTAGGATAATCTAGCCAAGAAAATTGAGGATTTAGAGGCTAAGATGAGACTACTTAAAGAAATAGAGATGGAACTTTCATACCTCATAGAGGAGCCCCAGGACCTTGGAGAAAACAAAGTTGCTACCTGTTCACAGGAGCAACACTCCAATTCTGAGATCCTGAACTGGAAGAAAATAGTAGAATCATGGGGCAGGAAGGAGGAGAAGAAAGGTTTTGCTCAAAAACTTAAAGAAGATGAGGTTGTTCCTACTCATGATGATGCTAGTGACCTCCAAGAAAGGCTCTTCTAAGAGGATATGGCCAGAAGAATTGCATAGTTGGAATCCAGAGAGAGATTCCTCAACCAAGGTGTGATGGATGGTTCAAACCCAACGGCACATTCCATGTCTAAACACACCCCATCTACACACCTCCAAGAGAGCTATCAGGCCACACCTGATATTGATGAAGTGCTAACCAAGTGGAAGGAGGAGAATCATTTGATTCTAGCTCAAGGACTGCCTCCCCTTCCACACAGTTTTTCCACTTCACCCCTTCTCAAGGAGGAACCTGTTCTACAGGAGGCAAGTGAGGAGCAGAAGATCCAATCTGTAGCTTTCTAGGAGGCTATCATGAGCAACAATGAAGAAATCATCATCGATGCTCCTTTTGAAGACCTCATCAACAATGGAGAAGACACAGGGCATGCATACATGCAGATGTTCTAGTAATACAAGGAGGAACATAAGCATCGTGAGCTCTCTCCCCCTTTGTTTGATGAACTTCCTTGTTGCTTCGATGAGGAGGACTACTATGTTGAGGAGCCTGGGTTAGAGAAGGATCAGGAGAACATCTTTGAACATCTAGAGATCCTAATCTTTGAGGAGGAAAAGGAGAGGTCTGTCTTCCTTAAGGAAAGCCTTGAAGAAGAAAGCTTTGAACAAAGAGGTGATGTTCTGTGACATGAAAATCAATTTGTGATTCCATTTCAGACATCACCACAGCCACCCTTCTTCAATAAAGCCAAGAGTAAGTAGAGGATGAGTTTGACACGGTCTTCAGTAAAGCAAAAGGGAACAAGTCAAACCATGATGCGTTGCAAGGGGATCATGCACAACAAAGGGCTTATGGTGATGAGCCAATAGCCACAAATTTCTTGGTGATACGCACCAGCATGAAGGACCAGTATTCAAAAATCTTCAAGGAACAAAAGGAATACATGTATGTTGAAAGCATGTTCAAATTTGATCCACTCGAATGCAGTCTAATCCAAGTGACGGGCAAGAGGAGCAGGTCACCAAATCTCCTTTTCATTCAGCCACTTGTCTGGCACCATAAGTCTTCTTACCAGGAAGGAGACTTAAGAAGTTTTCCCTTTGATCCAGGAGGGAGGCAAACATTACTGGTTAGCTGTATATAGTATTTTGCTTTTAGTTTCTTTCCTATTTTCCTTAAGTGCAATTTGCACAAGTAGTGTTTTTTAGTCTTGTGTGTGCTTTCCCTTGTGTCTAGGGTAAAAGGCTTCATGTTTGATTTTTAGATATTTTGGGGCTGTTGCTAACCTTTCTTCAACGCTACATTCTGACTCCGTGGCCAATAGACTACACGGCAACTATTCTCTAAGCATAGCAGGCATGCTTTCCCTGAGAGTCGCCAATTTGTTGACCATTTTTTGCCCAACATGCCAAAAAATTTGGTCCCCCCTTTTTTTATGTTGTTTTGAGCCAGTACTTTTGATTTTTGCACGAGTCTTGCAATTTCTACAGACACTGCAGGTTTTCTACGGACTCTGTAGAGCTTGGATTTCTACGGACTCAGCAGTGAAGTTTCTACAGCTCTGTAGAGCTTGGATTTCTATGGACTCTGTAGGTTTTTTACAGACTTCATAGGGACTTCTACGAACTCTGCAGGTGTAGTCTTTCAGAAGATGAAGAACTAGTTCAGAGAGTGCAAGGTTTTACAAAGCTTCTTCGGACTCTTGTCTGAAGAAATTCATAAGGAAAGAGAGATAAAATGGTTCAAATACACTTTTCCTTAAGGTTGGAAGAGTGGTTCAACGACATAATCTTTCAAAGAGTTAGCAACTTTGAACTGTTGAATCATTGAACCGGTTCAATGCCTTGGTTCAACACCTTGGTTCAACGCTTCGGTTCAAAGCCTTGGTTTAATCAGCAAAGTTCATCACTTTGGTTCAATCAAATGGTTCATCAGCTTGGTTCAACGCGTTGGTTCAATGTTTTGGTTCAATGCTTTGGTTCAATCAGATGGTTCAATCACTCGGTTCAATGCCTCGATTCATCGGCAAAGTTCAACGCAAAGTTCATCGACAAGTTCAATCAAATGGTTTGGTTCATCGGCTCAATCCAAATGGTTCAACAGGCTTGGTTCATCAAATGGTCCAACAAACATTTGAACCATTGAACCGGTTCAATGAATTGGTTCAATGGTTGGTTCAAAGGAGCGGTTCAATGCAAAAAGTTCAAGCCTCCTGAACGACAAGTGCCCTTGCGGAGGGCAGTTCTGGGTTCAAGAGCCCTTGCAGAGGGCAGGGAGCACTTCAAAGAAAAAGAGCCACAAAGGTAAAATTTTTTGGAATTTCGTTAAGGCAATGGCATAATTCCTTCGAACTTTTTGTCCAAAGGAATTCCTTCAGACAAAAGGCCCGAAGGAATTCGGAAGTGCTGCCTGACAAAATCTCGCAGAAAGGACTTAAGCGTTGAAATGAATTCTTTCAAAATTTTGTTTGAAGGAATTCCTTTGAACAAAAAGTCTGAAAAAATTTGGGAACTCGCGAGCCAAAAGCCCGAAGGAAGATTTCTGAAGGCAAAGTGGCAAAAACATCTCTTGCAGACTTTTTGTCCGCAGGAAAATGTCTGCGTGAATTGTTCGCAGAAAAAGCCTGCGAGGAAAAAGGTTGAAGCAAAAATTTGAAGGAAAAGGCTTGAAGGAATTTGCCAAGGATGGTGATGCCCCGAAAGCCATCAACTTTAAGAAGATAGACTAGCCGTTGGTTTTCAAACTGTGACGGGCCCGTGAACGTCAATTTTACACCAAGAAATCTAGAGCGTGGAAGGTGCCAAGTGGAAACTATGGAAGGCTTTGACATGCTTTTTTAGGAGCAGTAGAATGTGTCACGTATCCCTTGCAAGGCTCAGTAGAAGCTGACAAGTGTCATCACTCGTGGTCTCTCTCTTTTGTCCCACGAGAATTGTGGTGGGCCCCAGATGAATTGTTAAAGAAAGTAGAAGCTGATGCATGTCCTCTTTTGTAGGACCTTCAAAAGGTGCCTAAAACTTCCATGAGTTAAAGTGGATGCTACCATGTGTCTTGTGCATTTCACAGTGGAACGCGCCACGTGTCACTTATTTGAAAATCAGCAAAAAATCCCTGAGCGCCAACTAGAAAAGAGCCCAAAGAACGCAGCGACCCACCAGAAGATAGCCCCTGAGGGCTGAAGGAGCCAGAAGGAGACAAAGTAGGAAGAAGACAAGGTGTAGAAAGAGACAAAGTAGTCCAAGTGGCAAAGAAGAGGCGAGTTATTGCTAGATGGTCACCAAATGGTGCAAATAATAAGCAGTGTGGCTTGTTTCCTCTAGTTTGCATTTATAAGCAGACAAGCTGCACAAACACCTTGAAGGGAGCAGTCTATTTGTAGAAAAGAGGCACAGCCATGTTTTCTCATTAATGTTGAGATGCCAAAGTCAAAGTAGGAACTGAAAATAAAACGGCTCCCTCTTCCCAAGGCTCAGAGCACACATGGGCCAGCTTACAAAAAGAGTGCCAAAGTCTTTCCCAAAAAGCACCAAGTTCTCTTCCTCTTTCTATATATTGTAAATTTCTCATTTGAGAAGGATCCACTCTCTTAGCCTTAAGGCAAAACTCTTCCCAAAAATATCTCAGGCTTGTAAGGCAGAGCTTTGCCAAATTTTACCTTGAATTAGGACTTAGCATTTTTACCTCTATCTGGACTTGCACTTTAAAGTATATGTATGTGTTCTTCTTTGTGTTAAGGCATTGTCTTTCATGCTTTTCATAGATCGATTACAGCATGTCTAGTGCATTGTGAAGTCTCTTTTCTGCAGGTCTGCCAAAAGTGTCTAGAGCAAGAATATAGGCGCATGTGAATAGGTTGTCAAAGTGTGTCTCAGAACACCTTTACTAGTTCCTTCCTCCCTGTATCTCTACGGACCCCTAACTCACTAAAATAGAAGAGTTTCCCATGTAAGATGAAGTGTATGGGCATTTCTTCCTGGTGAAAAGTGAATGTTTGGGCTGAGTGGGTCAACATTTTCTAGTGTATCACCTTTTTTCTTTTTAGGCTTAGGTTCTGTTTTCAGCATCTCTCTCTCCCTTTTCATCCCCCCCTTTTTCCATTTTGTTTGTTAGCAGTAAGAGAAACCAGGGCCTAAAAGATACATCAGAGGGAGCTAGCCCTTATCTAAAGACTCTCCCCTCCAGCTTTATCGGTCCCACAGGTGAGAGGGGAGTTTCCATTGTTGTGTGTGGAAGGGTGGGAGCTAGGCGTCCTGCCCCAGGTGCAATTCACTGCGTCAACACTAAGACTCTTCCAATTTTGGCATGATACCTATCAAGGCATAATAAATGTCTTTTATCTCCTTATTTTTCTCCTCATACTAAATATAATAAATATGGTCATATTCCTCATGGTCTCTCAGACTTTTTACTACCTTCAGACCTCATGTCTAACCCATAAATTTCATCTTTTTCTATGTTCTTGTACGCTGACTTTTAGGTGCACACAGTCAAGGCTAGTCTTGGGTAAAAGATTTTTTTCTTGTTTTTTCCTGATTTAAACATATTATGGGACTTAAATAAGGTTAAATAGCATGTAATTTGACTTTAAAATAACTTTTAAATAGGCTCAAGATACTCATATATCTCACATAGATAGAACTTGGCATAATCCTTGAATAAACACTACAAAATTGTGAAGGGACCTGTAGGCCAATTGAAGAAGATGCTATCCACTTAGGATTATTATAATTAAAATGGGTTTAGATAGTAATTAAACATTTATACAATATTAGAATATCTTACTTGACCTTACACTTCTCATATTTGGTACAAATTTCTTAATCTCTCTCTAAATCCTATCGTAAAGGCATGTACCTTCTCTCTTGAGGATTGTACCCTTGGTTTGGCACAAGGAAGATATTTTAGAAATGAAGGTGGGATTGAATGAGAATGGATAGGGTTTTAGAGGTTGATCCTAATGTGTATCAGATGATTTACTTTCATTTCAAGTCCAAAATCCTTCAAGATTACCCTATTTAACGACAGACTATCACCTTCTCAACACCTTCAAACCTAAAATTTCACATTTTATTCATTATTAATATTTTTAGGCTTAGATAATACCTTGAAATTACCTTAGGGGATATAATATATCCAACATAATAGTTCCTAAATTTAAATCATCATTTTCATGCATGAAAACATCTTTTACCCTTAATAACCCTACCTGCCATCTTTAAAAAACAACATGTTATTTCCATTTGAATACTCACGTGTGCCAAATGATGGTGAAAATGGTGTGGTAAGGATATAATAATCCTACATGACCTCACACAATCCTTTATTCTCATCAACAAGCTCCAACATGTTTTGAAATTGCCTGAAACTAAGCTTATGGGGTTTTAGAAGGGTTTTTGGATTACTTATTTTGTTAGCAATGGTTCATATAATTATTCCCTTAAATATGAAAACTAATGCCATTATTTTGGAAGGCATATGGGTGGTATCATTCCCCTAATGGCATTTATCTTGGTTATATCTCTCCTCCATGAAACAAGCTTATGAATTTGGCCTTTCTTGTTTTACCAATGACCCGATGGAGATTCTTAAGTGAGACTTGCCCTATGTTGACCTGTAACCTCTATCTAAGCATGGATATGACCTTTAAGAGGCTGTATTATGTTGTGAAGAAGATTCACCACCTGGTGTCATGATCCTCTTGGTTGGAGATGCTTTGTTTATGCATGGAATCATACAAAAACTCATCAAAATGCCTTCTTCATCAGATGGAGTTTGATTATTTGATTGAGCACCCTGTTGGATTCTTTTGGGAGATATTAATGGAATCCTTCTAGTTATGTATAATGTAAATGTAATGTAAAAAATGTGTTCACTCTCCCTTTTATTTCCACTACTTCATATCATGCCATGACTATGGTTGAATCAAGGAGTAAAAGATGTTTCAACTTTAGTGTATATTGGAAATGAATATTTTGCCACATTTTGAAGTTATACGGACCCTATAGATCATGACATCACCCTCCATAAGTGCCACATGGCCTCAAGTGACATCCTTTTGCATATTGTAACTACTCATGCTTGAGGTCCTTTAGATGAAGTCATTTCTAGATTGCAATAGTCAATAGACCAAAAACAAAGAAAACCTTAATTTTCACAAAGTTACATTAAATTCTCCAAAAGTCTTGAAAACCATGTTGTTAACTTAGCAAATCCTACTTTGAAGGTCTTCATCTATTATGAAACAACATATACCTTGGAAACACCACATCACCCTTGCTTCATAGTGAATCCATCATGACTTGGATTCTTGAGAGTTACTTTAATTTTTCCAAAATTACCTCAAACGTATGCTAAACATCTCATAAAGTTCAATCTATGAAAAAATAGTTAATCACTTGCGGACCATGACTTCATAGTTTGACTATACCACCCTAGAATACCTTAATCACTACTAGGACAAACATCACATCTTTGACATGAAAAGACAAGCCATGACCAAGACTAAAACCTTCAAGGGTTATCAAAAAAGTTAAACAATGCCTAGATAGCAAGTTTTAAATGCTACTCACCTATGGTTGTCAATTTTAACTAACAGGACCTTAGCATCGGCACTAATGAATGAATCCCTAAAAATATAGACCTAGAGTGTAACCCCTAAAATGGAAATGAAATGATGCAAGAGGCAAAACAACAACAACAATAATAAAATAAAGAACCTCCCATTCACATCACGTTCCAACAAGACACTCCAGACAAGCATTTGTATTTGTGAAACTTTTTCCTAGAACAAGAGTTTACAGAATAAACTCAGTGTGAGATGTCCTTTGAGATGGAAGTATATCATGATGAATAATGATTTGAGATTCCAAGGGATAGTACTAACCTAAGCCCAAAAGTGGTAGGTGTTCTAAACATGCTCTAGATAAGTCCCACAATTTGTTCTCCAACACAAGCAAGTGCAACACTTATCATGTTTGCCCTAGAGGTTCTAGGCAAAACATTCTTAACATCCATGACATGAGCCAGATCCACACCAAACATCGGGAGGTTGTGTGACTATACAAAGAGGAACATGAAACATGGCAAAATATTGAAGAGAAATTTGAAGAACTCAAGTGCCAATTGAGTGCGGTGGAAGTGACTCAGCTTAGGATATTGGGCCTTTGCCAAACAATTTTGAGAAGTGAACCAATGCTTGTAGTTGGAGTTCTTATTACTTGTAAAATAATCAATAAGTTGGAGACACCCATGGAAGTTCTACTCACTAAATGTAAAAACCAAGTAAATCCTAAATAGGAGAAAATTTGGGTAACATAGTAAATTTCTAAGGCCATGGAGATCTGCAATGAATTTTTGAATAAACCGAGTTCCATCATTCCCATCATTGATGGGGTTTTTATCAACTTAACATGGCTAAGTGAAATTTGGAAGCACAACTACTGCCTGAGGAAAAATAGTGCTAGTAATTGGCTAAGAATGCTTTGAGCATTAAAGACATCGTCCAATGCACAAAAAGTTTCCAGAATGTTGAAGAACTAGAAACATAAATAAATGTCCATCGACAACAGCTGAATGCTAGTTTCTTAGTGCTATGAAGATAAGTTTTGGTAGAGGTTGGGGCCCTCGAGGATGCTCACAAGACTACAAGTGTTCAGCTTGAGACTTTGACAAGTGAAGCTGATACCTTTTTGGAGCAACCCAAGGAGTTGAAGAGATTGAAGGGTGAAGTGAAAGTTATTACTTCCAATGTTCAGACAACCCTCAACCAGTAGGAGGAGCTCAAGTGCAAAGTCCAAGAGATGGATCCCATATTTGTGTCTATTGAGGAAACTACCACATAGTCCAAGCTGGACTATCAATTTAGTATTGGGTATGTTGGACCCCAAAACTTTTAATAAATATATTCTAAGTATTTTGGAGCCATAAGTGTGAAAGAGCAAAGGTGCAAGAACAAGTGGGCAGGACCACGACATGGTAAATAGAAACATAAGGGAACATTGTGGAAGACTTTGGCATAGAAGGGCGAGTCATGAAAGACAAGGAAACTGATAATGAGTAGAAGGTACAAGACTCTAAAAAGCACAAGACTAGGAAAAGAGCACAAGGGGCGAAAGTAGTTACAAAATAGTGCACAAAAGTAATGAAGATTAATAAGAATGTAAATATAGGACCGGTCTGTGAAAGAAGAGGAACATGAACACAAAGATATAGCATAGAGATGGTATATAGGGGTGGTTATAATCCAGAAATCCAAGTTTTAAAAAGTTTTACAATCTGCTTGGATCAGATTTAAAATAAAATGGAATATTTTAATTTCCAATTTCCCCTTTTAAATAAATCCAAAAATTAAATTATAAAACATTCATAATTTTAATAAAGAAAATTGAAAGGATTTTTTATCACAGAGAGGAAATTAAAAACAAAATATAACATAGAAGATTTATAAAACTTCGATAATTTTAATAAAGAAAATTGAAAGGATTTATGATCACAGATAGGAAATTAAAAATAAAATATAACACAGAAAATTTGTTTACAGGGTTCACCAAATGGCTACGTCCCCAGGTCCACTCTGAAGTGTTCCAATCTTATTAAAACTCTTTGACATTGATTAAAAAAATCTCTCTGAATAAATAATTATTTCCATCCCAGATATCTATTTATGCAAATCCACTACTTCTATGCCAAAAACCTATTACTGCTGCCGTAAAATAACCTTGTAGTTATATCTTATTTCTCAATAATAATGTTGGTTGGGCAATAAGAAATTTCTTTGGGGTACTAACAATTTTCCTGAGTTGGGGTTTTTCCCATTTCGACAGCATGTCGTTGGCTATCCGAAACTTTAATCGATCAAAACCCAAAAATCCAAAAATGGAGTTCCACATCATTGATGTATCGCTGAGCATGGATAATGGCATAGAATTAGTGTCAAAACTGATCCACATTCTCATAAATAGAAAATAATTAAAATTCTCCACATAATATGTTGAATAATCTTTGCCAGCGATAAACTCTTTGCCGTCAATGTTTCTACGTACAACATCTATCAAGAAGCTTTAAAGAACATATTTTCTAATGTAGTAATAATGATAATAATTCCCACTTGAATGTAGAAACAATTCTTTAAAAAGATTCCAGGTCAAAATTAAATGTATATCAAGACTCCTTAAACTAAAATCAAAAACAAGATTTACATGTCTTGATTAATTCAAAATTTCTCGAAATTTGTAATTCTTGATTAAATCAAAATTTCCATGAAATAAAACAAAAATCAAGATTCCATAAACAAGACTTTAATTCATAATAACTCAAGAATTCCACGCTTAACTAAATTACATGCAACTCTAATCCTCCAACATTATCATGATAACATATATCTTTTCTTTATTGCATTCCACTTGAATAAATCAAGAATCCAAGATCAATAATCAAGAAACACCTTAAGACTTGGTAAATCAAGATTACCACTTAATACACCAAAGACTAAATAACATGGAATGTTTTTATTCCCGTGAAAGCCAAGAAGAATAAATCAACGCCATTGTCCACGTGGAAATTAAAAAGACTTTACTATGCAGGGAGTTTATTTTTTAAGTCTTTAATATGCATGTTTTGTTAAGAAGAGGGAAAGGGTATAGATTTTATTTTCTTTACTTTTCTTTTTAAAAATAAATAAATAAATATTTAATTTAAAAATATATTAAAATATATTTATTAATATTTTAAATAAATATATTAAAATATATAAATATTTAATTAAATATTTTAATAAAAATATATTAAAATATATATTATTGGTAACAATTTTTCAAAATTAATTATAAATGTTGCGGATGAAGGTGTGATATTATTACTTAAATAATGCTCTATTTACATTTGCAACAATAATTAAATATTGTAATTATAATTGATCAGAATCTTCAATGAGAAATCCCCTGGATCAAATTAGGCCCGAGTCAATATGAATTAATTGTAACGACTCTCCAAGACTCTTTATTGTTAATAATCTATGGTTAGTCATCACTTAAATATTATTAATGTAACCGAAGGAGAGAGGTTTATTTGTGTAGAAATACCCATTAGCTTTGTTTAAACATTGTTGTTACCATGGTTGGAATTGATATATATGTTGTTGATACCGTAATTCTGAAATGGTTAAAAATATAGAATTGAAGAGAGAGTGTAATGAAGGAATCACCTTGTAATCTGATTCAATGGAAACAATAAAATCTTTTTACATCAAATAATGGTGTGTTGAACTCTATAGTGTTAACTTTGCTTTTATGATATTAGTTATATGCATTGTATGAATTCATCAAATGACTGATTCTAGATTAATGTTGCCAGTAACAATGACTATACATAGTAACTCAAGCACCTAAGTAAGATTTATCTATCCACCATTGTGCGACATAATTGATGGGGACCGATCTTGTCTACGCATCTCAAGTGAGCGCATGAGGTTACTCTTCACGTGATATGTCAACGTGCAAACTCGTTGACATGTCCTTTCTATTTGGCACATAACTAATACTTAGTTATGTGAAGCTAAGGAAAAACATCCAACATTTTTCTTTCAATGGCTGTAATTTATGGTGGTCTCATATCATGGCCAATACCGACATCTCTCTTTTTGAAACAATAAGAATCAATGCCCTTCAAATTTTTTTAAAGGCATTACAATTGTTAGAGATATTGTGTCTTGAACATATTGGATTTCATGGCCTATATTACAAATGAAGTTCAATATTTTAGCTTTTGACTTACCTTTCATCTTGTGTATATATGAGATTTTGCTAGATGTCATGTTACACATATTGGGTTTGCAACCCCTAGTTTCATAGTGGAAATATTGGGGGTACAATTGTTACACCACTTTCAATAATTGCTCTCCATGTCTTATATTTGATTATGAGTCCTTTCTCTTTGGATCTTGGCAAGTTGAACAAATGTTAGAGTTTGAATTCTTCTCCTCAAACATGGCTTTCCAAAATGAAGTGTATATGAAATGCTAGGATTGAGCCCAATTGTTTTCTTTCTTTGGTGTCTTCTCTACACATATAAATTATAAAGCATAAGTGCCCTATGTGCTTTAGACTCGAGACATATAACACATAATTTAGACCTTTCCTCATGCTCAACATGTTTGGCAATGAAGTCACAGTTTAATATTGACTATGATTTCAAAGAATAAAATAACAATTCAAAAATAAATCTTAAAAAAAATTATACTTTTTTTATAAATCTAAGAAAAAATTATGCCCCACATTTTTGTATATATATATATGTGTGTGTGTGTGTGCGCGCGCACGCGTGTGCGCTAAGATACGTGTGTATATGCTAAGACACGTGTTTTATTAATATCAATCACTTAAAGTCAAATCATTCTAGGGGATATTGGAAGTGTATGTGACCTCTTTATTCAAAAATTGGGACACACTATTATGTTTATTTTAACATTTTCACCCATAACCCTTACATTTCAGAATGGTTTTATTTTGGATAATATTTAATGATCTATTTATATTAATTTTTTATTTGAATGTTTTCAGAGCCATCATACTTTTTAAGCTCTGGAAATTTAGAAAATTGTTTATTTTCAATAATAAAAATATCTTTGTTAATGATAAATTTGTGATATCTTATATATTTTTATAGATTCATGACAAGCAAGGAAAGTTTTCATGGAATTTCAAAATTTATAGTAGTTGTTTAACCATTGGGAGAACAACCCTGTACCATGAGCCTAGTTCCTCTAGATCTACCATTAAAAAATTCTTTTCCACTAACGTCCAAAGAGTGGCAAAGCCACTTCTTCACCCCTCCTCCATAACAACGGGGTTAGATTCTATCACCGTGCGAAAAACCTTATAGTGGTTCATCTCAATTGTCTTCCCACTTCAAAGTGGTGATAAAACAAGCATATTTATGTCTCCACCTCTTTAATAAACTTCCTAATTTCTTTGCCTCTTCCAAAAATATTAATTAGGTAAGGTGCACAAGTCCACCTTAACGAGAGCCCTTTTCTTGGGCTAATCATCCTCTCAGATCTAAGTCATATAAGGGCATTGGAAATGCTCGTCTTTTCCGCATCTAAAAAAGGAAACCAAGAACAGAAAAAGAACCCATGGTTCCCCCACCCCAAAAAAAAAAAAAAACAGGGTTCGAGAAGCCCTGACGAAATCACAATCACCGCAGCACCTGAAGTGTCTTGACAGAAATCTCTTCCAAGCAAAAAGGGAGACGACACAACAAAGGAACTCCACATAGAGGAAGCCCATCTAGAAAGCTCAACCACTGACAGGTAAAGGCCTACACATTTACCAAATAAACATCTGCTGCCAATGTCAGATTCCAGTAGAGACAAAACAGGGGACTCAGCAGGGTATCCTCTGATCCAAATGGTGATGCACGTTATACAGTGTCGCCGCAGGGTATCCTCTGATCCAAAAAGGTGGGTTGACTGAACAGGGCCGCTTCTCAGCATTAAGTTGAGATGAATCAACTGGAAGTGAATAAGAGACCCCCTGATTTCTGAGAGCACGATCCAGAGCAGGAGCGTTGTGGGACAAGGAAGGGAGCCAGGATAAACAGAAGTCCGGGCAGCAGTGAAAAGGGTTTGAGGCGTTCCAGAAACCTGGGTAAATCCAGTGCTCCTCCATTGCCTAAGAACATTCTTTTGCCGCAGAGGAGTCAAAGGAACGTTCAATGTCGATCAGTTGAAGCTAAGCCAGAACGCCCTTTGACTCGGAGACAGGTTCAGACCCGTCAAAACCTTCGTCCTCCAGATCTTCAAGTTCATCCAAAGCCAAATCAGTAGATGATAGCCGTCTAGGGTTTTTAGTTTAAATTTTCTGGCTGTCGTCATTGCAGTCGCAGTTGTTCTGGTCGAATTCAAGTTCTATCGCTGTTAATTATTATTGATTAATAAAAGTTTTATCATTATTCTAATCTCATAATTATTAGGGACTAATTCAAATATTAAAACGACGATAACATTACATATCAGTGAGGTTTGGCCTTTTCCAATAGTCTTTTCACATGTACCTCAAACTACTTTACTAATATATTTAGTAAAACAAATAATCCGCTGTCCATTCTCTATAATTCAATAGATACGGTTGGAAATTTGATGGCCCAAAATTATCTTCATTAGAAGAGAGAGTAATAATTTTGGTAATGTTGGAAAAAGGTAAATTCAATAATAGTAATGACAAGAGAATAGTTAATTTTATTTTTGCATTAGTTTTTGGATATGAATGTAGTAATGATTATATTTGAAATATTTTATCTGTGACGTTTTTTAAGTTAAAATATATGATAAAGGTTGGGGTGATAGTTGAAGTAATATAAATAGAGATATATATGGAATGTTAAGAGGCCGTTGAAACATATTTGTATTTGACAAAATTAAATTTTGTTATGAAAGAAATAAAAGTCTTATCATGTGTATATATATAACACTCGTGTCTCGTATGCGATAATGGTGTTGCAAACTTATAATAATGGGGTAGGTGGACCTGAAAAACGATATTAATATCCAGTAAAGTTTTTGACTATGTTGAATATATATATAGTCAATCTCCACGCATACATGTAAATTATAGATGAAAGATAGATTTCATTAATGAGTGATGTTTTTATTTTCAATTTTGTGAGTTGATAAAGACGACATTCATAGATAAAAAATGACCTAATAGCATTGGTCGTTAGCAATTTAGAAAAGATTGATTTACGATGAAGACATGCCCATAAATTGTTGAGAAGTTTAGAATGTGATTGGTCAAGTGAGGGAAGTGAAAAACTAAGTTGTATGTACTTACTAGATATTGTGGACTTGCACTAACAATTGTCAGTAATTTTTGCGTTAAAAAGTCATTATTTGGTATCGACCCCGAATTTCTCATAAAATTAGAGGAGAAACTAGACACAACATATGATTTGGTTTATTTATTAACGACAATACTTCAATTATGACAATCTTAACAGAAGTATCTAAACTTATACTATAATAAACTTAATAGGTATAATGATTGACATTATTTAAAAATGCATTATTATAAAAGACATTTGTTAATGTTCTATTCAACTTTAAGGAATATTCCTAAATAAAATTAAGAAAATATACTAATATTTATATAATAAATTTTAAGTAAAAATTTATATTTATTATTATTATGATATATATTTCAAAATTTTAATTTATAAAGTGATTCTTATAATTTTTACTTTAACAAAAATTAATGATATTCATAAAACTAAACTAAATAATAATAAATGATTAAAGAATACCACCAACCATAGAAATACCTCGTGACATATAACATTGAGAGATTCCGATTTTATAAACACATTGACTTAACAAAATATTCTCCCTACTGTTTTCTCCCTTAACCATAGTTCTTTTTGTTGAAACATATAGGTCAAAAGCATCAATGGGCAAGGAAGACAACGCAAGTTACAAGCCTATACTAACAATATGGTAGACTTTGAATAATTCATTGCAGTAGTCTTAAAATGCATTAATACTTTTGTCAAATATTGACGTTGTTTATTTCAAACTCTTCTTCATTTGATTCATGTTTTGTCTTTTCTATTTTATTTGGAGTTTAATTTGTTTATAAATTTAATCATTTAAAATATTATAAAACATTATTGACTATTTTATATTAAATTTTTTACTAAAAATTTTAATCAAAAAATATTGATTTATGTAACCACATCTTTACAAATAAAATTGTTAACAACAAAATAGAACTGAAAATATATAACTATATTAATATAGTTTCAACTTAAAAAGATATCATACATGCATTTCATAGACTTGGGTAAAGAAAATCTATTCATGGATGGAAAGTAAATTTTTCCATCGCGAAAAAAAAACATTCTACTTGATGAACATTTTATTCTGGCTGCTACTTAATATCTTAGTTTATTCAAAGCCATCAAATACTATTCATACAAATTGATTGAGGTACTCATCAACAGTTGTGTATTGGACTTCTGGGTAAAGCTGACTTCCCTCCACTCCATCCGGTCCAATTTCAAAATTGGTTTGGTCTCCTTTCACATAAAGGGTATGAAAACTTGCAATTTCAACATTCTTTGGATGTGGTGCCTCTACATCATCAACCACATTTAAAGATAAATATATTTTTTTATTATTAATTTAAAAAAATTAAAAAATTAAATTTGAAACTTCCTACCTTCAATTAGTTTAATAACCTCCTCCTCAGATAGGTACTGCTTCTCCAGGGTCTTCCCTATCTTCTTCTCCCAAAGTGCTACAAGCTCATTAAATGACAAAGTGTTGGCAGGAAGCCTCAAATAAAGGATCTTGTTCAAGGCTCTAGGATCGTCCACTGACTTGATTGTATATGTTCCAACATCTTCTTCCTTTAAATATATACCTGCATTCCCATTCAAGGATATTTAAGAAAAAATCAAATATAATTATAAATATTAAAAATATATGATGATAAATTTTTAATAAAAATTATGAATATTAAATTTTAATTGTATTGTATCCTTTGAATCCCATAGTTTATTTCAATTTTTAAATCCATCTTCACAGATGATTGGATTTATCACAAATATATACACCCTTTTCAAAATACACAAACATAAAATCAAAATAGAAAAATAATAAGAGCTATTAATTTAAATAAAACACACAAATATGGTGAAAAGTATAATTTTTAATTGAAGAAATCACACCTTTCGGATTTCCATCTCCATAAATAACAATCTTATCTCTTGGAGGAGTTGTAAGGCCAAACTGTGAAAAGTTATGAAGAAAAACCTCTGCAAAACAGTTCGAACAGACATATGTATATGGAATGCCTTCTGCCTCAATAGTCCGCCGTAGTTTGGCTCTCAAATCATACAAACTTTTTATGGGTTCTACAGCATGGACTCTATCAACATCCATTCCAAACTCTGATGGGTAAAACCTCTGCACAGTAGAAACATATTGGTAAATTGTTATAAAGACATTTTTTTGGGGTTGATAACTTGCCTTAAATTTCAAGATTGAGGGTATCTCCTTAAACGTTAAGTATTAGAGAGTGAAATATTATACTCAATTTTAATATTGAAAATTCCACAATAAATTGCAATGTAACATTTATATTTTAATTTAACTACCAAACTCCATATATATATATAACACACATATATACATATATTAATTTATGAGAATTATATAGATATGAATTGTACCTTGATAGTCCCAACTTCTTTAATAGCCTTGATGAGATTGAACTGCTCCCCTGTAAGAAACGTAGTAATAGTGGAAATGACTACATCTACCATCTTAATTGCTCTAATAAGGCTTGCATAATCGTCTATAGACCCCTGCACATAATTATTGAGACACAAACTAGATTTAAGCTAGATTGACTGTAGATTGACTGGTTCAGAAGGAGCTTTGCCAGACTAGAAATTCAGGTTTAAGCCTGGATCCGTGAATAGTTTACAAGAGGAATTCGACCTTAAAATAAAAGAGAAATCGAGTGGTAAAAAGCATCTGAAGTCCAGATCGACTTACATAGAGTATGGTTGCACCTGATGATTTGAAGGATTCAAGCAGCTCGGCTTTGTCAAGAGAAGTAGCAGTGGATTCCCTGACAAGAACGAAAGTGGGATGGCCTTGAGCAAGGCTGGCTTTGGTTACATGACGGCCAATGTGACCAGTTCCTCCCACTATCAAAATTCTGCTGCTTCCCATCTTCTCCACAATTGTTTTCTATTCAGCTAAATGAAACGATGCTGTGTGAATGAATGGCAGAAGATGAACCAAATTTATAGCAGGAGCCGGCCGTTATGGGAGTCAAAGCCGCTAGATGATAAAAATGGTCTAATCTAATTATTAGTTGTAATAAACACATTATTTGTGGATATGGATAGACTTATAAGTCAAATTGTGGAACGGGTCCTTTTAAGAAGTCAAGGCTAATAAATTTTAAATAAGGGTCTAAAGGTTGGTATCAATCAATTTTCATAATATTTATTAAATCTAAGAAAGTATGAAATATTATAATTTTATTATAATATAAAACAATCATTGAATCCTCTTGCAACAGAATGTAACTTTCTGCTAAGGTGGAAAACAAATCCATCTCACTACCATCCCCCAGGTACTTCACGTCTCCCTTATTCTAAGGGAATTTATAAGAGAGAGAGCTCGTTATTCATATTGAAATAGAGCATATCCTTGATTAAGGACATAGGATAAGTACATTTAAATGTTACCTTGGATGTCGTTTCCTTATTCTTGATGCTTAAAGCCAATGTTTTCTTCCTCTAAATCTTTATATTTTTTAATCGAAAAATAAAAAGTAAATCTTCAATTTATAAAGAAAAAGTAGAAAAAAAATTGTTTTCTTCAAAAATAAAAGTATATCTCATTTGTAAGACTTACGTTTTTTCGTTATATTTTTTTTCGTAGTCTTCAAGGGGTTTTCAAGGATTCTATATCATGTGAGTTATTTGAGAGCGGGCTTCCTGAGCTCTACTTCTTTAATCAACCTCTCTAAGTTTTGTAGATAGTATTCTTGTAAAATAAGTTTTTTATTCTCATTCTTTCTGTTGCAATCCAAAATAAAATCCTTTTCATTGTTATCCCTCAAAATTCTTCTTCTTCTAGGTCATCCTCTTTGATAAATATAAAGCACTCTTGTCCAAGCACATCCTTATCATAATATGGCTCATCAAGAGGAGAACAAACCCCTGGATCTAGAGCTTCCTCTTCAACAACTACTTTTTAAAAAACAATTCTTTTAAAAATATCAAGATAAATATATAATAATTTTTTAATATTATAAATAAAAAATATTATAATTGTATTAGAATATAAAACTTAAATTTTTTTTTAAGAAAAAAAAATATAAAATATTTTTTATGATAATATTTTATATTTATATCTGTGTTGTGTTGTGTGTATATATATATATATATAACGATTTGATGATCATTTCTCACTTTTACTTTTTAAATATTCTGACTCAACTCACCCTACCTTTGCCGATTGGCTAGCTATTTGAATCCACCTTGCCAATGTCATTTGAACTTCTTTGATCCTTTGAAGGGCCATTTTTTTTTATCCTTCGCTATTTTTTTGTTGATTCATCTTCGAGTTCTTCGCTGTGCTATTTGTCCTTCACTGAGCTTGGAGGCTTGGAATTGCTTTGTTGAGTGTTTGCCTCGAGATGGGAGCTATAACATTCTTTCTCTGCAAGATTTGTTTCCTCCTTTCGATTAGAGGCCCTGGTTTTGGCTGCCCTCTGTTTGAGGCAATTGGCTATGTTTCTTTGTGCATGTTGTGGCTCCTTAGGGCGATTTCGAGTCTCGTTGAAGATGTCTTTGCCCCCGTCTTGACTTCATTGGTTTTGTCTAGATGTGGTTGTTTCTACTTGGCTATTCGAAGTGGGTCTGAATGTGGCATACCGACATAAATTCCATGAGTTTTATTTCAGAAACCACTCTTCCCCTGTTTATTTTATGGTCTGTGTGCCCCTCATTGTTTTGATGTAGATGTGTTGATTGCTTGATCCTTGAAGTGATGGAGCTCTCAATATATCTTGCGGTGATATGGTTTCTTGTTGGTAGATACAAGAATTTTTAAGGTGATGGTTGTTGTTAGCTGGATGTTTTGGGGTAAGTTTATCTAGCACTCACATATTCTGATTTTATTTGAGAAACAATTATATTTTATTTTATATATATATATTTTTTTTATATTATATAAATAATATTAATATATATATATATTTTTTTTTGGTAAGAGTTGTTTAATCTTAAATTGAGATGAATCAATATAATATAGGGTTAAAAAATATAGAAATTAATAATCACAAGGGTGATAACCGGATTTATAATAAGTCAGTGAATTTTAAACTTAGATAAACAATTTTATGAATTTAAATATTGAGATATGTTAAAAATAGTTAGTACAACTATCAATTGATATTGTAATAAATAGAAAATAAAATTACTTGGTTTAATGGGCATATGTAGATTTGATATGGAACATACTAGAAGTAGATTAGTTTTAGATTCTAGATCAATCATCAGATTCTGAAAATTTGCACTTTATGATCTCAAACATTTGTGTCAAATCTAGACGATTACATTGATGTGCCTATCTAATTTGGACACTAGTGTCCAATACAAAATATTGACTAGATCTGGATGCCATCCCTTAGAACCTTATGTGTTTTAAATCACATTTGCTCTAGTGTACTTATATATCACTCATAGGCTATCACTCCAAATCCTAGTTCTTCATATTCATTTTGATTGTGGGGAAAATGGATTAGTGAACTCATAGTGTCGAGCTAACCCAAAATACCCCTCTATCAATGGGTGTTGCCTACATAACCATTGCTCCAAAGAGATACTTAGAATGATGTAGTTATCCCCTAATGTGTTGTCATGTGTGTACACAAGGGTAAAATATATAGAAAGCAATTACATACAATGATATAACATGTAACTTGACAAATATGACTCATGGGTTATTCTCTTCATAGTTCAACCCTGTATATGGGTTGTCCCTAAGATTGATATTGACATAGGAAAGAATAGGGAAGCTTTTCTCACTTGAATGCTTTTAGTAAGTTGTCTTGTGAGAGGTATGAATTTGTTAGGTGAGGTATGAATGAAGATTAATCATGCATATATACCAATCCTTTTCAGAAATAGCTCACATTAAATCACTTATACCAACCATAAGGATAAGTTATAATTACAAATTGTATGACTTTAAGCCACTAAACTCTTAGTTTAGCACAAGACACTTGTATTGACATAGACATTTGGCTAAGACACAAGAATCCAAAAAGCTAGAAAATAGGTACAAGTCCAAAACTTGTAGAGGGTGACAATAATTAGGTTTATAGCATTTTGAGAAGTATAGAAGCCTTGTAATCAAAATAACATATGGTCAGACTAAAAGACAATAAATAAGCATAAGAGATAGTTGATGTGAGCCTTTCAACAGTGGGAAGGTCTAGGAATTGAAGGATATAACCATAAGAAGTAATTTCTAAGTATACAAGATTGAGGTGCTATATAATTCAGACTTAATATATATATTTTTTCCCATTTAACCTAGTAATAAAATTTCTAGTTTACAAGAAAAGAAATGTATACCTAGGTGCGTATAACACACATTTTATTTGTATGAGTCCAACTTGAGGGTTTTAATAACTTAATTGACCTACAACCAAGATCATGTTATAATATATAATCAATGCATATAATATGGAATTTAAATAATTTGAAATGGTTTGAAATAAAGAGAGCAAGGTTAGGATTACACATGTGTATCAATGCAACTATCTTGTCTTTTGGATATTTGATTTGAAAATATGTTTCATTATGAATCATTGAAACTAAGATTTAAAAAATGTAAAACTTGAAAATGTGTATATATATATTGGAGGTCAGCTTGCCCCCAACTTTGGAGCAAATGTGAGTTGCCACCTAGTAGTTGAGGTTATCTCAACTGTGCAACCCAATCATACTTATAACCTAGTGAGCATGAGTGATCTAAGTCAACTCACGCTATAAATTTGGTAAGGGTAGATGATTTAATCACTCCATATTATAAACTTGGTAAGATTGAGTGATTTAATCACCTCAACTTTGCTAAAATTAAGCCATCTATTGTAGTAGATTCACTAAATAATAATCCATAAAAGTCCATCCTAGTGTATGCTAAAGTCTGTAGAAGTATTTGAAATCTAAAAAGAATTTTGATTTTGTAATTTAAGGTTCCCTTTGCATGGCATATGCACCTAATGCATGTCTCAAGTTGAAACTTGGGTATAAAAATGGTACCAATGTATATAATGCTACCAAAAATGTGTATTTGAATCATATAACTGTGTAATTTAACTAGTTTTAAATTTTACAAGTGTGTAATACATATTCTCATGACATGACCCCACTGAAATATGAAACTGATAATCGATATAAGTGTGGATAACATGTTTCTATGACATGCCTCCGCTACATCTAAAACTATGAACAATGTGGAGGTCATTCCTCTATGGCATGTCCCCATTGATATGTACCCCATTTTGAAGTGAGGGAAAGTACAAATTGGTAGTCACCTTACCTCAAAATGATAAGATAATTGTATAATATATGAATGTATCATGTAGCATATAGAAGAATCATGTCTAGGTAGATATATCATTGAAGCGTGTAGAGGTGATCACATCAAGGCCTAATATGCATGATATAAATCATGGCAACATCTAGATAATAAAAATACAAGTTCAAAATGTAATCAAGCACACATATAAGAGTACTTGAAATCAAATCAAAATATAATGGTCCAAGGAGACCTCAAATAAGGAGCTTATTCAAATGCCGCATAATCAAAGGGACAACTTATTCAAATGTCCACAAGGAAAGCAATGACATATTCAAATGTCAAAGTAAGCGAAAAAAGCCACAAGGGCAACAAACAATGGAGCATATCGAAATGATCAAATAAGAAAGACAATAGCAAGTAAGGCAAGACACTTAAAGAAGTGCATAAAAGGATTACTAGTCCATAAATAACTATGTTATAAAAAATATTAAGTGCATAGCATATCAAGTACACCATGAAATATATAAGCATGGATAAAGGCATGTATAAGCATATAATATCAAAAATGATAATGGAAAATGATCATAGAATAATGAAACCTCATTGTATCATGACCAAAGAAGTGGATGCCCCCAATGTCCATATGACATGAGTATAGGGAATGCCCAACATCATAAAGTGAACATGTCATGTGCCTGGGTATGCATGTATCACACTCAAAAGATATAGGAAATATGTTTGTATATAGAAAGGAATGATATGTTATCTACCAACATGGAATTAACAACCTAGATGCCAAGGAGCTAAGAAAATATGTAAATGCTGAATATTTTTTTGGATTTTTGGATTTTTTTATATATATTGTTGGAATATTTGATTACAGGTGTTATGTACAAGTAAAGGAACTACTAGAGGCCAATGTAATCATCAAGGAGATGATTATGTGAAGGTTTTGTATCATGTGTGTCATAATCATATGTTGCATAGTCAGTATCATCAAGATCATACCAATCCTTTGTGATATTAGGATCATATCAATCTTTTATGTTATCAGTATAGGAAAGATGTAACTTCTTAGGTTGTTCTTGAACATACATGATATGTCCATTTGATCATGTATATATGAATAACGAACTACCCCATGTTGTGGTTATGCCTTTTCTGATATGCCATCATGTGTATCTGCATGGACCTAAGATGTTAATACCTTATGAACATCATGAGCTATATGGTTTGCCTTGCCTTTATCTATATTTAGTTCTGTATATTCTAGAGATGGATTTAGTTTATATGTACCAAGACCTATAGGTATGATTAGTAATTATGTGGTAAGTTAATAAGCATATCAAAATGAATCTTACTAAGTTGTTCATATGTCATATTGATATTAGGAATAGTATCATTACTGTCATAATCATTTGGAAATTTTAGAATCTTTGGTAATGGTATTTTCTTTATTTATTTGTTCTTTTGACCCTTCTCTTGCTTTGAATTGTCTTTTGGTAACCATTTTTATTATTTTGACACTTGTGTTTTAGGATAAGTACTCATAATGTTAGTAGATTACTTGAATGATGTATCATTAACATGATCAACATTGTCTTTGAGACTTTGAATTTTATTATTTAATATAAAACAATAATCTGTATGATGCCCATGCATTCTATGATATGCACAATAGTATTTGGATCTTCTTATAGGATGTAGAAGAGGTAATTGATTCACTTTGTTTCGAAGCATTTCACTTAAGATTTTATTTAGACTCTTAGTAGCCTTTGGTATAAGATTTGAATCACTTGTTTCAATGTATGTCATTTTATATTTTCATTTGGAAGTGAAAACTTGTTATGTATGACATTGTTAGAGGAAGATGCAAACACATGATTAACGCTAACACATTTTGGATTCTATAGGTATGCAATCTGACTTTTCAATGATGTCATTTCTTAACTAACATATTGATTTTTCTTCTATAACTCTTCCATTAACGCAGTCATTTTGGTGATTTGATCTTTTAGGGCTTCAAAAGCATAAACTCTAGGTAAATCTAATTGAACATGCAAACATATACCATTTACCTTACTCATTGAATGAGTGATAGTATGGACCTGGTTAGAGGGATGGTAGCCATCACCCTCTTTAGGGTTATGAAGAGGAAGGATTTTTTTCATATTAAACATGATTTTAGAAAAATAAATTTTGGTTTTTTAAATAAATTGTAACAATTGACAGATCGTAAAATTTAAAAAAAATCATTAGAGCATACTAGGAGTTGCATGGAAAGAAACAGAAGTTGGATTCACCAAATGTTTAATCCTAAATTGAGATGGATCAATATAGCATAGGGTTAATAATATAGAAATTAACAAGCATAAGGGTGATAAACTGATCTATAAGAGGATAATTAATTGTAAACTCTTATAAATAATATTTTAAATTTAAATGTTGAGATATGCTAAAAGTAGTAAGTACAACCATTGATTGATATTATAATAAATAGAAAATAAGAATACTTGGATGGTTTACTCTACACATGTATATATGATATGGAACAACATAAAAGTAGACTAAATCTAGATTCTATATCAATCATCAGATTTTATAAATTTTCACTATGTGGTCTTAAACGCTTGCATCGGATCTAGACAGTTGCATTGACACATCTATCTAACTTGGAAATAGGTGTCCAATATAGAATATTATATGGATAAATATGTGACTACTTGGAACCTTCTAGGTTTTTTATTGCCTCTCCTCTGGTGTACTCAAATCTCGCTCATAGGTGTTTGCTCATTGTCAAATGATCAAACCCTCATTCTTCATCTTCAGAGTGTCTTTGCTAAAAATGGGTTAGTACACTCACAATGTCGAGCTAACCCAAAAGACCCTTTTATCAATGGGTATTGTCTATATAACTGTTGACCATTTTGGTCCTACAGACCAAAATCAGTCTCCTTCTCCCCTTGCTGTTCTGAACCAGTTCAAATTTGGTTTGCACAAGTCTTTTAGCAAAAAGATGAACCAGTTCAAAGAATGCAAGGATTTTACAAAGCTTCTTCAGACATTTCTTAGGAAGAAATTCGCAAGGAAAGAGACCACAAATGTTCAAGACACTTTTCCTTAAGGTTGGAAAAAGAGGTTCAACGTCGGGGTTCAACGACATGATCCTTCCAAGAGCTTTAAACTTTAAACTTAACATGTTGAACCGTTGAACCATTGTTGGTTCAATTGGTTGGTTCAATCAGTTGGATCAAATCAGTCGATTCAATCATTTGGTTCAAATGATTGGTTCAAGCGACTCAAGTTTAATTGGGAGGTTCAAGGGGTTTTCTGAAGCCTGAAGGATAGGTACCCTTGCAGAGGGCAGTCAGGTACAAACTAGACCATTCTAGCAAGCTGCAGAGGGCAGTTCCAGACCCAAAGGTGCCCTTACGGAGGGCAAAAAATAGGAAAAGTGAACAAGGCAGAAAAAGGTAAGTTCCTTAAAAAAAGAAAGACCAAGGCAAAAATTTCCTTTGGACTTTTTGTCCAAAGGAATTTCATAAGGAAAAGAACGAAGGTCGAATTTCTTTTGGAAAAATGCCCAAAGGAATTTTTTTGGATATTTTGTCTGAAGAAATTCATAAGGCAAAGAACCAAAAAAATATTATCATTTAGGAAGAATTTCGCTGCAAAATGGCAAGGTGAATTCTTTTGAACAAACGTCTGAAGGAATTCCTTCAGATATTTTGTCCAAAGGAATTTGCCAAAAGGGAAAGCCCAACTGAAACCAAGCAAGCAGCAAAACATGAAGGGAACAATTCCTTCAAACAATTTGTTTGAAGGAATTGAGAGGCCAATGCAGCCCGAAGGATACCAAAGGTTAAGTGCCCTTGCAGGGGACTCTCGGCTACCAAAAGGGGACCTTCTTCCAAGCCTGAAGGGACACCTTCCCTTCAGGAGGGTTCAATGACAGAGATCCAAACAAAGAAAAGTCTGAAGGAAAGTCAAGCCGAAGGAGTTGCCAAAGGGGTGACAAGCCGCAGACGTCAAATTCACAATAATGGAATAGCTATTGGCTTTCAAATTATGACGGGCGCGTGAACGTCAACTTTGAGGTAGTCAAGTAACCATTGATCTTTAAATGATTGAGTGTGAATTTGAAGGAATTCAAAGGCCTTAAGGCCAAAAGGAAGAGCCCACTGAGAAAAGAGCCCAAGGAGCCAACAAAGGATGATAAGATAGCCTCAAAAGTTGAAATTTCAGGAAAAGACAAAGCTAAGAAGAGACAAAACAATGAGATATGGACAAAACAACCCAGGTGGTAAAAGGGAGGTGTTAATAGGAGAGTTATTACAGTAGTTGGAATAGTCCTTATGAAATGGTCATCAAGGAGCACAAACAGTAAATGATGTGGCTTATTTTTCCTCATTTTGCATTAATGAGAAGACAATTGCGTGAATGTCTTGAAGAAGGGGTCTTGTTTGCAGACAAACGATGTGGCCCATGATTTCACACATGATGTTTAATATATTTTAAACACTAAAAGTCAAAAATGGCAGCCGACACAACATTCTCTTTCAACGGCTTCCTCTTCCCAATGTTCTCAATGCACATGGGCCACTTGTAAAAAAGGGCGCCAAAGTCTTTTCCAAAAGGGCGCCATTGCTTCCTCTTGCTCTATATATATTGTAAACTCTCATTTGAGAGAGATCTCTCAGCTTGTAAGGCAGAGCTCTGCCGAAAATTTACCTTGAATAAAAAAGAAGCATTTTTGCCTCCATTTGAGCCAGCACTTTCGTATATGTGTATGGCTTTGTCCTATGTTAAGTCATTTTCCTTTATGCTTTCACAGAATGATTCTAGCATGTCTAGTGTATTGTGAGTTCTTCTTTTGCAGGTCAGCCAGAAGTGTCCACAATAGAGTATAGGTGCATGTGAACAGGCTACCATAGTGTGTCTTAGAACACCTCTGGTAGTTCTTCCTCCATGTATCTCTAGAGGACCCCTAGCTCACTAATGTAGAAGAGTTTCTCATATCAAATGAAGTGTATATCAGCTTGTTCTTAGTGTAAAGTGTATGTTCAAGCTAAGTATATCAACCATTTTTTGGTGCATCACCGTTTAGTTTAGGTTTTATTTTCAGTAAGCCTTCTCTCTTTTCATCCCCACCCCATTGTTAGCAGTAGGAAATCTAGGACCTCAGAGATGCATCAAAGGGAGCTAGCCCTTATCTAGAGATTCTCCCCTCAGTTTTGCCAAACCCATAGGCAAGAGAGGAGTCTCCATTGTGCTGCATGGAAGATAGGAGCTCAGCCTTCATTCAGGGGTGTAATCCACAGCATCAACATGATGTCAAGATTTCAACAATTTTTGGCACGCCCAGTGGGACAATTTGTGCAAGGAGTTGAAGGATTTTTGGTGTGTTCTTCAACCAACCAGCCTTTGGAGGATTTTTCATCAACACCAATGGTGACTCTGAGTTGAATCAGCTAGTTCAACCGTCCTAGTACCATCAAGAAATCACATTTTGGTATGTATAATCCCATTGCTCAGTAGTATGGACCTTGTTTTCCTTCACATAACTTTGATCAAGCTCAGGTTGTTCATGGCATCACCTCAAGCAGCTCTCCTAGTTGCCCTTCCCCTAGTGTAAGGGAAGTAATGCTGGAATTTTAGAAGCAAGTGATGGAGGTAGACAGATTGGAGGAGCAATATAGATACCAGCAAGAGCTTATGTACAAAGAGGAGTGCTTGTTTAGGCAAGCTCAGGCCTTATAATCCATGGAAGAAGTATCAAAATGGAAGAGTCCATTCATTCAAGGTAGTTATCCTTGTGTGCCCCCTCATATTCTAAATGAATCCCCCTCTTGTGCACCAAATCCTTTCTACCAGATAGCACTTGCTCACTCTAGCTCATTTGATGCATTAATCACTCTTGTTCTTAATCCCTTGCACCTAGCTTTCCAACATCAAAGGGCATTAGAGCAACCTCTCATGGAGACCAACCTTCTCAATTCTTTATATTGTGGACCCTCCTTTGAAGGGAATACCATGAACCAGCACATCTCTCTTCTAGAAACTCTTCCTGTACATCAACAGTCTCTTCCTAGTCTTCCTCAACCTCCTCAAGTCTTTCAACATGATGTCAAGATTCCAAGTTGGAGGAGGGAATACCATGAACCAGCTCAGGGCCTTAAAGAAATAAAGTTGCTCCTGCTCATGATGATTCCTATGAGCTCCAAGAAAGACTCTTTCAAGAGAATATAGCCAAGCAAATTGCAAAATTGGAGTCTAGAATGAGGTTCCTTAGCCAAGGTGTGATGGACAGTTTAGACCAAATAGCAGATTCCATGTCTGAACACACCCCATCTACACTCCTTCAAGATAGCTATTAGGCCACATATAATATAGATAAAGTGTTGGCCAAATGGAAGGAAGAGAATCATTCAATTTTAGCTCAAGGACTACCTCCTCTTCCATATGAGTTTAACCATCAACCTTCCACTTCATCCCTTCTCAAAGAGGAACCTGTTTTGCAGGAGGCAAGTGAAAAAGAGATGATCTAATTTGCAGCCACCCAAGAGGATATCATGAGCAACAATAAAGATGAAATCATCATGGATGCTCCCTTTGAAGACATCATCAGCAATGGAGAAGACACATGTCATGCATACATGCAGATGTTCCAACAATATGAAGAGAAAGGTAAGCATGGTGAGCTCTCTCCCCCCTTGTTTGATGAACTTCCTTGTTGCTTTGACGAGGAATATGACCATGCCATGGAACCCGAGTTGGAGGAGGATCAGGAAGATGTCTTTGAACAACTAGAGACTCTAGTCTTTGAGTAGGAAAAGGAGAGGCCTACCCATCTTGAAGAAAGCTTTGAAGAAGAGAGCCTTAGTCAAGAAGGTGATGTTTTGTGGGATGAGCAAGCAGTTTGTGATCTCATTTCAGACATCACGATAGCCACACTTCTTCAAGAAAGCCATGATGAAGTAAAGGATCAATTTGATAGTCTCTTCAATGAAGCATAAGGGGGCAAGTCAGTCAATGATGCATATCAAGGGGGTTATGAGCTAGATTATCCTTATGGTGATAAGCTAACAGCCGTTGATTTCTTGATGAAACACACCAACATGAAGGGCTAGCACGAGGCAGTCTCCAAAGAGTAAAGTGAATACACAGATGTTATAGACATGTTTGACCCCGATCCACTCAGATACAAGCCAATCAAGGTGGCAGGCAAGAAGAGCAAGTCACCAAGTCTCCATTCCATTCAACCACTTGTCTGGCATCATAAGTTTTCTTTCCAAGAAGGAGACTTAAGAATTTTTTCCTTTGATCCAGGAGGGAGGCACATATACCTAGTTAGCTGTACATAGTAGTTTGCTTTCAATTTTTCTTTCCTTGTTTTCCCTAAGTGTTGTTTGCAAAAGTGTAGTGTTTTTTTTTAGCCTTTGTTGTGTGTGTTTTCCTTTGTGTCTGGGGTAAAAGCTTCATGATTGATTCTTGGATATCTCAAGGCCATTGTCAACCTTTCGAGCTGTGTTTTGACTCCATGCCCAATGGACTTTGAGGCTACTAGTTTTCTTCATCATAGCAGGCATGCTTCCCTTGGGAATCGCCAAATTGTTGACCATTTTGGTCCTATAGGCCAAAATTGGTCTCCTTCTCCCCTTGCTATTCTGAACCAATTCAAATTTGGTTTGCACAAGTCTTTTAGCAAAAAGATGAACCAGTTAAAAGAATGCAAGGCCTTTACAAAGCTTCTTCAGACATTTTTTTGGAAGAAATTCGCAAGGAAAGAGATCAAAAATGTTCAAGACACTTTCCTTTAAGGTTGGAAAAAGAGGTTCAACATTGGGGTTCAACGACATGATCCTTCCAAGAGCTTTGAACTTTGAACTTAACGTGTTGAACCATTGAACCGTTGAACCATTGTTGGTTTGAATTAGTTGATTCAATCATTTGGTTCAAGTGATTGGTTCAAGTGACTCAGGTTCAAAGGGGTTTTTTGAAGCCCGAAGGACAGGTACCGTTGCGGAGGTTAGTTAGGCACAAATTGGACCATTCCAGTAGGTTACAGAGGGAAGTTTTGGACCCAAAGGTGCCCTTGCAGAGGGTATAAAATAGGCAAAGTGAACAAGGTAGAAAAAGGTAAGTTCCTTCAAAAAAGAAAGACTAAGGCAAAAATTTCCTTTGGACTTTCTGTCTGAAGGAATTTCGTAAGGAAAAGAATGAAGGTCAAATTTCTTCCATCAAAATGCCCAAAGGAATTCCTTAAGACATTTTGTTTGAATAAATTCACAAGGCAAAGAACCAAAAAAAGATTATCATTCAGGAAGAATTTCATGGCAAAATGACAAGGTGAATTCTTTCGGACAAAAGTTTGAAGGAATTCCTTGGGACATTTTATCCGAAGGAATTTGCCAAAAGGGAAAGCCCAACTGAAACCAAGAACGCGACAAAACATGAAGGGAACAATTCTTTCGGACAAAATGTCCAAAGGATTTCCTTCAGACAATTTGTCTAAAGCAATTGAGAGACCAAGGCAGCCTGAAGGATCCTGAAGGGCAAGTGCCCTTACGGGGGACTCTTCGCTGCCAAAAGGGGACCTTCTTCCAAGCCTGAAGGGACACCTTCCCTTCAAGAGGGTTCAACGAAAGAGATCCAAACAAAAAAAATTCTTAAGGAAAGTGAAGTTGAAGGAGTTGCCAAAGGGGTGACGGTCCCGCAGATGTCAAATTCACGATGATGGAATAGCCATTGGCTTTGAAATCACGATGGGGATGCGAACGTCAACTTTGAGGTAGTTAAGTAACCATTGATATTTAAATGATTGAGCATGAATCTAAAGGAATTCAAAGGCCTTAAGGCCAAAAGGAAGAGCCCACTGAGAAAAGAGCCCAAGGAGCCAGCGAAGGACGATAAGATAGCCCCGAGAGCTGAAATTCTAGGAAAAGACAAAGCCAGGAAGAGACAAAACAATGAGATATGGACAAAACAGTCTAGGTGGAAAAAGGGAGGCATCGGTAGGAGAGTTATTACAGTGGTTGGAACAATCCCTATGAAATGGTCATCAAGGAGCACAAACAGTAAACGACGCGGCTTGTTTTTCCTCATTTTGCATTAATGAGCAGACAACCGCATGAATGTCTTAAAGAAGGGGTCTTATTTGTAGACAAACAATGCGACCCATGATTTCACACATGACGTTTAATATATTTTAAACACTAAAAGTCAAAAATGGTAGCCGACACAACATTCTCTTTCAACAGCTTCCTCTTCCCAATGTTCTCAATGCACATGGGCCACTTGTAAAAAAGGGCACCAAAGTCTTTTCCAAAAGGGTGCCATTACTTCCTCTTTCTCTATATATATTGTAAACTCTCATTTGAGAGAGAGATCTCAGCTTGTAAGGCGGAGCTTTACCAAAAATTTACCTTGAGTAAAAAAGAAGCATTTTTGCCTTCATTTGAGCTGGCACTTTTGTATATGTCTATGGCTTTGTCCTATGTTAAGTCAATTTCCTTTATGCTTTCAAGAATGATTCCAGCATGTCTAGTGTATTGTGAGTTCTTCTTTTGCAGGTCAGCTAGAAGTGTCCACAACAAAGTATAGGTGCATGTGAATAGGCTGCCATAGTGTGTCTTAGAACACCTCTGGTAGTTCTTCCTCCCTGTATCTCCAGAGAACCCCTAGCTCATTGCTGTAGAAGAGTTTCTCATATCAAATGAAGTGTATATTAGCTTGTTTTTGGTGTAAAGTGTATGTTCAAGCTAAGTAGATCAACCATTTTTTGGTGCATCACCATTTAGTTTAGGTTCTATTTTTAGTAAGCCTTCTCTCTTTTCATCCCCCCCCCATTGTTAGCAGTAGGAAATACAGGACCTTAGAGATGCATCAAAGGGAGCTAGCCCTTATCTAGAGATTCTCCCCTCAGTTTTGCCAGACCCACAGGAAAGAGAGGAGTCTCCATTATGCCACGTGGAAGACAAGAGCTCAGCCTTCTGTCAGGGGTGCATTCCATAGCATAAAAAATAACCACTACTCTGAAGAGGGATTCAAACTAATTTAGCTCTTCCCTAATGTCTTGGCTTATGTGTACACAAGGGTAAAAAAGTAAAAATAAAGTAAATACTATGACCTAGCTTGTAACTTAGAAAATAGGACTCGGGGGTTACTCCTTCAATACTTCAGACTTGTAGATAGATTTTTCCTATGACTTATATTGAAATAGGAAAGAATATGAAATCTTTTCTCTCTTGAATGCTTGATCGAATGTTTTTCGTAAGTTGCTTTGTGAGATGTATGAATTTTCTAGGTGAGGTATGAATGAATATTGATCATGCATTTATACCAATACTTTTGAGAAATATCTCGTAAAACACTTCAGTTGACCATAAGGACATGTTATAATTACAAATTTGATAACTTATGGCACCCGATACTTAGTTTGGCATATGACACTTGCATCGACATAGGTGTCTGGATAGGACACAAGTGTTTGGAAAGGTGCAAAATAGGTACAAGTTCAAAACTTGTAAGGATGATAATAATAAGGTTTATAACATTTTGAGCAGTATAGAAGGCTTGGTCATCAAAATAACATATGGTCGAACTAAGAGATAAACAATAGGCACATGAGATAGTGGTTGTGAGCCTTTCAACAATAGGGAAGCCTAAGAATTGAAGGGGACAACCATGAGAAGTACTTGCCAAGTATACAAGATTAAAGTGCTATAAAATTCAGATTTAGTATCTATAAGAGTAAACTTTTTTTTAAGATAGAGCTATGAAATAGACATGAGGTTTTTGACAAGAGGTCCTACACCCTAATACAAATTATCATAATAAACTGAATAGATTTCAACTACAACAACGAACAACTAGACACAAATAAACCAGACAACTAAAACATCAAATTATCAACAAACAATCATCATTTTAACAACAATAACTAAGAGGGCTAATTAACACACAAAATGTTAACAAACCTGACAATAGAGGGTTTTGGTCAGATCCTAAAACTGAACAAAGAACTTGTCTTCAACAAACAGGGCAACACATGTCCAAGTAGCAAAACTACTACAAACTTTTAGCAAACTATCAACAACCTTCGTAGGAACATATCCAACATGAAATTCCCACGTCTGAAACCACAAACATGAAACAAGATCGATGAATATAATTATTTAAGATCTGTGAGCTCCCAAAAATCAGCCTAACCATATCCAACACACACAAATGTTGATCATTGATAGTATTCGATGTAAAAAATTGCTTCATCGATGGCATTTGACCTTGCGACCTACCCATTTTGATTGGAATGACCTAACCATTTTGACTATGTGCATATTTGGAAGTTATTTGTCAATTGTTCAATTTATAGCTGACCAATGTTTGTGTGTGTTGGTTAAGATTCACCCTAAAACTACATATAAATTGCTTGCTAACAACTGAAATCTAGATCCATAAGACAAAAAACATCTCCCATCCAACTTCTTCCAAATACCAATATAAACAAATGAGAATCTTGCTCTCTAGAGGATTTGACTTGGAATACCCAGAGCTTCATCACACAACCTCAATATAGGCAGTAACCATCTCATTAAAAACATGAGCTCCACTGGGTATAACTCGAACAAAAGCCAACTCACCTAAAAAAGAGGCATTAACCTAAAATGCTTTAAACTAGCTCTGTAAAAATGTATTCTTTATCAGTGTCCAGCTTTGCATAAAAGGACAAGGAACCATTATCTGGTCATGTCTCGAAACAAACACCCAACAAAGCAATGTTACAAATCCCATAGGTAAGGATTGTTACAACTCCCATCTTGAGACAAACGCCTAACAAAGCAATTCCAAGCCTCCAAAGCTCAACTCCAATCACTCCAAACATGGGATAAATAGTGCAACGAAGAACTCGAAGATGATTCAGCAAAAAAATAGCGAAGGACAAAAAGAATGGCCCTTCAAATGTATCAAATAAGTTCAAACCACATCCAACAAGATGGATTCAATCAACGAACTAGTCGATAGGGGCAAGGTGATTTAGAGCATAAAAAAAAGTAAGAGTGGGAAATGACCACCAAAGTGCTCCATACATATATACATTATATATTAGTAATATTATTACAATTAATTATATAATATATAAATATAAAATAATTCATGATTATTTAGTCCATAAAAAGTTTTATGTTTTATTTTATAATATTTTCTATTTATAATATTAATATGATATATAATTTATGGAATTAAAGAGTATACAAACTCTACTAATTAGAGTAAACGAATTACCAATAACTATATAAAAGTAAACAAACAATATAAAAACAATCGCTTATCTTATATTTATAGCTTCAAGTTATTGTGGTGTTGATAGTTTACACTTGTTCAACAAAATCTTCAATACACAGATTTTGAAGATGAGGTGCAAATCGTCAATGCTGAGCATGATGATGTCTGCAGTGAAGTTGTCCAAGGTATATACTATATCAAGACGAATCTAAGGTAAGTTCCTCACAATAAAAATGCCTCTTAAGGTAAATATGTTTTATTGGGCCCATTTATATTTCAGCGAAATGAACGCCAAATATATTTTTAATTATGAAAAGTTTTCCTTTTCAGTATTTTATTTTTATTTTTTTAAATGACAAGATTTTTTTCATAATATTTATTCACGTAATATTTATGTCATGAATAAAGTATAATGTAATTGTATTAATGTTGAAAATTAATGGTACTATTTTTTGTCAAAAATAAATTATATTGTGTAGCATTTTAATCACAACTCATAATTTATTATAGAAAATTATTAAATTATAAATGGTGATAGAAAATGTATGGATCAAAAACTTGAAAATCTACTACTCACTCTTAAAACTATGAAAACATTAAATCTCTTAATTATACAAATTAATTAATCCATTTTTTTCCCTTTACAAAAATAAATTTACTTTCTTAAACTTAAAGAATATAATAAAAATTGATTGATACCATTTTTTTATTTTATATAAAAATATATATATATATTTTAAATTTAATGAATATTATAAAAATTGATTGATACCATTCTTTGTCCTATACAAAAATAAATCAACTTTCTCACACTTAAATAAATATTATAATTTAAATTGATTGATGCCCATTTTTGTCCAACACCCTTAGACACTAAAAAATTTAAAATTCATGGACCTTGACTTCTTAAAAAGAATACATTCCACAATTTGACTCATCAGGTTATCAATAGCCACAAATAATGTTTTTTTTTACAACTAATAATTATTTTAGACCATTTTTCTTATCTAGAAGCTGTGGGGGGAGGGGGACGTGAGTGGTTGAGGTGGCCCCACAACACCTGCCAAATTGATTAAAACAAAAAAGCTTTGACTCCTATAACATCTGTCTTTTTTCTATAAATTTAGTTCATCTTCTGCCATTCACACAGCATCGTTTCATTTAGCTGAATAGAAAACAAATCTGGTGAAGATGGGAAGCAGCAGAATTCTGATAGTGGGAGGAACTGGTCACATTGGCCGTCGTGTAACCAAAGCCAGCCTTGCTCAAGGCCATCCCACTTTCGTTCTTGCCAGGGAATCCACTGCTACTTCTCCTGACAAAGCCGAGCTGCTTGAATCCTTCAAATCCTCAGGTGCAACCATACTCTATGTAAGTCGATCTGGACTTAAATCGATTTCTCTTTTATTTTAAGGTCGAATTCCTCTTATAAACTATTCACCGATCCAGGCTTAAACCTGAATTTATAGTTTGAAAATGCTCCTTCTGAACCAATCAATCTAGCTTAAATCTAGTTTTTGTCTCACTAATTATGTGCAGGGGTCTATAGACGATTATGCAAGCCTTATTAGGGCAATTAAGCTGGTGGATGTAGTCATTTCCACTATTACTACGTTTCTTACAGGGGAACAGTTCAATCTCATCAAGGCTATTAAAGAAGTTGGGACTATCAAGGTACAATTCATATCTATATAATTCTCATAAAATAGTATGACTGTTTATATATTTAAAATATGAGTGTTATATATATATTTGTTGAGTTTGGTAGTTAAATTAAAATATAAGTGTTACATTGCAGTTTATTGTGGAATGTTCAATATTAAAACTGGGTATAATATTTCAGAGACTCTAATACTTAAAGTTTAAGGAGATAACTTCAATCTTGAAATTTAAGTCATCAACCCAAAAATAAATGTCCTTATAATTATTTACCAATATGTAAATATTTCTACTGTGCAGAGGTTTTACCCATCAGAGTTTGGAATGGATGTTGATAGAGTGCATGCTGTAGAGCCCATAAAAAGTTTGTATGATTTGAGAGCCAAACTAAGGCGGACTATTGAGGCAGAAGGCATTCCATATACATATGTCTGTTCCAACTGTTTTGCAGGGTATTTTCTTCATAACTTTTCACAGTTTGGCCTTACAACCCCTCCAAGAGATAAGATTGTTATTTATGGAGATGGAAATACAAAAGGTAAATGTGATTTCTTCAATTAAAAATAATACTGTTCACCATATTTGTGTGTTTTAATTAAATTAAAGTCTCTTATTATTCTTCTATTTTGATTTAATGTTTGTGTATTTTGAAAAGGGTGTATGTATTTGTGATAAATCCAATCATCTTTGAGGATGGATTTAAAAATTGAAATAAACTAGGGGATTCAGAGGATACGATACAGTTAAAATTTAGATATAATATTCATAATTTTTATTAAAAACCTATCATCATTTATTGTTAATATTTAAAAGTACATTTGATCTTTTTCTTAATCTTAAATATGCTTGAATGGAAATGCAGGTATATATATAAAGGAAGAAGATATTGGAACATATACAATCAAGTCAGTGGACGATCCTAGAACCTTGAACAAGATCCTTTACTTGAGGCTTCCTGCCAACACTTTGTCATTTAATGAGCTTGTAGCACTTTGGGAGAAGAAGATAGGGAAGACCCTGGAGAAGCAGTACCTATCTGAGGAGGAGGTTCTTAAACTAATTGAAGGTTAGTAGTTTTAAACCCAATTTTTTAACTTTTTTAAGCTAATAGTAAAAAATTTAAGATGAATAATTATTTTGATTATTTTAATTAAATTCCATCATTTAAAGATTATTGAACTCTTTTACACTTTGTTTTCGTGAATAATGATATAAATACCTAATCTAAATGTGTTTGATGATGTAGAGGCACCGCATCCAAAGAATATTGAAATAGCCAGTTTTCATACCCTTTATGTGAAAGGAGACCAAACCAATTTTGAAATTGGACCAGATGGAGTGGAGGGAAGTCAGCTTTACCCAGAAGTCCAATACACAACTGTTGATGAGTACCTCAATCAATTTGTATGAATAATATCAGATGGTTTTGAACAAACGAAGAGATTAAGTATGAACAAACGAAGAGATTAAGTAGCAGCCAGACTAAAAAGTTTATCAAGTAGTATGTTTTTCTCTTTGATGGAAAAATTAGTACTTTCCATCCATGGGTAGATTTTCCTTACTCTTAAGTCTCCACATTATGAAAAGCATGTATGATATCTTTTTAAGTTGAAACTGTATTAATAAAGTTATATATTTTCAGTTTTATTTTCTTGTTAACAGTTTTATTTGCAGTGATGAGGTTAGATAAATCAGTATTTTTTTAATCAAAATTTTTAGTAAAAGATCTAGCATTAAATAGTGAATGATGTTTTATGATTTTTTTAATGATTAAATTCATAATAAATTAAATTTAAAATAAAATATTAATAACATTTAAAAAAAACAAAAAACACAGCAAGAATCAAATGAGTAAGAGTTGGAAGGAACGGCATCAATATTTGACAAAAGCACTAATGCATTTTAAGACTACTGTGGTGAATTCTTTACTGTCTACTATACTGTTAGTATAGGCTTGTAATTTGCATTGTCTTCCTGGCCTATTGATGCTTTTGACAAATATGCTTCAACAAGTAGAATTGAATTGTTAAGGGAGAAAACAGTAGGGAGAATATTTTGTTAAGTCAACGTGTTTATAAAAATAGAATCTTTGCAGTGTTATATGCCATGAAGTACTTCTTTGGTTGGTGATGGTATTCTTTGATGACTTATTATTATTAAGTTTGGTTTTATATATTATTTAGTTTTATAAATATTATTAATCCATGTTAAAATAAGAATTATAGAAGTCATTTTATAATTAATTGATTTTTATTTAATCAATCAAAATAAATATAAAATTTTATTTAAAGTTTATTATATAAATATTAATATATTTTCTTAGTCTTATTTAAAACTATTCTTTAAAGTTGAATAGAATATTAACAAGTATTTTCTATAATAATATACTTTTAAATAATGTTAATCATCACATCTAATAACACTTATTGAGTTTATTGCAGTACAATTTTATATATTTTTGTTAAGATTGTTTTAACTTAAGCATTATCGTTAATAAATACATCGAATCATATGTTGTGTCCGGTTTCCACTCTAATTCCATGAGAAATTTGGGGTCGATACCAAATAACCACTCTTTAATGCAAATATTATTGACAACAATCAATGTAGGTCCCACAATATCCAGTAAGTATACACACCTTAGTTTGTCACTTCCCCCACTTGACTAGTCACATTCTAAACTTCTCAACAATTTCTAGGCACGTCTCCGTCGTAAATCAATCTTTTCCAACTTGCTCATCGCCATTGCTATTAGTTCATTTTTACCTATCAATGTCATCTTTATTGACCCACAAAAGTTGAAAATAAAAACATCATCCATTAATGAAATCTATCTTTCATCCATAATATGTCGACATGTGTGGAGATTAACCACATATATAATCAACATAGTCAAAAAGTTTACCATAGTAATATCCTTTTACATGTCCACGTATCCCACGATTATGGGTTTGTGACATCATTATTGCATATGAGACGCGTGTTATATATGCACAGGGTACTACTTTTGTTTCTTTCACGACAAAAGTCAATTTTGGCAAGTTAAATTACGCTCCAACGACCTCTTAGCCATCCATGTATATACATGTTTATATTACCTTAAGGATCACCCCAACCTTTATCATATATTTTCACTAAAAAAAATGTTGGAAATAAAGTATTTCAAATATAGTTGTTGCTACATTTGTATCCAAAAACTAATGCTACATAGTACAAAATGAAAAAAAAAAACTATTCTCATATCATTATGATTGTGAGTTTACCTTTTTAAACATTACCAAAAAATTTGTTTTCCTTTCTAATAAACATAATTTTGAGTGTACATAAATTTAATCTAATTATGTAAAAAATACAATGATTCTCTATATTTAAAAAATCATTTTATATATAATAAAAAGAATTGATTATATTTTAAATCTTTACAAATATGATCACAGGGCCACAAATTTCGGACCGTATCTATTGAATTGTAGAGAATAGACACCACATTATTTGTTTTATTAAATATATTAGTAAAGTAGTTTGAGGTACATGTGAAAAGACTAATGGAAAAGGCCAAACCTTATTGATATAAAATGTTGTCATCGTTTTAATATTTGAATTAATCCCTAATAATTATGCGATTGGAATAATGATAAAACTTGAATTAATTAATAATAATTAAGAAATCAGATCTGATCCTGTCTCCTGGTCAAAGGGCGTTGTCTCCTCAGTTACCGGCAAAACCAGTGGACGGGACTGTACGAAATCAGATCTTCTGGAGTCCAATTTGTGTAGGCGTTTTTTAAATCCTCCAAAGCCCGAATTGCCTGGGCTTTCTGGCTTAGCTTCAGGGGCTGTCGATTCAGCTGATCGTTCTAAGGCGAACTTTTCAGAGACTTTCCAGTTGATTCAGCTCAACTTAATGCTGAGAAGCGGCCCCTGTGCAGTCAACCCACCTTTTTGGCTGGTGATACCCTGCTGAGTCTCCTGTTTTGTCTCTACCCGAATCTTCAATTTTGGTTATGGAATCTGACATTGGCGGCAGATCTTTATTTGGTAAATGTGTGGGCTTTTACCTGTCAGTGGTTGAGCTTTCTAGATGGGCTTCCTCTATGTGGAGTTCCTTTGTTGTGTCGTCTTTCTCTTTGCTTGAAAAAACCCCTCTGTCAAGACACTTTTAGGTGCTCCGGTGATTGTGATTTCGTGGCTTTTCGAACCTGGGTTTTTGGCAATCATGGGTTCTTCTTCTGTCCTTGTCCCCTTTTTTACATGGAAAAAGAAGATTATTTTCGCTGTTTCTATATGGATTAGATTTTATAGTCTTCCCTTGTTTTGAGTCATGTATTTTTCTGACATAAATTTTGATATATGAATATTAATTAATCACTATTTTTTTAACTATATATAAACGGCAATTAATTATAATTATACAAAATATAATAATAATATATGTTTTAAGGTCTACGATGTCAATTAATGCTTTGGTTATGGTTTACAAAGCATATGGGACCACCTCATACTCTCATTGTGGGGAGGCACCTTACTCTGCTATGAATATGAGGCGTGCAATCCCTACCCCCTGCAGGATTTGAACCTGTGACCTCCCTTCTAGGAGCACATGTTCTTTACCATTAGGCCAACTCAGGGGCAACATTATCAAAATAATATGGCAAAGATAAATTCATGTATTCACAATAGCATCAGATTAATTTTGAGATGAAAATTAACTCAAAAAAAGGCTCTCCTAAAAGTGGATCTTATGCAACCCATTCAATTAGCATTCTCTGGAAGAGCCAAAGAAACTAAGAAGCCCACCAAAGAGGTGGAGGCATAAACACACTAGTTTTATCACCACCTTGAAGTGAGAAGATAATTGAGATGACCCAACATATTGTTTTCCTATGGAGGAGGGGTGAAGAAGTAGCTCTGCCACCATGTGGATGTTATGCGGGGGTGGGGGAGAGGTGGGGCAGGCGTGGAGAAGTGGCTTTGCTACCATCTGAACATTAGTGGAGTAGAACCTTGCAATGACAGATCTAGAGGAATTAGGCTCATGATACAAGGGTGTTCTCCTAATGGTTAAGCAACTACTATAAATGTTGAAACTCCATGAAAACTTTCTTTGCTTGTTATTGAATATACAAAAAAATATAAGACATCACAAATTCATCATTAATGGAGATATTTTTATTATTGAAAATAGATAAATTACTAAATTTCCATAACTAAAAAAGTATGATGGCTCTGAAAACATTCCAAAAATAAAAATAAAAATAGGCCACTAAATATTATCTTTAAAAAAACCATTTTGAAATGGAAGGGTTATAGGAGAAAATCTCATAATATGTGTCCTAATTTTTGAATAGAGAGGCCACATACACTTCCAATATCCTCCTAGAATGATTTGACTTTAAGTGGTTGATATTAGTAAAACACGTATCTTAGCAATATACATATACAAAAATATAGGGCATAATTTTTTTCTAGATTTTTAAAAAAATGATGAGTATTTTTTAAGATTTATTTTTGAATTGTTATTTTAATTTTTTTCTCTACCTAATGGGACATAGTATTATGATTTGAGGTCATAGTCAATATTAAACTTTGAGTTCATTGCTAAGCATGTTGATCACAAGGAAAGGTCCAAATTATGTGTTATATGCCTCAAGTCTAAAGCACATAGGGCACTTAAGATTTAGAATTTATCTGTGTTTGAAACTTTCCCTAAAAGTAGATTGTGGAAGAGAAGACACCAAAGAAAACAAAAAACAATTGGGCTCACGTCTAGAATTCCATATACAATTTATCCTAGAAAGCCACATTAGAAGAGAAGAATTCAAACTCGGACATTTATTCAACTTGCCAAGATCCAAAAAGAAAGGACTTGTAATATAATATAAGAGACATGGAGAGCAATTCTTGAAAGTGGTGTAACAATTGCACCCCTAGTATTTCCACAATGAAACTAGGGGTTACAAAACCAATTTGTGTAACATGACATCTAACAAAATCTCATGGATACACAAGATGAAAGGTATGTCAAAAACTAAAACATTGAATTTAATTTGTTATATAGGCCATGAAATCTAACATGTTTAAGACATAAGATATTTAACAATTGTAATGTCTTTAAAAAAAAATTGAAGGGCATTGATTCTTAGTGTTTCAAAAAGAGAGATGTTGGTATTGGCCATGATATGAGGACACTATAAATTATAGTCATTGAGAGAAAGATGTTGGATCTTTTTCCTTAGCTTAATTAGTTACACACCCAATATAAAGTAGATTCCAACGAGCTTGTGCATCGGCATATTAAACGATGAGTAACCTTGTGCACTCACTTGAGGCACATAGCTTGGATCAGTCCCCATCGATTCTATCGTGTGATGGTTGTTGAGTAAATCTTAATTAGGCACTTGAGTTACTACGTGTAGTCATTGTTACTACCATCATTAATCTAGAGTCAGGCATTTGATGAATTCATATAATGCATATAACTGATATCATAAAAGCAAAGTTAACACTATAGAGTTCAATGCATCATCATTTGCAGTCAAAAGATTCTATTGTTTCCATTGAATAAGATTACAAGGTGATTCCTTCATTACACTCTCTTTAGTTCTATATTGTTAACCATTTGATAATTACAGTATCAACAACATATATATGAAAGGGGTGTATTTATTTGTGATAAATCCAATCATCTTTGAAGATGGATTTAACAATTGAAATAAACTAGGGGATTCAAAGGATACGATATAGTTAAAATTTAGATATAATATTCATAATTTTTATTAAAAACCTATCATCATATATTGTTAATATTTAAAAGTACATTTGATCTTTTTCTTAATCTTAAATATGCTTGAATGGAAATACAAGTATATATATAAAGGAAGAAGATATTGGAACATATACAATCAATTCAGTGGACAATCCTAGAACCTTGATCAAGATCCTTTACTTGAGGTTTCCTGCCAACACTTTGTCATTTAATGAGCTTGTAGCTCTTTGGCAGAAGAAGATAGGGAAGACCTTGGAGAAGCAGTACCTATATGAAGAGGAGGTTCTTAAACTAATTGAAGGTTAGTAGTTTCAAACTCAATTTTTTAACTTTTTTAAGTTAATGGTAAAAAATTTAAAATGAATAACTATTTTAATTATCTTAATTAAATTCCATCATTTAAAGATTATTGAACTCTTTTACAATTTGTTTTCGTGAATAATGATATAAATACCTTTATCTAAATGTGTTTGATGATGTAGAGGCACCGCATCCAAAGAATATTGAAATAGCCAGTTTTCATACCCTTTATGTGAAAGGAGACCAAACCAATTTTGAAATTGGACCGGATGGAGTGGAGGGAAGTCAGCTTTACCCAGAAGTCCAATACACAACTGTTGATGAGTACCTCAATCAATTTGTATGAATAATATCATATGGCTTTGACCAAACTAAGATATTAAGTAGTACTCAAATTAAAAAGTTCATCAAGTAGTATGTTTTTCTCTGTGATGAAAAAATTAGTACTTTCCATCCATGGGTAGATTTTCTTTACTTTAAGTCTCCACATTATGAAAAGCACGTATGATATCTTTTTAAGTTGAAGCTATATTAATATAGTTATATATTTTCAGTTCTATTTTATTGTTAACAGTTTAATTTGCAGTGATGAGGTTAGATAAATCAGTAATTTTTTAGTCAAAATTTTTAATAGAAAATCTAACATTAAATAGTGAATGATGTTTTATAATTTTTTTAATGATCAAATTTATAAACAAATTGAATTCAGAATAAAATAGAAAAACAAAATATGAATCAAATGAACAAGAGTTAAAAGGAACGGCATCAATATTTAACAAAAGCATTAATGCATTTTAAGACTCCTGAAATGAATTATTCAGAGTCTATCATACTGTTAGTATAGGTTGTAACTTGCATTGTCTTCCTTGCCCATTGATGCTTTTGACCTATATGCTTCAACAAGAAGAACTATGGTTGAGGGAGAAAACAGTATGGAGAATATTTTATTAAGTCAATGTGTTTATAAACGCAGAATCTCTCCAATGTTATATGTCATGAGGTATTTCCTTGGTGGTGGTATTCTTTCACCACTTATTAATAAGTTTGGTTTTATTTATTATTTAATTTTATGATTAGTATTAGTTCTTAATAAAAAGGTAGGAATTATAACAATCATTTTGTAATTAATTAATTTTTGTTTAATTAATTACAAATTTAAAATATATATTATAATAATAAATATAAATTTTTATTTAAAGTTTATTACATAAATATTAATATAAATTTTTTTAATATTATTTAAGATTTTTTAAAAAAGTTAAATAGAATATTAACAAGTGTTTTTTATAATAATATACTTTTAAATAATATCTATCATTACATTTACTGAATTTGTTGTAGTACAGGGTTATATACTTCTATCTGGATTACCGTAATCTAAGCACTATTATTAATAAATAAATCGAATCATATGTTATGTCCAATTTCCACTCTTCAATTTCATAAGAAATTTGAGGTTGACACCAAATAATGACTCTTTAATGTAAATGTCCCTGATGACAACTGTCAGTGTAGGTCCCACAATGCCTAGTAAGTACACACAACTTAGTTTGTCTCTTCCCCTACTTGCCCAGTCACATTTTAAGTTTCTCAATAATTTCTGGGCACGTCTCCACCGTAAATCAATCTTCTCCAACTTGCTCGCCGCCATTGATATTAAGCCGTTTTTATCTATCAATGTCATCTTTATTGGCCCACAAAAGTTGAAAATAAAAACATCACCCATTAATGAAATCTATCTTTCATCTATAATCTACACACACGTGGAGATTAATCACATATATATTCAACATAGTCAAAAACCTTACCATTTTAATATCCTTTTACATGTCCACGTACCCCACGATTATGGGTTTGTGACACCCCTATTGCATACGAGACACGAGAGTTGTATTTATGTACAAGGTACGACTTTTGTTTCTTTCACAACACAATTTAGTTTTGTCAAGTAAAAATATGCTCCAATGACCTCTTAGCCATCCATGTGTATCCCTATTTATATTACCTAAGGAATCACCCCAACATTTATCATATATTCTCACTAACTTTTTTTTACCAAAAAAATATTTCAAATATAGTTGTTACAATTGAATCGAAAAACTAATGCTACATAACAAATAAATTAAAAAAACTATTCTCTTGTCATTACTATTGCGAGTTTATCTTTTTTAAACATTTATCAAAATTAGTGTTTTCCCTTCTAATAAACATAATTTTGAGTGTACATAAATTTAATCTAATTATGTAAAAAATACAATAATTCTCTATTTAAAATATCATCTTATATATAATTTAAAAAAATTGATTATATTTTAGATCTATAAAAATATGATCACAGGCCCTCAAATTTCCGACCGTATCTATTGAATTGTAGAGAATAGACACCACATTATTTGTTTTATTAAATATATTAGTCGAGTAGTTTGAGGTACATGTGAAAAGACTATTGGAAAAGGCCAAACCTCATTGATATATAATGTTATCATCGTTTTAATATTTGAATTAATCCCTAATAATTATGCGATTGGAATAATGATAAAACTTGAATTAATTTATAATAATTAAGAAATCAGATCTGGGCCCGTCTCCTGGTCAAAGAGCGTTTTCTCCTCAGCTACCGCCAAAACCAGTGGACGGGAGTGTAAGAAATCAGATCTTCTGGAGTCCCACCTGTCTAGGCGTTTTTTAAATCCTCCGAAGCCCGAATTGCCTGGGCTTTCTGGCTTAGTTTCAGGGGCTGTTGACTCAGCTGATCGTTCTGAGGCGAACTTTTCAGAGACTTTCAGTTGATTCAGCTCAACTTAATGCAGAGAAGCGGCCCCTTTTCACTCACCGACCTTTTTGGTTGATGATACCCTGCTGAGTCCCCGGTTTTGTCTCTACCCGAATCTTCACTTTTTTTTTTAATCATATATAAACGTCAATTAAATATAGTCATACAAGAGCATTATCAAAACATGGCAAGTATAAATTTATGTATCGATAATAGTATCATATTAGATTTGAGATGAAGATTAGCCCAAAAAAAAAGGGCTCTCCTAAAAGTGGATCTTGTGCAACCCACTCAATTAACGTTCTCTCGAAGAGCCAAAGAAACTACGAAACCCATCAAAGAGGTGGAGGCATGAACACACTTGTTTTATCACCACTTTTAAGTGGGAAGACAACTGAGATGAACCAGCATAGGGTTTTTCATACGGTGATAGAATCCAACTCCATTGTTATGGAGAAGGGGTGAAGAAGTAGCTCTGTCACCATCTAGATGCTATGGAAGAGGGGTGGAGAAATGGCTTTGCAACCATCTGAATGCTGGTGGAGGAGAACCTTGCAATGGCAAATCTAGAGGAACTAAGCTCATGATACAAGGGTATTCTCCCAATAGTTAAGCAACTACTATAAATGTTGAAACTCCATAAAAACTTTCCTTGCTTGTCATTGAATATGCAAAAAAGTATAAGATATCACAAATTTATCATTAACAAAGATATTTTTATTATTGGAAATAGATAAATTACTAAATTTCCAGAGCTAAAAAAGTATGATGGCTTTGAAAACATTCCAAAAATAAAAATAAAAGTAAGCCATTAAATATTATCCAAAAAAAACCATTCTGAAATGTAAGGGTTACGGGGAAAAATCTCATGATAGTGTGTCCTAATTTTTGAAGAAATAGGCTACATACACTTCCAATATCCTCCTAGAATGATTTGACTTTAAGTGGTTGATATTAATAAAACATGTATCGTAACATATATACATATAAAAAAATGCAGTGCATATTTTTTTCCAAATTTTAAAAAAAAATGATACATATTTTTTAAGATTTATTTTTGAATTGTTATTTTAATTTTTTTCTCTACCTAGTGGGACATAGTATTATGATTTGAGGTCATAGTCAATATTAAACTATGAGTTCATTTCCAAGCATGTTGATTATGTGGAAAGGTCCAAATTACGTGTTATATGTCTCGAGTCTAAAGCACATAGGGCACTTCGGATTTAGAATTTATGTGTTTGAAACTTCCTAGAAGTAGACCTTGGAAGAGAAGACACCAAAGAAAACAAAAAAAATTGGCCTCAAGCCTAGCATTTCATATATGATTTATTCTAGAAAGCCACATTCAAGGAGAAGAATTCAAACTCGAACATTTGTTCAACTTGCCAAGATCCAAAGAGAAAAGACTCATAATATAATATAAGAGACATGGAGAGCTATTCTTGAAAGTGGTGTAACAATTGCACCCCTAGTATTTCCACAATGAAACTAGGGGTTACAAACCCAATTTGTGTAGCATGACATCTAACAAAATCTCGTGGATACACAAGATGAAAAGTAAGTCAAAAGATGAAATATTGAATTTAATTCGTAATATAGGCCATGAAATCTAATATGTTCAAGACATAAGATATTTAACAATTGTAATGCCTTAATAAAAAACTTGAAGGGCATTAATTCTTAGTGTTTCAAAAAGAGAGATGTCGATATTGGCCATGATATGAGGTCACCATAAATTATAGTCATTGAAAGAAATATCTCAGATCTTTTTCCTTAGTTTTTTACAAACCCAATTTGTGTAGCATGACATCTAACAAAATCTCATGGATACACAAGATGAAAAGTAAGTCAAAAGATAAAATATTGAATTTAATTTGTCATATAGGCCATGAAATCCAATATGTTCAATACATAATAAATTTAACAATTGTAATGCCTTTAAAAAAAACTTGAAGGGCATTGATTCTTAGTGTTTTAAAAAGAGAGATGTCAATATTGGCCATGATATGAGGTCACCATAAATTATAATCATTGAAAGAAAGATGTCGGATCTTTTTCCTTAGATTTTTACAAACCCAATTTGTGTAGCATGACATCTAACAAAATCTCATGGATATACAAGATGAAAAGTAAGTCAAAAGATAAAATATTGAATTTAATTTGTAATATAGGCCATGAAATCCAATATGTTCAAGACATAATAAATTTAACAATTGTAATGCCTTTAAAAAAAACTCAAAGGGCATTGATTCTTAGTGTTTTAAAAAGAGAGATGTCATTATTGGCCATGATATGAGGTCACCATAAATTATAGTCATTGAAAGAAAGATGTCAGATCTTTTTCCTTAGATTTTTACAAACCCAATTTGTGTAGCATGACATCTAACAAAATCTCATGGATACACAAGATGAAAAGTAAGTCAAAAGTTAAAATATTGAATTTAATTAATAATATAGGCCATGAAATCCAATATGTTCAAGACATAATATCTTTAACAATTGTAATGCCTTTAAAAAAACTCGAAGGGCATTGATTCTTAGTGTTTCAAAAAGAGAGATGTTGATATTGGACATGATATGAGGTCACCATAAATTATAGTCATTGAAAGAAAGATGTCAGATCTTTTTCCTTAGCTTTACATAACTAAGTATTAGTTACATGCCCAATAGAAATAAGATGCAAATGATCTTGTGCATCAGCATATCACACGATGAGTAATGATCCGGGCAACAATTCAGGTGACAATTTGGGTGACGGGTCCACCCCAATTGATGATATAACTTTTGGGAGCCATAACTTTTGCATCGCAGCTCCAATTGACTCGTCGTTTGAACCATTGGAAAGCTAAGAATGAGTAGAATGCGGTGAGATGGCATGGAGATTTGATCAATGTATTTTGACCCCTGAAAACCCAATGGATGTGCCCCAAATTTCAATTTTAGTAGTGCAGTCTAAAAATAGTAAGTTTTTAAAAATAGTAATTCCTCAAATTTTGTATTGTTGTAAAACGTGGAAGTTGGACCACTTAATCTCCCTCGATATTGGTGACCTTCCACATCCTCCTCCCACCTTCAAAACATGTATAAATGAAGATGTAGCCCAAAATGGAAATGAGACATCTCTTCTCAGAGATAGGCATATGTTTGGGTCTACAAACTTAGTGAATAAAACATCTCTTCTCAGAGATAGACTTATTATTATTGTGTTGTTCATATTTTTTGAATTATTTTTCAACCAAAGCTTTTGAGTTTTGGATCAAGTAACCTCCCGCACTCACCCGAGGTGCATAATTTGGACCAGTCCACATCGATTTTATTGTTAGGTTGTGGAGCTAAAAGCTTCACCAGGATGCAAACATGAGGAGTTACGGAGGTTGTGGGAGTTGCGGAGAGTTGCAGGGCAACCGACGTCGGTCTGATCAACCGACATCGGTCAGATAGCAGTGAAGAATCAACTGACGTCGGTTACCAGTCGGTCGGGGAGGAGCCGACGTCGACAGCCTGTGCGTGAACATGCAATTTGCATGTTGATTCCAGAGAGTCTATTTTTGCACTGTTAGTTTGCATGTTAAAGGCTAGTTGTAGTCTTGAGTTACGTGTCTAATTATTGTAATTAAGATAGTCTAATTATTGTAAGCATGAGATCCATATATAGACTCATGGGCTATATTGTAAACTAGTGCTAGAGAGTAAGAGAGCAAAATAAGCTCCTTCAGAGAGAGGAGAGTAATGGTGTGTTCCTCCTAGTGCCACAGTACCAAGTGTGGGTACTGGTTTGGAGAATCAGAAGGGTTCTTCGTGTATGTATGATCTTGGTCAGTAGGTGTGCATGGATTCTTTTGGAGATCTACAATGGTGAGTAAGGTCTAGCGATTTGCAGGTAGCAACAGAGAGCCGGAGATCTACTTGGAGTATGGATGTGTACTTGGTGTACTGGCAGTGTTGTTTCTGACTGGAGGAGGTGAACATCAATTATGTATTGGAGTTGATTGTTGGGACCAAGAGAGAGAGGGAAGAAGGTCTTGAGGTGTGGCGAGCCTTTGAGGTGGAAGAAGAAGTGGCATCTTCTTTATTGTATTTTCTTCTGAGTGATTATTAATACAATTATGTATTGTCTCTCATATTCCTGTGTTGTTTCATATTTCTAGTTACTTATCATTCTGGTCAAATTCCATGTTTAGTTGCTAATACAAGAAGTAATCATATGTGCTCTTATTGTGGAGCAAGATCCTGACAAGTGGTATCAAAGCTTGGTTGTAGGTTCAAGAGCTGATACCATCAAGTGGTATCAGAGCTTTTGGTTGGATTGACTAACAGGTGGTTCAGATCTGGTAGTGTTTTTGATTACAGGTCACTCTCAGGGGTTTTAGATTGAGTGGGAGTATAGCAATGGCAGAAGAAAGTAAGCTACGAATGGAGAAATTGAATAGCACGAATGGTCTGATTGATGGAAAGAAAGATCAGGTAAAAGGAGATTGTTGGTCGGTAGAAGATCAGCGTGTAGAAGCAGATGTTGTAGGTGTTGTTGCACATGTTGCTCTGGATAAAGTAGAATCTTTGTTTACAGATTCTTTTGCCTCTTTCCATGCAGCCTGAAATAGAGCATCTTTTCATAGGTATGTCTTTGGAGACTTTGGAGAGATTTATTTAGGGGTTGGTGAGCCTTGTCAGATTATTGACGAAGGGGAAGTGAAGCTGAAATTGCAGACAGATAACACACAGGTGTTGAAGGAGGTCATGCAAGGCCTAGTCTTGGAGATGAGTCTAATTTCTTCAGGAAAGTTGAGTGATGGGAGATGCACTGTAACTCTCACAGTGGATGCACTTGAATTAGATGGTAGTAAGAAAGTAGGTATCCTTTATCTATCTACTTATATTACTGATTCACCTTCTGTTGCAGAGATGTGGCTTTGTAGGCTTGGTCACATATGTAGGAGGGGAATGCATGTTCTTAAGTGAAAGACAGATGTTTTTGACAAACTTAAGAACTGAAAAGCCTTGGTGTTCATGGAGGAGATGGCGGACAGAGATTAGTGGAGGAGACTAAATTATTCTGAGCAGGGCTGTGTTGATTCGAATAGGGTTTTGACCCAAAAAGAGCTTGCAGGTAAAAATTTATCACTCACAGGCGAACACAGGTACCGACGTCAGTTAGATAGTAACCGACGTCGGTAAAAGGAAGACTGACGTCAGCAGAAGGGATACCGACGTCGGCCAGGGAAACGACGTCGGTAGTCAGGGTCAGTGCAGGGAACCGACATCGATCGGATGCAGACTGGGAGATGGCTGAGATCGATCACTGGAACGGATGGTGGGTGGATAAAAAGCTGTCAAAAAGGTCTCAAACGCTCATATCAAGGTCAAAAAAGGTAAGTGAACCTCATATTCATTATTCACCTTCTTTATATTACTTATTGATGGTCAAGAACTAGGAAGATGTGAAGAGGCAATGCAGGTAGAATCCAGATACAGTGGGAGCTTGGCATGGATGAGGAGTGTGAGTCCTTGGAGAAGAACCAAACATGTATTTGTTGGTGGAGTTGTCAGCTAGAAGAAGGCACTGAAAGATGGATGGATTCCCAAGTTAAAGAAGAGAGTGGATGGATACGTGAGACGGAAGGCCAAGGTATATGGTCTTGAGGAAGCTACAAGACAGTGGTACAGGTTTTGATAGGTGGATGACAAAGCAGGGCTTCAGTCAATGTCAGTGTAACCATTGTGTTTGACTTACCAGGTGGATAATGATTGCAACATTATTCTGTTACTGTATGTGGGTGATTTGCTAGCAGATTTGTACATACAGAGTTTTGCTGAGCTAAAGGTAAGGTTAGTTCAGAGGTGTGTCATGAAGAATTTGGAGCAGCAAAATTTTTTAGCATAAGAGACATGGAGATTTTGTCTCCAGTGGGAGCTGATGTGAAGACGGTGTTGGTGGGATTCAAGAAGCAGGATGCAAAATCGGTAAGCACACCAAGGGCTGGATAGTTCAAGCTTCGCTTAGAACATGGTTCGAAATCACATGAGGTCTAGTGTAGACCTGAGTTTTCCCAAGCAGTGGGAGTTGTCAAAAAGTATGGAGCCAATTCAGGGAAGGAAAACTGGAGGGCAGTTCAGTGGATTCTCAGGTATTTGAGAGGGACTAGCAGTAGGTTAACATGTTATGCAGGGTCAAGGTCTTCACTACATGGAGTTGTAGGTTCGGATGTGGCAGGTTACTTGGATGACAGGTGTAGCATCACAGGTTGTGTGGTGGTTGGTCTTCAAGATTGATCTTGAAGAGGGATACAAGCCAGGAAATAAATTAGACAGTGTACAGGTATGGGTACAGGTGCAGCTGTTTATCTCTAAGTGGGAGATTGTTAGGTTGTGGAGCTAAAAGCTTCACCAGGATGCAAACAGGAGGAGTTATGGAGGTTGTGGGGGTTGCAGAGAGTTGCAGAATGAGTTGTAGGGAAATCAATGTCAGTCTGATCAATCGACGTCGGTTAGATAGTAGTGAAGAAGCAATTGATGTCAGTTACCCGTCGGTCGACATCCGTCAGAGAGGAGCCGATGTCGGCAGCCTGTGCATGAACATGCAGTTTGCATGTTGATTTTAGAGAGTCTATTTTTGGACTGTTAGTTTGCATGTTAAAGGCTAGTTGTAGTCTTGAGTTGCATGTCTAATTATTGGAATTAAGATAGTCTAATTATTGTAAGCATGAGATCCATATATAGACTCATGGGTTGTATTGTAAACTAGTGCTAAAGAGTAAGAGAGCAAAATAAGCTCTTTCAGAGAGAGGAGAGTAATGGTGTGTTCCTCCTAGTGCCACAGTACCAAGTGTGGGTATTGATTTGGAGAATTAGAAGGGTTCTTGGTGTATGTATGATCTTGGTCAGCAGGTGTGCATGGCTTCTTTTGGAGATCTACAATGGTGAGTAAGGTCTAGTGATTTGCAGGTACCAGCAGAGAGCAAGAGATCTACTTGGAGTACGGATGTGTACTTGGTGTACTGGCAGCGTTGTTTCTGACTGGTGGAGGTGAACATCAATTCTATATTGGAGTTGATTGTTGGGACCAAGAGAGAGAGGGAAGAAGGTCTTGAGGTGTGGCGAGCCTTTGAGGTGGAAGAAGAAGTGGCATCTTCTTTATTGTATTTTCTTCTGAGTGATTATTAATACAATTGTCTATTGTCTCTCATATTTCTGTGTTGTTTCATATTTCTAGTTACTTATCATTCTGGTTAAATTCCGTGTTTAGTTGCTAATACAAGAAGTAATCATATGTGCTCTTATTGTGGAGCAAGATCCTGACAAGTGGTATTAGAGCCTGGTTCTAGGTTCAAGAGCTGATACCATCAAGTGGTATCAGAGCTTTTGGTTGGGTTGACTAATAGGTGGTTCAGATTTGGTAGTGTTTTTGATTACAGGTCACTCTCAGGGGTTTCAGATTGAGTGGGAGTATAGCAATGGTAGAAGAAAGTAAGCTACGAATGGAGAAACTAAATAGCACGAATGGTCTGATTGATGGAAAGAAAGAGTAGGTAAAAGGAGATTGTTGGTCGGTAGAAGATCAACGTGTAGAAGCAGATGTTGCAGGTGTTGTTGCATAGGTTGCTCTGGATAAAGTAGAATCTTTGTTTACAGATTCTTTTTCCTCTTTCCATGCAGCTCGAAATAGAGCATCTTTTCATACGTATGTCTTTGGAGACTTTGGAGAGATTTATTTAGGGGTTGGTGAGCCTTGTCAGATTATTGACGAAGGGGAAGTGAAGCTGAAATTGTAGACGGATAACACACAGGTGTTGAAGGAGGTCATGCAGGGCCTAGTCTTGGAGATGAGTCTAATTTTTTTAGGAAAGTTGGGTGATGGGAGATGCACAGTAACTCTCACAGCAGATGCACTTGAATTAGATGGTGGTAAGAAAGTAGGTATCCTTTATCTATCTACTTATATTACTGATTCACCTTCTGTTGCAGAGATGTGGCTTTGTAGGCTTGGTCACATGTGTAGGAGGGGAATGCATTTTCTTAAGCAGAAGATAGATGTTTTTGACAAACTTAAGAACTAGAAAGCCTTGGTGTTCATGGAGGGGATGGCAGATAGAGATCAGTGGAGGAGACTAAATTATTTTGAGCAGGGCTGTGTTGATTTAAATAGGGTTTTGACCCAAAAGGAGCTCGTGGGTAAAAATTTATCACTCACAGGCAAACACAGGTATCAGCGTCGGTCAGACAGTAACCGACGTCGTCAACAGGAAGATCAACGTTAGTCAGAAAGGAACTAACGTTGGCAGAAGGGATACTGGCATCGGCCAGGGAAATGACATCGGCAATCAGGGTTAGTGCAGGGAGTCGACATCGGTCAGATGCAGACTAGGAGATGGCTGAGATCGATCACTGGAACGGATGGTGGGCGAACAACAAGCTGTCAAAAAGGTCTCAAACGCTCATATCAAGGTCAGAAAAGGTAAGTGAACCTCATATTCATTGTTCACCTTCTTTATATTGCTTATTGATGGTTAAGAACCAGGAAGACGTGAAGAGGCAATGCAGGTAGAATCCAGATACAGTGGGAGCTTGGCATGGATGAGGAGTGTGAGTCCTTGGAGAAGAACCAAACAAGTATTTATTGGTGGAGTTGTCAGCTAGAAGAAGGCACTGAAAGACAGATGGATTTCCAAGTTAAAGAAGAGAGTGGATGGATACGTGAGACGAAAGGCCAAGGTATATGGTCTTGAGGAAGCTACAGGATAGTGGTACAGGTTTTGACAGGTGAATGACAAAGCAGGGCTTCAGTTAATGTCAGTGTAACCATTGTGTTTGACTTACCAGGTGGATAATGATTGTAACATTATTCTGTTATTGTATGTGGGTGATTTGCTAGTAGGTTTGTACATACAGAGTTTTGCTGAGCTAAAGGTAAGGTTAGTTTAGAGGTGTGTCATGAAGAATTTGGAGCAGGGAAATTCTTTGGCATAAGAGACATGGAGATTTTGTCTCCAGTGGGAGCTGATGTGAAGACAGTGTTGGCAGGATTCAAGAAGCAAGATGTAGAATCGGTAAGCACACCAAGGGCTGGATAGTTCAAGCTTCCCTTAGAACAGGGTTCAAAATCACATGAGGTCTAGTGTAGACCTGAGTTTCCCCAAGCAGTGGGAGTTGTCAAAAAGTATGGAGCCAATTCAAGGAAGGAGTACTGGAGGGCAGTTTAGTGGATTCTCAGGTATTTGAGAGGGACTTGCAGTAGGTTAACATGTTATGCAGGGTCAAGGTCTTCACTACATGGAGTTGTAGGTTCGGATGTGGCAGGTTACTTGGATGACAGGTGTAACATCACAGGTTGTGTGGTGGTTGGTCTTCAGGATTGATCTTGAAGAGGGATACAAGCCAGGAAATAAATTAGATGGTGTATAGGTATGGGTACATGTGTAGCTATTTATCTCCAAGTGGGAGATTGTTAGGTTGTGGAGCTAAAAGCTTCACCAGGATGCAAACAAGAGGAGTTACGGAGGTTGCGGGGGTTGCGGAGAGTTGCAAAATGAGTTGCAGGGCAATTGACGTCAATCTGATCAATCGATGTCGGTTAGATAGCAGTGAAGAAGCAACTGACGTTGGTTACCAATCGGCCGGCATCAGTTAGGGAGGAGCCGACGTCGGCAGCCTGTGCGTGAACATGTAGTTTGCATGTTGATTCCAGAGAGTCTATTTTTGGACTGTTAGTTTGCATGTTAAAGGCTAGTTGTAGTCTTGATTTGCGTGTCTAATTATTGTAATTAAGATAGTCTAATTATTGTAAGCATGAGATCCATATATAGACTCATGGGCTGTATTGTAAACTAGTGCTAGAGAGTAAGAGAGCAAAATAAGCTCCTTCAGAGAGAGGAGAGTAATGGTGTGTTCCTCCTAGTGCCACAGTACCAAGTGTGGGTACTGGTTTGGAGAATCAGAAGGGTTCTTGGTGTATGTATGATCTTGGTCAGTAGGTGTGCATGGCTTCTTTTGGAGATCTACAATGGTGAGTAAGGTCTAGTGATTTGCAGGTAGTAGCAGAGAGCATGAGATCTACTTGGACTACAAATGTGTACTTGGTGTACTGGCAGTGTTGTTTCTGACTGGTGGAGGTGAACATCAATTCTGTATTGGAGTTGATTGTTGGGATCGAGAGAGAGAGGGAAGAAGGTCTTGAGGTGTGGCGAGCCTTTGAGGTGGAAGAAGTGGCATCTTATTTATTGTATTTTCTTCTGAGTGATTATTAATACAATTGTCTATTGTCTCTCATATTCCTGTGTTGTTTCATATTTCTAGTTACTTATCATTCTGGTTAAATTCCATGTTTAGTTGCTAATATAAGAAGTAATCATATGTGCTCTTATTGTGGAGCAAGATCTTGACATTTATTGTGTGATGGTTGTTGGAAAAATCTTACTTAGGCACTTGAGTTACCACATGTAGTCATTATTACTACCAATATTAATCTAGAGTCAACCATTTGATGAATTCATACAATACATACAACTAATATCATAAAATCAAATTTAACATGATAGAGTTCAACACATCATGATTTACAGTCAAAAGATTCTATTGTTTCTATTGAATAAGATTACCACGTGATTCCTTCATTACACTCTCTCTTTAGTTCTATATTGTTAACCATTTCATAATTACAATATCAATAACATATCTATCAATTCCAACCATGACAATAACACTTAATAAATTAGGCTAAGGGGTATTTATACACAAATAAACCTCTCACCTTCAGTTACATCAACAATACCCAAGTGATGACTAACTATTTACCATTAATAACAATGAGTCATGGAGAGATGTTACAATTAATTCCTATTGACTTGGACCTAAATACCCCTATGTACCCTCTATATACTAGATCTTCATGTTTGTGTTTCTCTTCTTTTATAGACTAGTGCTTGATTTGCATTCTCGTTAATCTCTATTGCTTCTATGAACTAATTTTTAACCACCTTTGCTCCCTACATTCTTGTCCTAGTATTGTACTTCTTTGAGTCCTACACATTCTACTCATTCTCTATTTCCTTGTCTTTTGTGACTCTCCCTTTTGTATTAAGGTCTTTTGCATCATTCCCTTATGTTTATCTCTTCTACATTATGTTCATGCGTGCCTGATCTTACACCCTTGAGATTTCATGTATATGGATCCAAAATACTTAGAATATATTTATTATAAAATTTGGGGTCCAAAATCACCCCATACTAAATCAACCATCCTAGACTATGTGATAGTTTCTTCAATGGATAAAAATACAAGATCCACCTCTTGGACTTTGCATTTGAGCTCTTCCCACTAGTTGAGGGTCATCTAAAGATTAGAAATAATAAATTACACTTCACCCTTCAATCTCTTCAACTCCTTGGGCTAAGCTAAAAAGGTATCAGCTTGAGTTATCAAAGTCTTAAGCTAAGCACTTACAGTCTTTTGAGTGTCCTCAAAGGTCCCAACCTCTGCCAAAACTTGTCCTTGTAGCATTAAGAAACTAACATTTAACTACTATCGATGGGTGTTTATTTATGCTTTCAATTCTTTGACATCTTGGAAAACTTTTACGTGTTGGGCCCTATTCTTAATGCTCAAAGCATTTTTTACCAATTATTGGCATTGTTATTCCTCAAGCAGTAATTGTGCTTAAAATTTTTACTTGGCCATGCCAAGTTGACAAAAACTCCATCGACGATGGGAATGGTGGTGCTCAGTTTATTTAAAAAATCATGGTAGACCTCCATGGCCTTTGAAAATTACTTTATTACCCAAATTTTCTCCTATCTAGGATTCACTTGGTTTTTACATTTAGTGAGTAGAAGGTCCACAAGCATCTCTAGATTATTGATTGCCTCACCAACAATAGGTACTCCATATGCAAGTGTTGGTTCACTTCTCAAAATTATTTAGCAAAGGCCCAATGTCCTAAGTTGATCCAATTTTGCCACACTAAGTTGGCACTTTAGTTTTGTAATTTACTCTTCCAGCTTTCACCATGTTTCACATTCCTCTTTGTTTAGTAACATGACCTCCCAATGTTAGCATGGATCTAGCTCATGTCATGGTTTTTAAGAATGTTTTTCCTAGAAACCTATAGGTAAAACTCTGATAAGTGTTGTCCTCACTGGTGTTGGAGAGAAAATCATGGGACTTATCCAAAACATGTCTGAAACACTTGCCACTTATTGGATTATGTTAGTATTCTCCCTTGAAAGCTCAAATAATTCTTCATCATGATATACTTCCATCTCAAAGGATATCTCACATCAAGTTTACTCTATGGACTCATGTTTGGGGAAAATTTTTCATAAATACAAATGCTTGCCTAGCTATCCTATTGGAATATGGTGTGAATGAGAGGTTCTTGATTTTCTTGTTTTTGCTATTTTGCCTCCTCCATTAGTTACTTTCCATTTTGGGGGTTGCGTTTCATGTCTATAATTTCATGGTTCTTTGCCTTTTCTCTAGTACTGGTGCCAAGGTCCTCTTCACCGAGGCCTTCTCCCTTGTCAACTTCTTCTGCTATTAGAATTTCAATGTCCACTTGTAGCTCAACCATAAGATGTTCCTCACTTGGCACAATAGTTTATTCTTCTCTTAGCTCAGGAGTGATATCCTTTATAGGTTGGGATTTTGGAGATGCCTCACTTGTGTCTGTAATCATCACTTTGGGTGCTTCATGTTTAAATTTTTGCCCAAATAGTGGGATGTGTAGTGCCATCTTTCTATTCTATAAGAAAATTTGGTCCTTTTATTGGTTAGGGGGTTTACCTTTATGGTTTGGGCTCTACTTGACGAGCTAGTCAAGATGTAATAATGTCCTCTTAATTTTTAGGTAACCCTTGGATCCTTGATGGTGGCAAGGCCTATCATTGGCATTTTGAGATAACCATGGGTTGGTCTTGCATCTCACTAGAACTGGTAGCCTTAGGTCTTGACCTCTTCTCTTTTGCCTATGCCCTCGCCTCTACACGTGTCTCTAGTTGGGAGGGAAGTTTTTCTTTCTCTACCTCCTAGCCTCCCAATGTCTTCTTCTATGGCCCGAGCATATAAAAGATCACCTAGATTTTCCCTTGCATAACTATCCTATAGGGATTAAGTTTAGTTTTTTAGATTTGTACTTATCCCCATAGGCATGCCTTCCTGGATATACATAAATATTATGAAGACTATGGATCTAAATTCCAATATTTTCTGCATCAATATTCACAGGTTACACATCTAAAATACAATTTATTGAGTCCATGAAGTATCTGGTGGTGAAAGCATAGGGAAATTTAAACCACCCTAACAATTTGTCTATGGTTCACATATAGATCTGCATGAGAGAATAGTGTTGATTTACAATAAAATCATCATAAGATCCCATTTTCATGGGTAACTCTTTGGGTGTGCATCACTCGTTCCTAAATTCCTCTTTCATACTATTGAACCAAAAATGTTGGTGTTAGATTGTGGAGCTAAAAGCTTCAACTGGTGCAAACAGGGAGGAGGTTGCTGAGTTCTAGGGAGACCAGCGTCGACAGGGTGTAGTGCACAGGGAAACCAATGACGGTAGGGTGGACAGGAAGGCAACCAACATCGGCAAGATGTCGGCCGACAACGGTCACCTCCAGGCAGACAGGGACTGACGTCGATCGCCTGTGGCAGTTAGAACTACTTGTTCCATGGACAGTTAGTTCGTTGAACTGAGTGTTTGCATGCAAAGGCTATTTTTGGTCTTGAGTTGCGTGTCTAATTATTGTAATTAGGTTAGTCTAATTATTGTATGCATGAGATCTATATATGGACTCATGGGCTGTATTGTGAACTTGTAGCTAGTGAGTAAGAGAGCAATAAGCTCCTTCAGAGAGAAGAGAGCAATGGTGCGTTCCTCGTAGTGCCACAGTACCAAGGTGGGTACTGGATTGGAGAATCAGAAGGGTTCTTCGTGTGTGTATGATCTTGGTCAGCATGTGGGCATGACTTTCTATAGGAGATCTACAATGGTGAGTATGATCTAGTTATTTACAGGTAGCAGCAGAGAGCAGGAGATCTACTTGGAGTACGGTTGTGTACTTGGTGAACTGGCAGCGTGTTACTGACTGGTTGGAGAGGTGAGCATCAATTCTATATTGGAATTGATTGTTGTGACCAAGAGAGAGAGGGAAGAAGGTCTTGAGGAGTGGCGAACCTTTGAGGTGGAGGAAGAAGTGGCATCTTCCTTATTGTATATTCTTCTGAGTGATTATTAATACAATTGTGTATTGTCTCTCAATTCCTGTGTTATTTCATATTTCTAGTTACTTATTGATTCTAGTTAAATTCCGTGTTTAGTTGCTAATACGAGAAGTAATCATATGTGCTCTAATTGGTAGAGCAAGATCCTGACAAGTGTTATCAGAGCCAGGTTATAGGTTCAAGAGCTGATACCAACAAGTGGTATCAGAGCCTTGGTTATAGGTTCAAGAGCTGATACCAACAAGTGGTATCAGAGCTTTTGGTTGGGTTGACTAACAGGTGGTTTCAGATTTGGTAGTGTTTTTGATTACAGGTCACTCACAGGGGTTTCAGATTGAGTGGGAGTATAGCAATGGTAGAAGAAAGTAAGCTACGAATGGAGAAACTGAATAGCATGAATGGTCCAATTGATGGAAAGAAGGAGCAGGTAAAAAGAGATCGTTGGTCGGTAGAAGATTAGCTTGTGGAAGCATATGTTGTAGGTAATATTACACATGATGTTTTGGATAAAGTGGAATCTTTGTTTACAGATTCTTTTGTCTCTTTCCATGCAACCTAAAATAGAGCATCTTTTCATGGGTATGTCTTCGGAGACTTTGGAGAGATTTATTTAGGGGTTGGAGAGCCTTGTCAGATGATTGACGAAGGGGAAGTGAAGCTGAAATTACAGACAAATGACACACAGTGGTTGAAGGAAGTCATGCAGGTACCAGTCTTGGAGATTAGTCTAATTTATTCAAGAAATATGGGTGATGAGAGATGCACTGTAACTCTCACAGCATATATACTTGAATTAGATGGTGGTAAGAAAGTTGGTATCCTTTATCTATCTACTTATATTGCTGATTCACCTTCTGTTGTAGAGATGTGGCTTTATAGGCTTGGCCACATATGTAGGAGGGGAATGCAGGTTTTGAAGCGGAAGTTAGATGTCTTTGACAAGCTAAAGAACTGGAAAGCCTTGGTGTTCATGGAGGAGATGATGGACAGAGATCAGGTGAGGAAGCTGAATTATTCTGAGCAGAGCAAGGTTGATTTGATTAGGATTTTGATCCATGGAGAGCTCACGGATAAAAAGTTATCACTCATAGATGAACATAGGTACCGGCGTCGGTCATACAGTAACCGACGTCGGCAACAGGAAGACCGACGTCGGTCATGAAGGAACCGACATCAACAGGAGGGACACTGGTGTCAGCCAAGGAAACGACATCGATAGTTAGGTTTAGTATAGGGAGCTGACATCGGTCGGGAACAGACTGGGAGATAGCTGAGATCGATCACTGGTACAGGTAGTGGGCAGATAACAAGTCTCAAACACTCATGTCAAGGTCAGAAAGGGTAAGTGAACCTCATATTCGTTGTTCACCTTCTTTATATTTCTTTTTTGATAGTCAAGAACCAGGAAGATGGAAGAGGCAATGTAGGTAGAGTCCAGGTACAATGGGAGCTTGGCATGGATGAGGAGTGTGAGTCCTTGGAGAAGAACCAAATAGGTATTTGTTGGTAGAGTTGTCAGTTGGAAGTATGCACTGAGAGACAGAATGGATTCCCGAGTTAAAGAAGAGAGTGGATGGATACGAGAGACGGAAGGCCAAGGCATATGGTCTTGAGGACGCTGCAGGATAGTGGTACAGGTATTGATAGGTGGATGACTAAGCATGGCTTCAGTCAATGTTAGCGTAACTATTGTGGTTTTGTCTTACTAGGTGGATGATGAGTCACAAAATTATCCAGTTACTGTATGTGGGTAATTTGCTAGCAGGTTTTGTACATACAGGGATTTGCTGAGCTAAGGGTAAGGTTAGTTCAGAGGTGTGTCAGGAAGAATTTGGAGTAGCAAAATTCTTTGGCATAAGAGACATGGAGATTTTATCTCTAGTGGGAGCTGATGTGAAGATGGTGTTGGCGGGGTTCATGATGCAGGATGCAGAATCAGAAAGCCCACCAAGGGCTGGACAGTTCAAGCTTAGCTTGAAATAGGGTTCGAAATCACATGAGGTCTAGTGTAGACCTGAGTTTTCCCAAGCAGTGGGAGTTGTCAGAAAGTATGGAGCCAATTCGAGGAAGAGGTACTGAAGGGCAGTTCAATAGATTCTTACAGGGATCAGTGGTAGGTCGACATGCTATGCAGGGTCAAGTTATTTTCTACATAGGTTTGTAGATGCAGATTCGGTAGGTTACTTGGATGACAAAGGCATAAAAGTTAGAGCATCATAGGGTGTGGTGGTTAGTCTTTAGGATTGATCTTGAAGAGGGATACAAGCTAGGGTACAATTAGATAGAGTACAGGTACATGTACAATTGCAGCTGTTTATCTCCAAGTGGGAGATTGTTAGATTGTGGAGCTAAAAGCTTCAACTGGTGCAAACAGGGAGGAGGTTGCTAAGTTCTAGGGAGACCGACGTCGGCAGGGTGTAGTGCATAGGGAAACTGACAACGGCAGGGTGGACAAGAAGGCAACCGACATCGGTAGGATGTCAGCCGATGACGGTCACCTCCAGGCAAACAGGGACCGACGTCGGTCGCCTGTGGCAGTTAGAACTACTTGTTCCACGAATAGTTAGTTTGTTGAACCGAGTGTTTGCATGCAAAGGCTATTTTTGGTCTTGAGTTGCATGTCTAATTATTGTAATTAGGTTAGTCTAATTATTGTATTCATGAGATCTATATATGGACTCATGGGCTATATTGTGAACTTGTAGCTAGTGACTAAGAGAGCAATAAGCTCCTTCAAAGAGAAGAGAGTAATGGTGCGTTCCTCGTAGTGCCACAGTACCAAGGTGGGTACTAGATTGGAGAATCATAAGGGTTCTTCCTGTGTGTATGATCTTGGTCAGCATGTGGGCATGACTTTCTATAGGAGATCTACAATGGTGAGTATGATCTAGTTATTTGCAGGTAGCAGCAGAGAGCAGGAGATCTACTTGGAGTACGGTTGTGTACTTGGTGAACTGGCAGCGTGTTACTGACTGGTTGGAGAGGTGAACATCAATTCTATATTGGAATTGATTGTTGTGACCAAGAGAGAGAGGGAAGAAGGTCTTGAGGAGTGGTGAACCTTTGAGGTGGAGGAAGAAGTGGCATCTTCCTTATTGTATATTCTTATGAGTGATTATTAATACAATTGTGTATTGTCTCTCAATTCCTGTGTTGTTTCATATTTCTAGTTACTTATTGATTCTGGTTAAATTTCGTGTTTAGTTGCTAATACGAGAAATAATCATATGTGCTCTAATTGGTAGAGCAAGATCCTGACAGTTGGATCTTTTTACTTAGCTTTGCATAAATAAGTGTTAGTTACACATCCAATAGAAAGTATATTCCAACTAGATTATGTATTGGTATATCATGCGAGGAGTAATATCGCATGTTCACCCAAAGCATGAAACCTAGACTGCTCTCCTTCAATTTTATCATGTAATGGTGGTTAGACAAATCTTACTTAGGCGCTTGAGTTACTACATGTAATCATTGTTACTCCCAACATTAATCTAGAGTTAGTCATTTGATGAATTTATACAATGCATATAACTAATATCATAAAATGAAATTTAACACTATAGAGTTCAACACATCACACTTTATAGTCAAAAGATACTATTATTTCCATTGAATAATATTACAATGTGTTTCCTTCATTACATTCTCTCTCCATTTTTATATTGTTAACCATTTCACAATTACTGTATCAATAATATATCTATTAATTCCAACCATGGAAACAATACTTTTTGAATAAGGCTAAGGGGTATTTATACACAAATAAACCCCTCACCTTCAGTTACATCAATAATAACCAAATGTTGACTAACCATCGACCATTAACAACAATGAGTCATGGTGAACCATTATAATTAATTCTTATTGACTCAGGCCTAACCACCCCTATATACATTCTCTATGCTAGATATTTGTATTCATGTTCCTCTTATTTTGAAAATTAGTTCTATATTTTCACTCTCATTAATCTCCATTGCTTCCACAAACTACTTTTTGACCTCCTCCACTGCATGCTCTCTTGTTCTAGTCTTGCACTTCTCTGAGTCTTGCGTCTTCTACTAATTCTCCACTTCTTTATCTTTCATGATTTTCTCTTTCATGCCAAGGTCTTTTGCACCATTCCATTATGTTTATTTCTTCTACGACATGGTCCTATGCACTTAATCTTATTCCCTTGCTCTTTCACACTTATGTATCCAAAATACTTAGAATATATTTATTACAAAATTTGGGGTCCAACAAAAGACCATTTCTAAATCTGTCAAAAACCCATTTGAGGTGAGGTTTGATAATTTCAAAATATTTTTAGATGGATTTGAATATAAAACACCCTTTCATTTTGAGTAAGTCATATGTTATGAGTAGAGTGTGAAACCCTATATTTTTCAAATGATTTTTACCATAAGGAGAGTCTATATAAATGTAGTGTCTCAAAATGAGTTTCCAAGCTTCACACCCTTCAATATCTAGCACAACCCATTTAGCAAATAAAGTATTCCTTTGACAATAAGTACAAATGATTCCCATGTTACTCTTACCCTGAGAGAGGTAACATATCTCTTAGGCCACTCCATGAAAGCATTTGAGCTAATTAACATTGGCCTAAATAAATCCTTTGAGTAACTTAGCTAACTTATTATAAGAGGCCTTAAAGGGAACCCAACTAGAATAATAACATACGTGAGCAACAACTATTATTTTGGTGCAAATACAAAGCTTTCCTACTAAAGACAAAGGATTTTTGATCCAATAGGGAATGTTTTTAAGTCTATTTCAATCACATAGTACCATAGGTCAGAGGTAGAGCTATTAAAGAAAAAAGAATTCCTAAGAATTCAAACTTCTCTCCTCTTTCTATCCATTTCTGTTCATAGTCTTTGAGCCAATCTAGTAAGGGAATCATGCTTTGTCTAAAACTTTGTGTTTTGGACCATTGTAGATTTAATCTTGAAGCTTTACAAAAAATATCAAGGAAACATAGATTTGAAAGACGTTTCCATTTTATAAAGTGTAAGGAAATATAATCATCTATGAAGTGACCAAAGATTAGGTGAGAAGTTTTATCATGAAACACAACTCAATGAATCTAGTTATGCTCACCTTTATGGGAAATAAGATATCTAAGAATTTTAGCAGCAAGAATATATAAGGTTAGAGAAAGAAGGAAACCTTGCTAGATGGATCATAAAATCCAAAAACTTTCTAAATTCTGGCCATTAATGGTCAACCCAGTTGAGGCTTCAAACAATAGTATGCAAAAAACTAAAAGAAAAAACTCACCAAACCCTATAGGTTTAAGGTAAGTTCTAATGATAAGTGGTCACTCAATGGACTCATATAGGATTTAAAAAAAATGAGCTTAAGGAAGATGGTATTTTTCCAAGAGGCATGGGCCCATTCCATTTCTTTCGAGATTGAACTAATATAGTCTAAAATGTACTAGAGTTTGAAACATTTTGTTATTAAAGTTTCAAAATGACATTATAAACAACTCTAAAGGGATTATTGTCCCAAAAATACCTTCTGTTGTCATTGGATCTATAGACGACTACATTTTTTGTGTAACTAAGCCACCAACCTTTTCCAAAAATTAGTTTCCTTAGTATGCTAATAGGAATTCTATAATGGCAGCTAGGTGGAGGGGACCAATGAGATGAGGAGTGATGGATTGTAATGTTTATGAGTCATTAATAACTAATAGGCACCTTAATATTGATGTAAATTTGACTATCATAGGACAAATTTGACCTTAAATTTTATGTCTATGTGATCGACATATGAAGACATTTTAAAAATTTTACTTAGAGCATTTTATTGAAAAATCATACTATCATGTACATACGATGAATTTTGGAGCCCCTTTTTTTTGAAAAAGTTTTTTTGAGCTTGAAAAAATGCTATAGCTAGATTGAAGTCATATCACTAGCTAGCAAATTTTTTTTTTAAAGAAGGTAATAAAGTCATTTTTCAATGTGGTATGTGACAAATCCTAGTGAGGTGATTACATATTAATATCTCTCGATGTTTTTCAAGGGTTAAAGCATATAAATAAGTCCCACAAGGTGGCCAACTCAAGGAGCCTTGAAAAATAAAAAAAAAGGGATTGAAACAAAGCCCCTTAATTCTAAGTGGATTAGAATAAACAACCTTCGATCTAACCCCCATGTGGGGGGTTATAGCAAAGGGGCTTCATTTTATGCCTTTGCTAAATATTAACCCTCAAGCATCATTTTTTATTAATATTTATTGCCACATGGGGTTAGAACGAAGGGGATTAGAATAAAGGTGATTCAAATGAACCCCCTTTTTTCTAACCCCATGTGGCACCAAATACTAAGCCAACCAAGTGGAAATATCCTATTGACTTCAAAATGACACTTCATAAGGCTAGATTTAGGGCAAAAAATCAAATAAAACTATGTGGGACCACATGTAAATAGGTATATTTATGAAATTTCAATTAATATATTTTTTTAAAACTTCAAATAATATTTAATATTTATTTTGATTTATTTAATTAAAAATATTTATTTATAAAATAAAGTGTCAATCTTTTCTAGGCACTAGTAAAAATATGAGAATGTAGATAAAAAAAATATTGCAATTGCTTTCAAAGTCCTCATTTAAATGGTAAAAAATGGTCCATTTTGACACACGCACCTACCCACCCACACCCACACACTCACACTCACATATATTGTGGGAAGGGAGATTGTAAGTGTTGATATTTCTTGATTTGATCATGATATATATATATATATATATATATATATATATATATATATATATATATATATATATATATATATATATATGCTACGTCTATGTCTCTTGGACATCTTTCCATGAAAATATTGAATAAATATTACGTTTTTAAAAAGTTACGAAGAGGGGATATTAACCATTCAATACACATTTCTATACATGAAATATACACAATGTGTGTGTGTGTGTGTGTGTGTTACATCTCGATTCCTCACCAAGTAAACTTGCTAGATTATCCATGGATATCTATAGTTGACAAATTTAAATTTGACTATTTTTAACTAAGTTGTGAGATATATGTTGTTATGGGGTAGTAGGATATTTTTTACGTTACATGTTTATATTTCTATGATTTAGTTGTAGTGTATATATTACAAACATGTTGATTTGTCATTTTAGCTATATTTTATGATGTTGGTATATCATATTGATATGGTATAACTACTTGCTTGTTGTGAGTTTGACACAAGAGGACTCATCCCTCAAAGCATGATGGAGGGATAGCATCATTAGAGAGGGTGACATAGATTAAGATTTTAGAGGATGACCGAGAAACCGACCAGTACCTTGCACACACCACAATAATTAACATAAGTTAGACTGTATAATAAATGATTAGCATAGCATAGCATATTTATTTATGCTTGCATTTAGATATTTGTTGATCTTGATTTTCTTAATTATACCAATTTAAATTATTGGTCCATAAATTAATCATTAAACCATTTTTGACATCTAAAATACTAATTTAATTAGTGAACAGTTATTAATTATTATAATTAGCAATAAATTGATAAAATATGATAATTTATGTTTAAAGAGGAAAAAATGGAAAAAGTAAAAATAATTAAGAAAATTATATATTTAAGAAAATATATAATTAGGAAAAGGAAATAAAAACAAGAAGAAAAACATAAAAAAAGAGAGAAACTCATCGAATTAAAAAAAATAAAAACAAAACAAAACAAAGAGAAATATTTAAAAGTAAAGACTGCGCCTTCTTATTATGGGGTATCTTGGAATATGAAAGGAGGGTAGTACAAGAAGAAGGGTAACATATAGAGAAAAAGGAGAAAAAAGGATGAAATCAAATGGAAGAAATTATAGGTAGGAAAATTACTTAAATTTTTATGTATTTGTGAGAAAAAAGTATACTTGTGTGTTTGCATGTACGTATGAATACTTATAAGCTAGTTGTAACTATATTTATGGCCATGATTTAGTATATATATTTAATTTCCAGCCTATTTAATAAACAAATGAGTCACTAAACTATTATATTCTAGTATGTATAGTATTATGGTGATTTAAGTGCATGAGAATGCAAATTATGGAAACCTCTGAACATCTACTAATTTATAACAAAAAAATAATGAAATAATCACCATAGCTAGGATCGTTGTAACTAGAAAAATAATGAAATATCTATTGATTTTTGGACACTATAACTGGACAATTTTCATAGATCTAGGTGGTAATAGTGATTTTAAATAGGAACAATAACTGTACTAACATATTTGTGCATGCTATGACAACTTTAAAATAGAAGGAATAAATTACATTCAACAAATCAACAAGAAACTCTCATAATTATTTTTTATAATTCTTATTATCATTATTTTTGAGATCAGAGTTACCTATATTTATAAATAGAATTTGCAAATTTGAGCATTATAAGCTGGGAAAAATCATAGTAGATATGATACAAAATTATATATAATTATAAGAAGATTTTATTTTTTAGAGCAACGATTTGTATATAATACTAAGGCAACACTATGTAGTGATCTGCATATGACTTCATGACATCTACTATGTAGCGATCTGCATAAGATATTATGGCACCACTATGAAACGTTCTGCACATAAAAAAATATGATCATATACATGAAATATGACACATAGTAAATGCTATAGGAATTGATCATTAAGTAAATACAACTCATATTAAAAGATGCAACTTAATATAATTATGGATCCAATTAATGAGATTTTTGGTGTATGAAAAAAAATACTCAACATAACAAATTGGACTATAAACTACGTCTAAGTTTATGATATATTTAAGAAGAAATAATGTCTTCTAAAAACATATAAGACAATATGTGTATTAGTAAAAACATATAATGAAGTTTTAAACCAAGTTAATGCGAAGTATTGACTCACCATAAAAGTAACTTATAAGAAAGTATTCAGAGTATTGCAGTGAATTGAGTTAGTGCTAATGAGATGCCAATCTACCAATTTGGCATGGGTAATTAGTTAGATGCCAATAATTTTTACCACTATGCACTATGATGGATGTTGTCTCAACTCTTTCTAACTTTGACACCAGTGACCAGCCACTAACATAGTAGTAATAATGACATAATAGAGTTATTTTTATAGGTGTATAAAAATCATAGGATGTACCTATGTTGTAAATATATAAAATAGGCTATGTTAATTCTCTATGCTAAATGTATAAAAATCAATTAAAATTAGTTATATTTATTGACTTTGAGGATGCACTATTTGAGGATGATATTCATGGACTTTATGAAATTTTATAATATGTCATTACAATATTACATGTGGACTCATTATGTCTAAATCATGTTCTCTTGTCTATCCATAATTATAATTATATAGATATAGTTACTTTAAATTATCAACTAGATAAACATTAGATAGACTATAAAAACAAGATTTATGGGCTATATGTGTTATTGATGATAGGTATACTGTAGCATGGTCCTCTTTTATCCATTGAGAATTACTGGTTAGTATTTTGTACTTTGACCCATTGAATCTTTTATGATATGTACCCTGGGTGTGATATTATGTATAAGGGTGTAAACATATATAACTTATGTATATAAATATAGTGGGATGCGTACCTAGAGTATAGATTTTGTTTGGTATTTTTGTGATGACTTGGGTGATTTATATACCTATGTATTTGATGAAACTATTATGTATCATAAGAGAAATTAGTATACTACTGAATACCCTTATGCAAACTAAGATACAAAAGGCTATGTTGCCTTGAGGACTTGTGTGCGGAGTTATATACGCTTTGGAAATGTCAGGACAAAAATCTATCTAGTTAGGGATAAAAACTATGAAGTAAAATTAAATTGAAAAATTGCTTACCTTATAAAGGTCGTCAATATATTTTGAATAGGAAAGTATAAAGATTGAGTTATTGATTTATAAATATAATTGACCATTGATTTGGTATTTATATAATTTGTGTGTTATGAGAACATATTCATACATGAACTTAAGCAATCATATAAAAATTATATATGTAGGTGTATTGGGTCATACGCCTAAGTTGTAGCTAAATGTATGGTTATTTTGAATCATTAAGTGTTCGAAGGACCGAAACTATAACCAAGTGAAAATAGTCTCATAGTAATGGAATGAGATTTTTAAATGAAATTTAATAATGGGTTTATGAGTTCTCTGTTTCTCTATAAATACTATGATTAACTGTTAGTTTATTTATATTTAGTATTGAATACTTGTGTTCAGTACAAATTATAAGTGCATTAGTATGTACAAGTGTTTGGACATTTATAACATATAATAGTGCTTAGTGGTGTGCACCTATACATTATAGTAGTATACAGATCAACCATAGGGTATACCTAGGTGGTATAAACCCATACTTGCTTGGTTATTATTTATGAGTATGAGTCGATTGTTTCTTGGAATTGTAAGACTGGATAATTGTAATTGCGTTATGTTCATAAACAAATAACTATGATATTATGGGATGTCATATAGTGTATTGTGTTTGAAATCTACTAGTCTAAATGTATGTTTTACCTAAGTGGTGCAACTGTGATTGTTATATCTAGATACATTCACATGTTTGACAAACCATGTGAATATGAGTTGGTTGTTTATATGAATGGTATGTTTGTTTTGGTAGTTAGTAGGTATTTATGCGTGCATACAACCCTTGATATTTTAATGAATGCTATGATAAAATATTATTGTGTTTTATGAGAACTGTGACTTGATTTGTTATATCTAGTTTATTGTATAGAAGTTTATAGTTTTCATGGACTTGTAACTGCATTATTAGACTAGTTACAGTACATAGTAGTTATGACATAGATTAATAGACTATGGTAACATGGGTTATCATAGGGTGTAGAATGTCTGGAAAATAATTTTGATATTAGAAACTATAGTTAATTGTGTATTTTACCTAGATGGTATAAACTATAGTCATTATTTATAGTATGGGATAGAAAATAATGTAAGATTCATTCATACATTTGATGGAATAAATGTATGCTTTGGTTAATCCTATTTTTATAATTTTATATAATGTGTTTGATAGTAGGATGTAAATTATATGAATCTTATAGTTAAATTATATTTGACCAATCTGCATTGTTGATACTAAGTGAAAAGTGAGATGGTCTTCATTGGCTTACTAGTATCACAATACTAGATGGAGGTAGTCTGATCAAGTGGTGTGTATGAATTTGATTGATCTATGGATCATTATTATTTATTATTTGTATAACTTTGGTCTAAAGTATGTTTAGTGATAAATGATCATTTCATGAGTATGATTTACATGTTTGTGTAATATATTACAATAAAATGAGTTTTCTATGATACACTACATGTTTAGTTTTAGAAATCATACAACACACGGGTACTTGTTTATCTCTTTGGATTCCTATACCATCTCTATCTACTCATCTATGAATGGAAGGCCATTTCCTGATGGTATTAGTGTGGGGGGTCATTGGCCCATGGTTGGTGTGTAAAATCACTCAGATGATGCTCTCCCTTCCCACAACAAAACTACTTATCGAGATGACACTTGAGATTGCTACAAATACTTAAGTTCATGAACTATGCTCTTGGGGAGCCATGTATCTTATATATACATTATGTTGTATTTTACTTATTATTGAATATTATCATGAAGAGTTATAATTACTTATTATTGCGCATTGATAACAGTGGCTCTATAATTCTATTAGATGTGGTTGAATTAATATAATTGTTTTCTATATTTGCATTTATGATGTGCTCTTATGATATTATAGATCAATGATATATGATGTAGTATGATTTGTTTACTATTATCACGCTTGAGTATTTTATATGATCTCTATTTGGTTCTCATGGTGTAATCTATTTTTGGTATATGTTTTTAATAAAAAAATTCATGTATTTTTAGGTAGATCCTAGTTGGGATATTACATTTAGTATCAGAGCTATGGCTCAAACTCTAGGACCTAATGAGTCTATTAGCATTTTCATGTCTTTATGTTCACTAGTGTGAACCTAGTGACATGAAATATTACACTGGTATTTTGGAGTTGTAGTGCTTTAGTGTAGAATTGTGTTACACCATGATTGGAGTTTTGAGACTTGGTAAATCCTCTTGTATGGCTTGGTGACTGTTGTAAGTATGAGACATTCTTGAAATGTGTGTGGCATATTGAGTGTGTACCTTAGGAGCACTTATACCCCTTAGAATTTTTAAAGGGTTGGTTTATCGAGTGTCTCTTTGGTGATGGTTATATAAGATGTTTTGGTAGGTAAGTATATAGTATAGTTCTTGAGTCATGAACAAGAGTTCCCTACCATATTTTTGATCTTTTTGATTGAACACCTCAAGTATGATTACATATTTTTTGGTAATCAAGTCACTTTAACCACTGGAGTTTATGTTTTGGGCATTTAGAAAGCATGAGATGCTTCTCATTTAACTATATGTGCATTTATTTTTGTGTCTTATTTTTACACTAATCTGAGGAGTGGAAAATTTTATAAGGCCGTTTTTTTTTTGGTACCACCTATTGCAGTGGGAATTTTCTTGTAGTATAGTGTTGATGTGAATTCCTTTATGTTAGGAATTTGTTTATGGATTGGCACCCTTATGGTTATGTGGATTAAGAAGAAGTGTCATCTCTCTTAGTGGTCATCGAGGTGATTTGTCACTCCCTCACTATCATTGACATAATTATAAACCCTTGAGAGGATTCTTATTTTCATGATGTTGAAACTTGTTATGAAATGTTGTTTTGACCTTATTACTTTGAGTTCATGGGATAATGTCTTATAGTTATTGTGAGAGATAAGTGGTAGGATTACATGGATTTATGCATCTATGTGATTAGTATTTTCCTTCTAGTTGTATAAGTATGTTATGATGCTACTCTTATAAGTTTGGTAAGTATGTTGTGATTTTGGCAACTTGGGTTGTAGTGTTTCCTTTTTCCATAAGAGGGTATGTAGTAGTTTTGCGTTTGAGATGTTAGTTCTATACTTTCCACTTGTGACTTTTTAAAGTCACTACTTTATATAATCTTATAAACTTAGACCACGTAGAGTGGTAAACCTTAAACTATATATTAATTCTAGATTAAGATTTATAAGTTGCTTATAATTGTTATGATATTATATACCCTTGACTAGATTGATATTATTTTATTTTACTTAAAGTATGTTGTTTTGAAAAATATTTATGTACCTTTCACTGGGAGTGAGTAGGGTATAGGATGTGTGGAACATCTTGTTAGTCTAAAAGGGGTGAGATAAGCTTTTAAATTATTGTGTTCTAGTCATGCAAGGAGGAATTGTCTCGCTTATTTTCTTTATAAGGTTGTAAGGATGGTGTGATCCTTGATCTTTGTATGTTATGATAGTTTCAACATTATTTCCTCTTAAATATGAATATAACACTAAAGGTTAAGCTGTGAAATATGATACTAGTTATTTTTGGTTAATAGTGATTTAATATAATATGGAATGATTATATGATTTTTCTTATATGTATGTTGGTACGCCTGGAATCACTTCGCATATAGTATTACTTTATATGATCTGTTAGTATAAAATTGTGATAGCTTGAAATTTTTTCACATTTTGGATATCATTAGGTTGTGGAGACCTAAGGGAAGAGTGGTAAATTGGGAACATGAGTACTAAGTGATAGGAGTGGCTCCTGCTTAGTCTCACATTAATTCGGTAGATACAAAGTTTAGATTTGATAGATGAGCTTGTTGAATCCAAGATTTGACAAATGGATTTGTCAAATTCAGTCATAAGGCCATGCACATGTATAATGTAGAATGATTATTCCTTAAATTAATATACATTAGAAATATAGTATTTCTCGTTCCTATTCATCATCATACTTGTTAGGAGCTATGTGGAGTAGTGATAATATTGACATGTTATACTTATCATAAAATACATATAGAAGCAATAATATTAACTTATACACATCATTCTTATGAGGTTCCCTAAATACTTTTCTCTAAAATGAGAAATACATACTCTAGGTTAGAGAGATTTATAGAGGGGCTGAAATATTTTATGGAACTCTCCTTGGTCATTTATTTTTGTTTATTGTGATGACCTCATGTGCTTTTAGAATATCGACAAAACTTTTACTGATATATGTAGGACCCTTCAAGGTAAAAAAATTGGTCAATCCTATAGTATATAGGCTTGTCTTACTAGTTCTAGACCTCAGGGTGGTCATGGTAGAACTATTCAAAGTAAGTGATACTTGTAAACCTTGTTTGCATAATAGGGAGATGTCATAGAATAGAGTCTTGTGGAATCAATACTCTAAGAATAATAATACTTGGGAGGACTACAATGAGTTTTATAGGTAATTTTACTATTTATTTTCTTGATTTGATACTTTAAACTATGTTATTTTTCTATTGACAATGACTTTAATTACAAACTTATGTTTGAATAAGAGTCATTCAGAATGATGACCAGCTTTAGGGGGAAAGATATTACATCCTGATTTCTCACCAAGAAAACTTGATAGATTATTCATGGATATCTATAGTTGAAAAATTTAGATTTGGCTATTTTTAACTAAGTTATGAGATATATGTTGTTATGGGGTAGTAAGTTATTGCTTAGGTTACATGCTTATATTGTTGTGAGTTAGTTGTAGTGTATATATTACAAATATTTTGATTTGGCATTTCAGGTCTATTTTATGATATTCATATATCATGTTGATATGGTCTAACTACTTGCTTGTTGTGAGGTTGACATAGGAGGACTCATCTCTCAGAGCCTGATGGAGGGAGAACACCATCAAAGAGGGTGACATAGATCAAAATGTTGGAGGATGATAGAGAAACTAATCAAAACCCTACACACACCATAATAATTAACACAAGTTAGACTGCATAATAAATGGTTAGCACAACATGTTTATTTTTTCTTGCATTTAGATAGTTTTTGCTCTTGATTTGCTTAATTAGACTAATTCAGGTTATTGGTCTATAAATTAATTATTAAACCATTTTGACATCTAAGATGCTAATTTAATTAGTGAATAGATATTAATTATTAAAATTAGCAATAAATTGATAAAATATGATAATTTATGTTTAAAGGGGAAAAAAATGAGAAAAAGTAAAAATAATTAAGAAAATTATATATTTAGGAAAATATATAATTAGAAAAAGGAAATAAAACAAAAATAAGAAAAATATAAAAAAAGAAAAAAATCATTGAATAAAATAAAACAAAACAAAGAGAAATATTTTAAAGCAAAAATTGTGCCTTTTTATTATGGGGGATCTTAGAATATGAAAGGAGCGCAACACAGAAAGAATGGTAGCATATAGATAATAAGGAGAAAGAAAGGATGAAATCAAATTGAAGAAATTTTAGGTAGGAAACGTACTTAAATTTCTATATATTTGTACAAAAAAATATAATTGTGTGTTTACATGTACGTATGAATCCTTATAATCTAGTTTTAACTACATTTATGGCCATGATTTTGTGTGTGTGTGTGTGTGTATATATATTTAATTTCTAACCTATTTAATAAACAAATGAGTTGCTGAACTATTTTATTGTAGTCTGTATAGTATTATGGTGATTTAAGTGCATGAGAATGCAAATTATAGAAACCTCTAAACATCTTCTATTTTGTAACAAAAAAATTATGAAATAATCATTGTAGCTAGAAAAATAATGAAATATCTACTGATTTTTGGACACTATAACTAGATAATTTTCATAGATCCGGGTAGTAATAGTGATTTTAAAAGGAATGATGATTTTACTATCATATTTATACATGCTATGATGACTTTAAAATAGAAGGAATAAATTACATTCAACATCTCAATAAGAAACTCTCATAATTATTTCTTATAATTCTCATTATCATTATTTCTGGGATCAAAGTTACCTATATTTGTAAATCAAAATTATAGATTTGAGCATTATAAGATGGGAAAAATCATAGTAGATATGATACAAAATTTTGTATAGTTGTAAGAAGATTTTATTATTTAGAGCCATGATCTATATATAATATTAAGGTGCCACTATGAAATGATCTACATATGACATCATGGCATCTACTATGCAACGATCTGCATAAGATATTATGGCACCACTATGCAACATTCTGCATATAAAAAAAATATAATTATATACCTGAAATATGATGCATAATAAATGCTATAGGAATTGATCATTAAGTAAATGCAGAAACTCATATTAAAAGTTGCAACTTAATATACTTATGGAGACAATTAATGAGATTTTTGGTGTATGAAACAAAGAACTCAATAGAGAAAATTGGAGTATAAATTTCATTTGAGTTTATGATATATTTGAGAAGAAATAGCCACTTCTAAAAAAATATAAGAAAGTATTTGCATTAGTAAAAACATATAAGGAAGTTTTAAACCAAGTTAATGGGTTGTAGCAACTCACCAGAGAAGTGGTTTATAAGAAAGTATTTGGAGTATTGCAGTGAATTGAGTTAGTGATAATGAGATGCCAAGCTACCAATTTGGCATGGGTAATTAGTTAGATTCCAATAAGTTTTACCACTATACATTATGTTGTATGATATCTCAACTCTTTATAACTTTGACACTAGTGTCTAGCCATTAACATAACAATAATAATGGCATAATAGACTTATTGTTATAGGTGTATAAAAATCACAGGACGTACCTATGTCGTAAATGTATAAAATAGTATAATATGAGATGTTAGTTCTCTATGCTAAATGTATAAAAATAAATTAAAATTAGTTATATTTATTGACTTTGAGTATGCACTATTTGAGGATGATATTCATGGATTATATGAAATGTATTAATATGTCCTTACAATGTTACATGTGGACTCATTACATCAAAATCTTGTTTCATTGTCTATCCATCATTATGATTATCCATCTATAGTTACCTTAAATTAGAGATTAGATAAAAATTAGATAGACTATAAAAACAAGATTTATGGGCTATATGTATTATTGATGATGAGTATAATGTAGTATGGTCCTCTTTTATCCATTAAGAATTACTGGTTAGTATTTTGTACTTTGATCCATTGAATCTTTATATGATATGTATCTTGGGTATGTGATGTTGAGAAGAGTTATCATTGATGTCAAGGTTGATGTCATTGATGTCAAGGTGCATCTGGGGAAGATACATGGTGAGTGATCTATGAGCTTATGTCACTAATGTGACAAGGAAGTCATGTGACAAGAGAGAATTTGAAGGAAAACTATTATCTATATATTGAGAGAGAGAGATTTTTAAGGCAACCTAATAATTATTTTGATGTTGATGTCAAGGTTTAGCCCAAGGTAAGCATGTTTGAGTACTAGTCTTTGAGTAAAAGGTGTCTTGAGAAGCCCAATCATATCAAGCTTAGTCATATCATGAGTATGTGCATGATTATCATGAATAGGTATATGAAAAGGCATGATATTATATAAGGAGCATGCAAGGCATATGATAAAGGTGTATAAGCATCAAGGAGTGTTTCAAGGTCAGTTGTCAAACTTTAAGTGCTTGAGAAACCTAGTCATGATATTAGTCATAATATGAAGAGACCCTATGAGAAGGTATGAAATTGATTCACTAGTGATATGGATGAAGAGAAACATAAGAGGTTGTATGAGTTTGTTTTATCATGCATATGAGGCATTTGATCACTCATGAGAGTCTTAGAGTGAGCCTATAGGGGTAGGACCTATAGAACTAACATGCAACTAGATTAGTTCTAGACCCTACCTGACCTAATGAGTTATCATGAGGTATTGTCAAGGCATATAAAGAATGTATGGTATTTATTGAGCATGGAAAGAGGTTTTATGATATGTATATGAGGTTTTGAGAGCTTGGATAGTGGTCATAAGGTTAGTTTCAAGGCCTAATGTGACTTGTAGGTGAAAGCCTAGAGAGCAAAGAAAGAGAGCATGGCCTAATGAGGTATCAGGATCAGTTTCCAAGGCATGTGTGAAAAATTGAGTATTTTTATAGGTATGTTAAATTGTTTCGAGTAGTTTAACAAATTTTTAGCTCATGGTTTATATATTAAAGCAAGAAAAATTGTTTTGAGGTCTCTCATGTGCACAAAATGAAGGGTTCTCAACCCAAGAAGAACTTTCAAGTGTTCATTGTAATGTGTAACCTCTACATGGGAGCCTAATGTATTAATGGTAGATGGGGAATTTTCCTAGATAAAATTTATAAGCCTTAGATTCTGTAATAAGGGGCTAAGCTTTATGAATGATCATTAAGGCTGGAAGATGGTTTAAACCCTCAAAGAACCCTAATAATGACCTAATATGAAATAAGTTGCTGTAATGTGATCAAAATGGATTGGTGTAGATAGATAAGTGTTTTTAGTTGTATTAAACTCTCTTAGGAATCTCCAAGTGTGATTGGTTTGTCAAGTAAGTTAGTAGACCCTATAGGAAAGGCCTTATTTCTCTAAGATTTGTTGTAGTAGTTAGAGTTGACCAAGTCAAAGTTGATAAATGAATGAATATTGAATATTGAGAATTTTATTTAATATACATGGTGGTTTTTTATCAGGTTATATCTCTCAGGTGTGATAAACCAGTCATACAAATTGACTTATCACTAAAAACCTAATGGTGCAAACAGTGAGAAAACCAAACAGAAGTGAGAAAGTGATTAGGAATGTGATATCATATATTAGGGATGAATCCAAATGCATGGAGAATTTTTAAATACATTTAAGACATGTTCATATGGGATATATGTTTTGGTGGTCATGTATATGATGAAAATGTTGCTCATAAGTTGACATGTCTAGTACATATGAGATAGTGAAGGTGTATGGTTATGAGATTTGTCTATATGAACAATATTGTCATTTGACCATGATATTACTATATTTTAGGTTGGTATGATGATATAATAATATCATAAACATTAATTTTAAGTATTTTAAAGTGTCTACATAGGTGTTGAAGGTCATTATCACCATGACTGTGTTTGAAGGTAAATTGGCAGATTTGGGTAAGAAAGTTACAATGATGAGTTGGAGGCTCTTTGCCATAAGTAAATGTATATAATTAAAATGATGTTGGTTTTTGGGACTTTAATGACCTATAAATCCTTTTAATAATCTATGAATTTAGTGAAATAGGTTAAAATGTTGAAGCCAAAATAGTTTGGTAGGTAGAGTGAAGTCTATGAGAGAGAAGGTCAACAAATTGGTTTGCAAGATCAATATGTTCCATTAGAGATTATTATAATTTTTATTGAGGTTGTTATGAGGATGTTTTAAGATATTTTTAATTAATCTAAAATCTTTGATTATGTTATCTCAGGTGTCAATATTTCATGTTTCCATGATTATGTTTTAAGGCTAGTTGGTAGTTCTGAGTAGGTTACTTGCAGAGAAGGGTTTGAGTACTTTTACCCTGAGTTGTGGAGTCTAAATAACATGGTGATGACAATAAGGTAATGAATATTATATTTATATGAGTTTTTTTACATTTTTTCTTGTCATAACTATGTTTTTGCTTCAGTTGTTCAAGACAGACTTTATGGGTATACACAGGCCTAATTGTGAACAATGCTAATGGCGTGCTTCAAGTGGTGGTTGGCTCTAAAAAGTGTTATGGATCCTAGATGAGATTAGAATGGGTGTATATGTGTAATTTTATATGTTACTTATATATTAATATTTTTGAATTCCTCCAAGGAAGGTAAAGTGTAATGTGTCCTAAATAGACCTAATAGGATTAAGTCTCAGTGAGACCTAAAGGTGAGATAAGGATTATTTGAGATAGGTTAGAACTAAAGGGAATAAAATAAAATTTTATCCATGTGTATTATATGTAATAATTCAATTTCATGTATTAACTAATAGGGTAAGGGTGTTTTTCTGACTAATAAGGATATGAATATGAGACTTGTATAAATACTAGGCAGTTTTAGGCCTATTAATGTGTGATGTGTGCAAGCAAATAGAATAATATATTGAAAAATATAATAAGGTATTGTATACCATAATAAGAGTATATATTATATATTATGAAGGTTTTATAGAGGTATTTTTCATGAAAATCAAGGTCATATGACCTAATCAAGTCAAGAAGAGGACTAAATGGGATAAGAATCCTAGAAGGTAGTTTGAGAGGGTTTGAAGAAAGAGAAGAGATGAAGGAGATAAAAATATATTGTATGGGAAATAATGTTTTATACATATTATCAAGGGTTTAAGGTGGATGAGTTGGTGCTATGTCACCTAGGGGGTTAGTGCCTCTTTACAAGTTGGTGCTTGCTAAAGCTTAACTGAGATGGCGCTTAGCTAGTTGGGGTTGGTGCTCCATATGAAGTTGGTTATTCACTAAAGTTAGTATTTAAATTATATTAATATATTAAATTTGAATATATTATTGGATTTTAATCCCATTGAGGTATTCCCACATAAAATCTATGCTATCTTGTATTCATATATTTCATGCATAAGTGGATGGTTACTTAGTTATTGTTTGATATACATGCTTGAATAAATGTTCATGAATGCTTAAGTGGAATTTAAATAAAGGTTTTAAATAATAATTCACCCCTATTCATTGTGATTCCAACATTTGGTATCAAATCTTGGTATTTTGAAGTAGGTCTAAAAACCTAAAGGAGATCCTAGAAGCAAGGATGGCTAGTCAACAAGATCAAGGTGATTTCTCTACCATGAAGGCTATGTTATTTAATGGATCTAATTATTATTTTTGGAATATAAGGATGAATATATATTTTATGTCTCAAGGTCATGATATTTGGTAGTCAGTTGTGGATGGCTATAATGCTCCTCCTATTCCACTAACTAATGTAGTAGGTAAGAAGGCTAGTGAAAACAACTACATGGTAATTAATGTCATTATTTGTGGCCTATCAGAGGTATAAATTGTGAAGGTAATGCCTTATATATCAAAAAAATATATATGGGACAAATTGAAGACCATATATGAATGAGACACCAAGGTGAATATGGACAAGTTATAGATGCATTAGAGATAGTTTGAAAGTTTGAAGATGAGTGAAGATGAAACCATTACATTTTACTTGTTGAAGGTTGATAAAGTTGTCAATGTCATTAAAGGATTGGGAGAAGAAGTGAAAGAGCATAAATTTGTTTAAAAATTACCAATATCACTAACTCCTAAGTTTGATTCTAAGGTATCTATAGTGGAAGAGATGAAATATTTAGACAAGCTTGAAATGGATGGGATTCATGGCCTCTTGATTGCCTATGAGATGAGAACAAATGAAGGAAGCCATCCCAAAAAGGAAGAAAATTTAAAAGTTGAGAATAAGTCAAAATCCAAGAAGGTCAAGGATGAGGAATGTTCAGATGATGCTGATGATCAACCAATAGCCATGTTTGCATGAAAATTGAGGTTTAGCTCAGGTAAGTACAAGGGGAAGTGGCCTTTCAAATGTTTCAACTATGGTATGATTGGTCACTTTGCATCTAAATTTATTAAAAAGGATAAATATAATCATAATGAATAACATGATGAACATCATGGAGATAACAAGAAAGCCTATTCTAACATAAATAAGGAGTTTAGAAAGTGTGAAGGTAAGAAAGGAACCTTACAGAACAAAAGATTCTTCTATACTAAATAAGATAACTCTTTTGATGTAAGTGACTCAAGTTCATATGATAGTGATGATGGTAGTAATGAACTTGAACATGAAAATAATGAAACCTTATTCATAGCCATAGAATCAAAAAATGAGGGTTACTCAAATGGGAAATGCCTTATGGTTAATGTATAATTAGATGAAGAAGAAGGTGAAGTGAATCTTGAGGTAGAATTAATGAGTACCCTAGAGGAGTTAAAGTTCCAAAGAGGAAATAATCACAAAATAATATCATTCATTAATGACTATGAGGAGTAGATTGGTTTGTTTGAGGAGAGATTGAGTAAGACCTCCAGGGAGTATGATGAGATCATCAATCAAGTTGAAGCACAAATGGAGATAGTCAATGCAAACCTAAAATCCAAAGAGGAATAATGTGAAAAGTATGAAAATAAAGTAAAATCCTTGAAATATGAGTTATATCAAACATATAGTAAGGTAAGGACCTTTGTGAAATTTGAAAATATCACTGAGGCTCTAGATGACATCTTGAGTAGTCAAAAGTCTACAAGCGATGAGATAGGTTTTGGTTTCAAAGAAGATCAAAAGGTGGAAACTCAATTCAAGGAGAAGGATATTTAAGATAATACGATCAACATGAAAAGACATATCAAATAGCTTAATTATATGAGGTATGAAATTTCATTCAATGGTTATTATTTTGATGCAATCGGTTTGGTCACAGAACAAGAGAATGCAAAAGACCCTCTAAGAATGAGTACTCATGGAACTATGGAAGAATTCATGGTTTACATTAGTCAAAAGGTTAGCATGAGGTTATTTTATATGGGTTTCATAATGTGGGACATATTTAAATATTATGTCCTAACAGATTTAGAATTTCATCAAATCAAAATAGGAGGTTTGAATCCCCTAGAGTGGAAAAAGAAGGCAAATTAATATATGGAAATCAAATATAGTGAAGATGAGTCATGATTAGTATATAAGATAAAGTGGAATGTTTGTTGTGATAGAGCATGATTTAGATATGAAATAAAGTTAGGAATGCCTATTGTTAGCTCACATTTATGATTAAATGATTGATGAAGAGATCAAGCCTATAATGCCAATCAAGCCTAAAATGATATGAAAGGACATTCAGTCGTATGAGAGCATGAAGATATGGGAATCTCATGAACTTGAGTTGTTTTAGTTCCATATAAAAAGGGGTGACTCTATTATGCTTCATGGAGACACACTTCAAGTTAGCATAAGCATGGTAGATGTTGGTGTGAGGGGGACCTATTTAGGTTGTTAACTGAGCTTGATCTATGTTGAGAAGTGATCCTATAATATGAGTTCATTTGAAAGAGGTATGCATGGTTAAAGAGGGAACATTTTGACTTAATGATTCATATTTTATGTGTTGAAATATTATTGCAAAGAATGTGTGATTCTAGATGACACTTGTGGAAGACCTTTGTCATTAATGTCAAAGGGGGAGAAAGTTCAAGAAGAGAGTTTGACCAAACTAAGGGAGGTGAGAGTGATTAGATTGAAGAATGTTTTGCCATCAATGATATAGGGGGAGTTTTTTGAGAAGTTTTTTCATTGATGTTAAGGTTGATGTCATTTTATTTCATTGATGTCAAGGTGCATCTAGTGGAGATGCATGGTGAGTGATCTCTGAGGTATGAAGTTGTGTGCTTAATGTGACAAGGAAGTCATGTGATAAGAGAGGATTTAAAGGAAACATATTGTATATCTATTTAGAGATAATTTGAAGGAAACCTAATGATTCTTTTGAGGTTTATGTCAAGGTTCATGCCAAGGTAATCATGTTTGAGTACTAGTCTTTGAGTATAAGGTGTCTTGAGAAGCCCAATCATATCAAGCTTACTCATATCATGAGCATGTGCATGATTAACATGAAGAGGTATGTAAAAATTCATGATATTATCTAAATATAATGAAAGTAATGTGATCAAGGTGTAGAATCATCAAGGAGTGTTTCAAGGTTAGTTGTCAAGCTTCAAGTGCTTGAGAAACCTAGTCATGAGATTAGTCATAACATGAAAAGACCCTGTGAGATGGTATGAACTTGATGACCTAGCGATATGGATGAAAAAATGTGTAAACATTGAATGGGGACTGAATATATTCATGGTATATTGGTATGGGTATTATATCAAATCTATAATAATTGGTTTCTGGAGTAATGGGCTAAGCTTTAGGAATTATCATTAAGATTGAAAGATGTTTTAAACCCTCAATGAACCCTAATAATGAATTGATATGGAATAAGTTAATATGATGTGCTCAAAATGGATTTTTATGTCTATTTATGTGTTTAGATTTTGCATTAAAATATCTTAGACATCTCTAGGTGTGATTGGTTTGTCAAGTAAGTGAGTGGACCCTATAGGAAAGGCCTTGTTTCTCTAAGATTTGCTATAACAATCAAAGTTGACCAAGTAAAAGTTGATAAATGAATGAAGGTTGACTATTAATAATTTTATGTAATCTAAATGGTGTATTATAATTAGGTTACATCCCTCAAGTTTTCTAAACTGGTAATACAAATTAACCTATCACTAAAAGACCTAATGGTGCAAACAATGAGAAAACCAGGCATAAGTGAAAAAATGATTAGGGATGTGATATCATGTATTAGAGATGAATATAAATACATGGAGATGTTTTTAAAGACTTTAAATACATGTTAATATTATATATATGTTTTAGTGGTCAGTGGATATGATGAAAATGTTGCTCATAAGTTGACATGTCTAGTACAAATGAGACAATAAAGATGTAAGGTTATGAGATTGGTATAAAAGTTAAATATTTTCATTTTAACATGGTATAATTATATTTTAGGTTGGTATAATGATCTCATAATATCATATATATGAATTTTAAGTCTTTGAAAGTGTCTACATATGTTTTTAAGGTCATTATCACCATCGTTGTGTTTGAAGGTAAACTGCAGATCTGGGTAAGCAAGTTGAAGTGATGAGTTGGAGGATATTTACCATAAGTAAATGTACATAATTAACAATATGTTGTTTTTTTGGACTGTAATTACCTATAAATCCTTTTTATAAGCTTTAAAGTCAATGAAAGAGGTTGAAATGTTGAAGCTTAAATGGCTTGTCAGGAAGAGTGAATTCTATGAGTGAGAAGGTCAACAAATTGGTCTGCAAGACCAATATGTACCATTAGATATTATGATAATTTTACTTGAGTTTATTAGTAGGGTGTTTTAACATATTTTTAATTAATTTAAAATCCTTAATTATGTTCTATCAAGTGTCATAAGTTCATGTTTCCATGACTATGTTTTAAGGCTAGTTGGCAATTCTGAGCATGCTACTTACAGAAAAGGGTTTGAGTACTTTTGATCTGAGTTGTGGAGTTTAAATCAAATGGTTATGACCATAATCTCATGAATATTATATGTAAATAATTTTTTTCCATAGTTTTTTGGAAAAACTATGTTTTTCCTTTAGTTGTTCAAGACAGACTTTCTGGTTATACACATGCCTATTTGTGAATAGTGCTAATGACATGCTTCAAGTGGTGGTTGGATATAAAAAGTGATATGGAGCCTATATGAGATTATAAGGAATATATTTAAGTGTAATTTTATATTTTAATGCCATTTTTAGAGTTTTAAAGTGCTCCAAGGAATACAAATTGTAGCATGTCTTGAATAAACCTAATAGGATTAAGTCTCCATGAGACCTAAAGGTGAGATAAGGCTTATTTGAGATAGGTCAGACCTAAAATGAATAAAATAAAATTTTATATATGTCTATGAGATGTTATAATATCCATTTCATGGAAAAACTAAGAGGGTAAGGGTGTTTGGCCAACTAAGGATATGAACAAGATACTTGTATAAATATTAGCTAGTTTTAGGCCTATCAATGCATGATGTGTGTAAGTGAATAGAATAATATATTGAAAATTAGAATAAGGTATTGAATAAAATAAAAGGAGTGTAAATGATATATGCTGAAGGTTTAGAATAGGTAATATCCATGAAAATCAAGATCATATGACCTAATCAAGTCAAGAAGAGGACTAGTTGGGAGAAGAAGCTTAGAAGGTAGTTTGAGAGGGTTTAAAGAAAGAGAAGAGATGAATAAGGAGATAAAAATATGTTTTATGAGAAAAAAAGTGTTATAAAGGTGATAAAGGGTTTCATGTGGCTGATTTGGTGTTGAGTCACCTAGGGGATTGGTGCCTCATTGTAAGTTAGTGCTTGCTAAAGCTTAGCTAAATTAGTGCTTAGATAGTTAGGGTTGGTTCTTGATGTGAATTTGGTGCTTTAATAAAGTTGGTATTTATATTATATGAATATATATTCTATTTATATATATTAGTGTAATTTAATCCCCTTGAGTTTTTCCCACATAAAGGTTATGTTATCTTGCATTCTTATGTTTCATGCATATGTGGATGCTTACTTAGTAATTATTTGATATACATGCTTGAATTTATGTTCATGAATGCTTAAGTGGAATCTAAAGAAAGGTTTTAAATATTTATTCATGCCCCCTCAATCATATTTCTTATAACATGTTATTATGTACAAGGATGTAAACATATATAGCTTATGTATATAAATATAATGGGATGCATACTTAGAGTACACGTTTTGTTTGGTATTTTTGTCACGACTTGGGAGATTCATATACCTATGTATTTGATGAAACTATTGTGTATCATAAGAGTAATTAGTATATTGTAAAATACCCTTATGCAAACCAAAATACAAAAGGCTATGTTTCCTTGAGGACTTGTGTGCAGACTTATGTATGCTTTGAAAATGTTAGGACAAACATATATCTAGTTAGGGATAAAAACTATGAAGTAAAATTACATTGAAAAATTACTTACCTTAGAAAGGTCATCAATACATTCTGAATAGGAAAGTATAACTATTGAGTTCTTGTTTTATAAATATAATTGACCATTTATTTGGTATTTATATCATTTGTGTATTATAGGAATATATTCATATATGAACTTAAGAAATCATATGAAAATAGTATATATGTAGGTGTATTGGGTCATGTGATCAAGTAATTTGACTCAAGAAAGGAGGTTTGTATGGTGTTAGTTCCAAAAATAATGAAATCAACACATTAACAAGCTAACATCTCTAGGACTAGATCATGAGGGGAGGTTAGTGAAAAAATCAATTGAAAACACAACTAAAATGTAAAGAAATGACAACTTTACTTACCTTCCTTGATTTATCCAAGATATTTCTTCATTTTCTTGCTTGGATTGTGCTCAAAAGATCTTCATCAATGGGGATTGGCTATCTCCATCTCCTCTAAGCACCATGGCTGGCTTGGCTTGATTGATGGATTGAAATGATTTTGACATTATAAAACTATACATTTGCTTTATGAATCAAATCCTACATTATAACTCTATTATGTTCCAAGGTCTCTAAATGAAGAGCTCTAGGATTGATTTTATAAGCTTTGAAATGGCTTAGAATGAGTTAAATCCTAACCTTGGTTAGCTTAGTTAACCCCAATAAGGTTAAAAGGTGTCAAATGGTCATGATTAGCATGGAATAAGCATGGGTGAGATATTTTCCAAAAATGACAACTCACAAAAGCTAATGATGAAAACCTAGGATATTTGTTGATTTTTAAATTTCCATTTTTAATAATTACTTTAATTGATCATGGATGAATTAAATTAAGTTTTGATATTAATTAATCCTTGTTAGGCATTTGAAACATTTATAAGACTTTGAATTAAATGATTTGTGCATTTGTTCAATTTAATTGATATAAGGGCCAAATTGATTTATTCGCATGGTTACGAAGCCAAATTTGAGACTCATAGAAATTCTTAGGCTAGATTTTCAATGGTTGATAAGAATTATTCTAAAGTCAAGTATGAATCCATTGGTGGAAAATTTTAGATGTCTACAGTTTTCCCCTATTTGGGAAGATGTTGAAAGATGTAAGCACAGTAATGTCTTCTCAAAGAATAAAAATGTTCTATGTGTTTATGAATTCAATGGAGATGGATTAATTATAGGGTGCCCCCTCAAGAGAGTGATTGGTAAAAGAGTTATCAAATGATCCCTTGAAAGAATGAAACAAGGGGACCAAACAAATGAAAATGATGGGGTGAGAATAAAATGATTTTGCCAAAGTTGGTCAAAACCATTGAGATTGAAAGTGGGATGGTGTACAATGGTTTTTCCAAAGATGGTTATAAGTAATGTACCTTGATAGTGGAATTTTGGTATGATAACATAATGATTTGCCCAAAGGAAGTTCTAATAATTAAGAATATGGAGCTGCCCCAATTAAGATAGACAAATAGGATAACAACATGCCCCAGGTAGGCAGAAGAAAGTAAATGATTTAGAATTGGTGATAACACAATGATTTGCCCAAAGGTGGTTAGAATCATTAAGAATGTAGGTGGGATGGTGTACAATGATTTGCCCATAAGAAGTTATAATCATAAGACATTGATTATGGAAAACATGATTGATAGTTTATGATTGAAAACATGATGATGAAAACTTAATACAGAGGATAAAGATGAATTGGGATAACCTACTAGGAGGGAGATGCTAGCCTGAATTAACAAAGGTTGAAAATCTTTCATTGTTTAATTACTCTATTTGAGATATGATTGGGATTATATCATGATTGCTGTTGGTGATGGTGTCAAGGAGATGTTGATAATACCATTAATGTGTAGATATATCAAAGTTACTTTTTACTTTAACACTTAATGGTAGGCATCATGATAGAATATCATGAGAAATTGGCCAAAATATGTATGAGGAATAACTCCTGTGATCCGATACTCAATGAAAAATAATGCACCAATGATAAAAACCATGATGATAATGTTGACATATGAATATGGATGGATTAAAGTATAAATGCATAAAGAATCACCCAATGAACACACATAGACTTAATCAAGGCAATAGTGATGAAAGCAAATACATAGGCACACAAACAAACACACAAATAAACAAATAAAGAAATAAACAATAGTTAGTCCTAATGTTAGTAAAAATAATGTGACACAAATAATGTGATAAACATTGCCCCTAGAAAATAGGTGATGACTTAACAAACAAATAAGATGGGGGAATAGAAGAAAATGAGGGGGTGGCTAAGTTGTCTCCATATGCACTAGGCAAGTGGACATTGCCTACATAGTTTTATGGATGATATATCAAACAAAAACTTTAGGTCAAATGTAGTTCTCCTAAGAAATGGGAAGAAAATGATAACTAATGAAAAACAAACATGATGGATGTGATAGAATAATAGGAATGAACTCACAAAATGGTGAGAACATGGGATAAAAGGCCAAAAAGGATGGGGAAACTAAGTGAAAAGTGATTTTTTGTGACTTAGTGAGGGTTCCCAAAATCATTAAGGCAAAGAAGTGGTCAATGTTTTTGGTTTTTCCAAATGGTTTTACAAATGTTTTTGGAATTTTATAGGTGTCTCAGCTTGATTGAGAATGACAAGACACTAAACGGTCTAAGATCATAAAATGGCAAGGGCATAGAAAAATTTAATGGGATACTCATAAGATGGAAAGAGTATGATGGTAAGGGGGATTGAGATGACCTAGACATGAATTGAGTGCAACCCACATAGTCCCAAAATGGCCCTAGGTCATAGTAGTTCCACCTTAAAATGGAGGAATTTGACTAGTGTAGCAGCCAATTCAAAAAAAATAGGTACAGTTGGTATGATGGCATAGTATGACATAATAAATTGTAAGTTGGTATGTCAAATCATAATAAACAAATATTGCCCCTTGTTTTTCCATAGGCAATTATAACTAGGATATAATTGATCAAATCAATGATACTAATTTTCCCATAGGTAGTTATAATTAGTAGCAAGACTAGTGAAACACTGATTTGCCCCTGTAGGCAGATATAATCAAGATCACATAAATAAACATGATAATAAGGGAATAAGAAATGAAGGATGCAACCGCTAAATATTCTATTATACTAATCCAAAATACTACCTTTGTCTGAAATGATCAAAATAAATACTAAAATTAGTTTGATTCTTTGTGTTGAATGTGCAAACAAATGGATAAACCAAGGTGAAATGGGTTAGGATTGGGTGGATAAAAAACATGCTTTGTTTGATAGAACATAATGGTAAGATGGACTGGTATGAATGCCAAAGTGATAAGTGAGTAGAATGGTAAGATGGCAGAATAATAAGATAGGATGGTAAAGTGATAGGATCGGATGGTTTGAAGGTTGGATAAAATGGTAAGAGGATTACCCCCAAGTGATAAGGGAAATGGAAAAATAAATTGACAAGGTTGTTAGCATGGTAAATGTTTTTGGATTCTGATGGTTGTTGGTTTTCATGTTTTTGGCCTGGGTATGGTAAATGATTCTATTGTTTTTGCTAATGTGGAGATGCACATCTTGATTAGAAAATGATACAACTAGAATAATCAATCACGTAAATTACTAGCCCACACCTCTTCTGAATAGATGCTCTATCAAGAACCTACTACAGATTTGGATGTCAAAAATGTTGTTGTGATCTTTGTTGGTCATTGATTCTGTTTCCTTCAAATGTTGAGACAAGGTATATTTAAAGCATTTGTAAAAGAAAGTGTGGCTAGGGATGGTAAATAGGGATAAAAATTATTTGATAGGTTTAATTGGGAAATGAAATGGTGGTTAATAATGTAATGTATAATGGTTGGGAAATAAATGAAGATCAGGGTTTTCATGCACACATAATGTTACTAATTTTAGATTTGACATAACTTTGGATGTGTAAAGGCTAAAAAATTTTGAATATTCTCTAGATAGGACCACAAGATTTTTATATTATTTGGGTCTGAGAGTAGCTACCATTTGATTAGGCTATAAATTGGAAGCTATTTTGATTTCATCTTTGATTTTGTCTTCATCAAGCAATGAATTACTTTTGTGCTCAGTTATTGGCACCTCAAAGAGGTTTATTCTAATGAAATTGTTTTGATTGCCCCTTAGTTCCTATAAGAAGGTTTCAATAAGGAACATTGACTTTTGACTTTGATTTTATTTTAGCACCTCCAAAAAGGTTTCCCTAAAAGATGCTAAGTTTAAACTTAGATTGTCCCCCAACACCTTTGAAAATGTTTCAGTAGGATATTTTTATTCTTCTTCATGAATTTGGTTTTGGCCTCCCTAATGTTCTTTAACATATATGTCACCATGGCTGCATATTAACAAGGTGTGATTCTATCAATCCCAATCAAAACTTATGGGAGATGGAATGTCAATAATATGGCTATGTTGGTTTTTGGTAATGGAATGTGGAATGGTAATATAATGGGGAGAGGTAACATAATCCTCTTAGAAGATACTAGGATAACTTGTGTTGAATCTAAATTACTCATCCTTAAAAACTATGGAAGGATAAAAAATGTATTCAAACTGATCTATGAGGCATACATAACTAATATTGTAACAACCACGAACATATTATAATTCTAAATTTGATTCCAAATCAAGGGAATTTGAATTCAATGTTGAGACTAACATTGAATCTAATTTTGATGCTAAATATGATGTCAATTCAAGAATATAACCTAACTTCAATGTTGATTCTTTATTTGGTGTGGACACTTATACAATGATGTTTTCTTGAATGTTTAGTTTTGGACAAGTAATGACATGTGATGGCATATTAGGCTCTATAAAGACTATTTTGTCAAAGTGAGACTCCTTGAAAATGAACATAAGAATAAAAGGTGATTCATCATAGGTTGACTTGTCATAAATGGTTGGTTCAACAAAAACATCTCAGCTTGGTTGGTTCTCTTGGTCTTGGTTTATGATTGGTTGTAAAATACCAATTTTGAATATAGCTTAGTCCTCAAATGAATGGCTCAGTTTGAGAGGTATTGAATGGCTTAGTTGAGGTACTGATTGACTTGATTGGGGTATTAATTAGCTTGGTTGGGGTACTAATTGGCTTGGTTGGGGTATTGATTAGATTAGATAGATAGGTATTGATTAGCTCAATTAGGGTTTTGATTGGATAAATTGGGGATTTGATTAGATTAGCAAGGTAATGGTCAATGGTTAGATAATGATAGGGCATTAGGGAGCATGTTTCTCACATGAGCCATAAGATAAAGTCCTACAATGATAGTGATATGGAATTGTGAAGCTTGGTTACTATTGTGAGCCAAATGATAAAGTATTGGAATGATATGGATGGGGAATTATGGAGCTTGGTTACTCACACAATCTAAAGGAATAGGTCTTGGTATGATAAGTCTAGGTCATTATGGATCCTAATTGCTCACATAAGCCAAAGGATGAGGTCTTGGAATGATAAGTTTGAGGTGTTATGGAGATTTATTACTTGAAAAATCCATAGGATGAAGTCATTTAATGGTATCTATAGAGTGTTATAAATCTTGGTTCTTATCATGAGCCAAAGGACAAAGTCATATAATGATATGGATGGGGCATTATGGAGCTTGGTTGCTTGCATAAGCTAATGGACTAGGTCATGGTATGATAAGTCTAGGGTGTTTTGGAGCCTAATTGCTTGTACAAACCAAATGATAAGGTCCTATAATGATATGTTTAGGCTATTTTGGAGCCTAATTAACTACACAAGCCAAAGGTTGAGGCCCTAGAATGATAAGTCTATGGAATTGTGGATCCTGATTGGTTACACAATCTAAAGGATGAGGTCTTGGTATAGAAATGTTTGGGCATCATGGAGCTTGATTACTCACATAAGCCAAATCATCTCAGTCCTCCTCAAAAACCATATCATCTCAATTGGTAACTTAATTTGGATAATAAATAAGCATTTGACTTTGTTCCTCAAATAGGTCATGATTGTAGTCAATTTATGCAACTATTCTATCATAAATTAGATTTTACATGAATCTACCATAAGTGTAGATAGACATATCTACACTTAATGAAAAAATTCCAAAAAAGAGAGGTTATAGAGTTATTAAAACTCTAAAAAACAATGTCCAAAGGACAAAAGGTTCAAACTTGGTCTAACATGGTAAAAAAAAGAGGGGTAGAGATGTATCTCCAAATAATAGTCTAAAAATGGAGATGTATATCCAAAATGGTCTATGATAAAACTTGGATAAAAATAGTCTAATTTCAAATGCATAACATTAAATTTCATACACGTAAAATGTCAAGCATCTAAATAAAAACTGACATGTTAAACTTTATTTCCAAAGTGTTCCAAGCAAGTCTAAACTAGGAAAGGGAATTATTGCTAGGTCTTTTGTCCAAATACAGAGTTAAAAGCTAGGCTCAAATAGGTTATGATAAGACTTTTGGAAAAACATGGTGTCAAAATCTAGACTTTAAACAAAGATGATGTTGAGATTTTGATCTAATAAGCTTGAAACACTTTGACACACAAAATCAAACATAAACATGATTAGTTGGTATAAAGCACAAGGCAAAAGGCACCTGGAGAAAGGATATGTTATCCCAAATAAAGGAATAAACAATGATGAGGATATGATATGTGAAAAAACATAAAAGCAATAGTTTTCAAATTTGGGTAATCAATTAACCTAAATTACACAAACCAAAAGAGAAAGATCTGTATATCAACCCTTGTGAAATGAGGCCTAAATAGAAATCAATCAATATTTGAATTTGAACTTGTCAAAGTTAATTAAAAAACTTGAGTGTTGAAAACTTAGGATTTGGTTGACCAAACAAGCTAGACAAATTTGAACAACATGATCATGCTAAACAAAGATCTAACAAAGCTCAAATGATTGGTTTTTAAATAATGATAATTGAAACACAAGACAAGACAAGTCTTTTGAAACATTTTGGGTAGTGTAACAATGTTAACACTCCAAAAATATGTGATAATGTTATGTTTCAAAGAATTTTAATGCACAAGACTTGAAATGACTTGGGTAGTATAATGTTACATGTCTCAATCAAGTGCCACACTCAATGTTTTGACACAAATGTTTTCTAAGTTAAATCACACTCTCAAACTGGCCGACATGCCTTGATCAAATTCCCAAGAGAGGAAAAAATCATAAATATCCTTCTAGATAGATGTGAAGATCAAATCCTAATCAAATCCTAATTGAATTCATCCATGAATAATTAAATAAATTATCAAAAATAGAAATTCAAAAATCAACAAGTATCTTAGGTTTTCATCATTAGCTTTTGTGATTGTCATTTTTGAAAAATATCCCACTGGGCATGCGATTTGTAATCAAGGAATATCACTCAAGAGAGGAGGTTAGTATGGTGTTAGTTCTAAAAATAATGAAATCAAAACATTAACAAGCTAACATCTCTAGGACTAGATCATGAGGGGAACTTAGTAAACAAACCAATTGAAAACATAACTAAAATGTAAAGAAATGATAATTTTCCTTACCTTCTCCAAGAGATTTCTTCATTGACTTGCTCGGATTGTGCTAAAAATATCTTTATCAATGGGGCTTGGCTATTTCCATCTCCTCTTAACACCATGGTTGGCTTGGCTTAATTAATGGCTTGGCTTGATTTTGAAATTATAAAACCATGCATTTGATTTTGACATTATAACACTATGCATTTGATTTATGAATCAAATCTTGCATTATAACTCTACTATGTTTCAAGCTCTCTAAATGAAGAGCTCTAGGTTTACTTTTATAGTCTTTGAAATGGCTTAGAATGGGTTAAATCATAACCTTGGTTGGATTAGTTAAACCCATTAGGGATACAATGTGTCAAATGGTCATGATTGGCTTTAAGCATGGATGGGATATTTTCCAGAAATGACAACTCACAAAAGCTAATGATGAAAATCTAGGATATTTGTTGATTTTTGAATTTCCCTTTTTGATAATTTCTTTAATTGCTCATGGATGAATTCAACTAGGATTTGATTTTAATTAATCCTTATTAGTCATTTTGAACATTTACAAGATTTTGAATTAAATTATTTGTGCATTTGTTCAATTTAATTGATTTATGGGCCAGATTGATTTATTTGCATGGTTATGAAGCCAAATTTGAGGCTCTTATAAATTCTTAGGTTAGATGTTCAATGGCTGGTAAGAATTGTTATAATTTTAGGTATGAAGCCATTGGTGGCCAATTTTAGGTTTATATAGGTCATACACCTAAGTTGTAGCTAAATGGATGGTTATTTTGAGTTATTAAGTTTTCTAAGGGTCAAAACTATCATGAACATAGGAATCCAATAAGGGGAGATTAGTATCATGTTAGTAGATGCAATCAAATCCAAAAACACACTAATGAACTAACACATTAATCTTAGATCTTAGGGGAAGATTAGTGAAGAAAAACCATTAACAAATCATAACTAAAATTCAAGAAAACAAACTTTCTTACCTTCCTTGAATGCTCCAAGAGATCCCTTCATTGGTTTGCTCAGATTGTGCTCAAGAAGTCTGTGGAAATAGAGCCTGGCTATCTCCTTTTCTCCTTGGAGTTGTTAGATTTGTGGCTTTGGTTTGTGAATATTGACTCAATATTTTCGCATAATAACTCTATATTATTAAATATATTTGAAATCATTTGTTCATTATTAATTTGGCTTATGAAAGCCTAGAATTATGAGTGTGAGACATTCTATTTATAGATTTTTTAAATGGGATAGGATCAACCATGATTGTACATCTCAAGATAAAGACGTGTGACCATGAATTAATCTAATTATGTAAATAAAATCCATAAATATCCTCATCATGATTTAGGAATGAGGGGCATTAATGAGGCATGGGAGGGCTTAATCAAATATTTGTTGCATTTATGGCCTATGGATGCCACCTCAAAAAATGATGTCAAATGATGATACAAATATTAGAAACCAATTTATAATAAATAAATATTCAACAAGGTCTATGGAATTCTTACTTAAGCTCATAATTTGGTTTAATTTGCCTAAGTAAGATTAAACAATTTTAGTGCAATTTTTTAGAAATTGGTGCACAAATTAATTAGACTAGTCTAAATGTCATATTATTGGGTTAAAATTTGACTAGAGTGGAATTATAAGATTATGTTAGTTGTATATAGACCAATATCCTATTTAGCATGTTGTTGAAACAAATTAACACATACACATGTCGTGTGCTTCTGAATTAGGGAAATTTAGTGGTTTAGAGCATAAAATTACATTTTTAGCATTTTGCATCGAAATTATTTAGGAAGAACTAAAAATAACATAAAATGCATTGCCCTATTTAGGGATAATTTAGCCTAAATTGACACTTGTATATGGCAAGTTTGAACCATTTAGCACATTTTAGTGTTTTTATCCCAAATTGTGATGTTTGGCAGAAATTGGTCTGAAGCTTGGTTGGAGGTCATTGGTGGCCACTTTAAGGTGTCTACAGTTTGCACCTATTTGGGAAGGCATTACAAGATATAGGCATAATAACGTCTTCTCAAATAATGAAAATGTCTTGCATGCCTATGACTTTAACAACACTGGATAAACTATATGTGCCCCCTCAAGGGAATGATTGGCAAAGAGGTCAACAAACTGTCCCTCGAAAGAAGGAAATGGGTGGACTAAACAAATTAAAAGTGATGGGGTGATAACATAATGATTTAACCAAAAGTGGTCAAAATCATTGAGAATACAAATGGGATGGTGTACAATGGTTTGCCCAAAGGCAGTTATAAGCATTGTACCTTGATAGTGGTAAACATGGTATGATAACATAATATTTTACCCAAAGGTGGTTATAATCATTGAGAATATAGGTGGGATGGTGTACTATGGTTTTCCTAGATGTGGTTATAAACATTTTACCCTAATTATGACAAATAAAATTGATGGCTGATGATTGAAAACATGATGATGACAACTTGATATGGATGAATTGGGACAACTTATTAGTAGGGGGATGCTCATCTAAACTAATAAAGGTTGATTTTTTTTTGTTATTTAATTACTCTATTTTGGATATGATTAGGATTAGATTGAGAATGGTGCTGGTGCCAAGGAGAGGTATCATTACTTTATTACTGTATAGACTTCTCAAAGCTGACTTTTTCTATAACACATGATGGTTAGCATCATGATAGAACACCATGAGGACTTGACCAAAATATGAATAAGGACTAGCTCTTGATCCAATCCTCAATGAAAAATAATGCACCAATGATAAAAACCATGATGATAATGTTGACACATGAATATGTATGGTTTCAAGAATAAGTGCACAAGAAATCACCTAATGAATGTACGTATAATTGAATCAAGGAAATGATACTTAAAGCAAAAAAATAGGCACACAAATAATAAATAAATAAAAATAAATAAACAAATAAGATGACACACATTACCCCTATAAAATAGGTGACAACTTAACAAAGAAACAAGATATGGGAATAAAAGAAAAGGAAGGGGGTGGCTGAATTGTCTCTAGATGTACTAGGCAAGTGGACGCTGCCTATATAGTAATATGGACATAATATCCAAAAAAACTTCAAGTCAAATGTAGTTCTCATAGGAAATGAGATATAATAAAATGATGATAAATAAATATTATTGACATGATATAAGAATATAGGAATGATCTTTCAAAATGACAAGTGCATGAGATAAAAGGCCCAAAGGATGGGGAAACTAAATGTCAAGTGATTTCTTGTGACTTAGTGAGGGTTCCAAAAATACATAAGGCAAATAATTTCTCATATTTTTGGTTTTTATAAATGTTTTTTGGAATTTTGGAGTATCTCAACTCGATCGAGAATGATGAGATACTAAACGGTCCAAGCTTGAAAAATGGTGAGAGTGTTAAAACTTAAAGATTAATCATAAAATGGTGAGAGTGTTACTTAGGTTAATCATAAAATGGTGAGAGTTTTCTAATTCAAAATGGATGCTCAAACAATGGTGAGAGTGTGGCTTAGGTTGCTTGTAAAATAATGATAACATTCTCACATAAAATGGATGCTCACAAAATGGTGAGAGTGTGGTGGCAAAGGGGCACTGAGCTGACCTTAACATGAATCAAGGATGACCTACATAATCCCAAAATATCCCTAGGTAACAATAGTTCCACCTTATAGTAGAGGAATTTAACTAGTGTAATAGCCAATTCAAACAAAATAGTCACAGTTGGCAAATGACATAGTACAACATAGGAATGGCAAGTTGGTATGTCAAGACATAATAAAAAATTATTGGCCCTAGTTTTCCCATAGGTGGTTATAATTAGGAAATAATGGATTAGATCAATGATACTAATTTTAAGATAAGTAGTTATAATTAGTAGAAAGACCATTGAAACACTGATTTGACCATGTAGGTGGATATAATCAAGCCCACAAAAATAAGGCATGATATAGAATGAAATAAGAAATGAATGACACAACTACCACAAACTTTTGTCATACTACTCCAAAATATTACCTCTATTTGTAATTCTTGAAATAAGTACTAAAACTGATCTAATTCATCATGTTAAATGTGAAACCAATGGATGAACCAAGGTCAAATAATTTTGGTATGGAGTGTCAAAACATGTTGGTCGATATAAAAGGTATAGTAGAATGGAATGATAGAATAGTAAAGTGATAGAATGATAGAATGGTATAGTAAAAAGAAGAAATTCAATAATATGGTACAACTTGAAATAGTCCTCATAGACAATACACCAAATCACTCAAGTGAAGTACTGCTTGAGGTGTATAACATCCATTGGCTCATCACGTTTATCTCCATCTGGTATGGCAAGCCTACATCTTTGATGCACTGGGTTAGGGGTCCCAGCTGAATGAATGCCTTAACCTGTAAACGATACTCACTTAGGGTTTTAAAATACCAAGTAGATGAATTATCATACCAGCATACATCCTTCTCAAATTTGAATGAATATCCTATAAGAAAAGGAGACATTCATCCTTTTGCATTCGGTGAACTGAGTGTGAATACACACGCTCGCTCTGCTGCTGCTCTATCAGTGATCAATTATATCTTCCTCTCCTTGGCTCGGGAGACCTTCAATCTACCAAAAACCATATTCATGTTCCCAAAAACTGAATACTTACATCTTTGTGGTCTCCCTCAATGGCTATTGAGCCATCCCTAAAAATGAAAGAAAGCCTCCACTTCATAAAACTTTCGCTAGCTTGATGCAACGTCAAACCCAGCAACACATTCTTTGGGAACAATAGCCAAAAATACTGCATGAAATGGTAGTCTTCTTCTTTAATGGCTGATGGCCACTCAAATGGAATACGTTATCATCCTCCTGTGTCTGCCAAAATGAGCTAGGTAGTGTATCTCTTAGCCTGGCATGTTCCAACGAACCGTTCTCGGCAAAGGACCAAAATAAAAGGACACAACCTGTGTACAAACTCAGTCTGATCTACATGTCTACGTATGAAATGTTCATTGTCATATGCCACTCGGGTCTCCTTATGTAAAATATCACACAACCATGGCCTTAATAAATCGATACATAGGCATCAATATGGCTCTTTTTGGGTGTGCAAGTGAATATTATGCAGCATTAGATGATTAACCTCGTGGCCTAAGAGCCTTCCAAATAGGAGTCGCACATATCATTTGCACCCAAAACTTAAACAGCCTTTCCAAATAGGCTTGGGTCCATGTAATAATGTCTCAGTCTTGTATATCCATAATAAATCTTATGGATTCGAGTCTCTAGGTGCCTATACATTCCCTACAACCTATATCATTCACCAGAAAATATGTTTGGTGTTTGTCTGCATATTATAGATTTCTATTGACTCCTTAACATCAATGTCCACATCCATGCATCATCACAGAGGTGAAATAACATCTTGACATAACTCCTGCAACATGCTTGCTTGCTGCCCTATTCTTGTACATAGAACAATCTTTTACAAAATCTATTCATAACACATAGAAATCTCCATCAAACACACCATAATAATTACTCTCATCAAATCTATTACAATCCATCAATATGCAGTCCTTTTCCTAGACTTGCTACCCAAACTTGGTCTCACATTATTGAAATAGTCCTAATTTACTACGAAAACCACTCAACCAATTCCTAAGAAAGCTCAACAATATGCTTTTAAACATAGAATTATTCAACTACCATCTAACCTATGCCACTTATGGCTTGACTCTCCTGATTTTACATGGTAACAAAGTTATCAACCTCTTTTTTAGTCTAAAATAACTAAATTTGACCTTTTCAACACTCAAATAGGCCTATCCTTCTTCTCCTGACAAGTGTACATGATTTGAATTTTTTTTGAATTACAATGTTTTGGAGGGAAACCTTTATCCATATTCCTAGCACATCTAAGCACTCCCAAGATGCTCCTGCATCAGATTCCTGGGCTTAAAAATTTTCATGAGCTCTTGCTTATGAGTTTCATTTGTTTGCCCATTTACAAAGGTAAAACTTTTACAAAACAAATGTCTTCCTCATTCAATTTTTCATACAAATGTGCATGTTCTTGACTACCACACTTGTGTCTTTTTTTGCTTGTTGTCTTTTCCTTCCAAAGTACATCTTGCTATCTCTTCATCTTCTTTACAGCCTTCTTCTTTACATATTCATCCTCTTGAATGAGGATATAAACTTCCATTCTCTCTTCTTGAGCTCTTAGAAGAACTCTCTTCTCCAAGTACTTGACCTCCTTATCAAGCCTTGAGACCCTTGGGTCTCTCCAAATTTTTGAACCCATACTTGCTGCTCAAGTATGACTTCTTGGTCCTTTGTCTTCATTTCTTCTTCACAACAATGTTCTACCTCCTCAAATATTTTTATAGGACGAGTTTTGTTCTTTTCTTCATGGTTAATGGCATATTCTAAGACTGCCAACTCTTCCAACAACTGCTCTTTGTTTTGATAGACAAAAATCTTGTTTGGTTGTTCAACTAGAAACTCTCCATCAAGGTTTTCTATCTCCTTTAGGATATCTTCTTCAATTGTCAAGGCTAAGCATTTAAAATTCTCTCCATCTTCTTCTTGTAGCTGTTCTACCCCTTTGTATACAAATACCCATTCTTGTTTCTTATCAAGCAACTCTCCTTCACCTGTAAATTCTTGATTAAACTGCCATATTTATTTTAATAGATCTTCCTCATTAGTGATTAGTACATTTTGATCAAAATCAACTATATCAACATTATGCAACTAAAAATTGTCATCTTCATTCATTTCCAATTCTGAATTTTGATCGTTATACCTTTGTTCTTCATCAACATGCAACTCTTCATTTCTTTTGTCCTCTTGAGTAAGGACTTCTTCCTGCTTGATCAATTCTTTATGTTGGAGTTCCAACTGATCCTTCTTCATGTCTTCATCACTTGAGGCATTACAACAAGCCTCTTCTTCTTATCTAAGCACCCTCTCATGAGGTGCTTCACCTCCTTGATCCATGATCATCTTCATTGGATCATATATTTCTCCTTCCTCCTCAACTTGCTTCCCTGTAAATAAAACATCAAATGAAATGTCAGATACAAAAACATTTGGCCACTTGATCTTTTGAGTGATTACTTGCTGTTGGTCTATTTCTTCAATGATGAGATCCATCTCATCTATCAAGTATTGATCCTCTTCATACTGAAATTCCTCTTCAAACTGAAAATTTTCTCCCAGCTCTTCATTCTTGAACTTATCCTTTTTTTTATACTTCATCTTTCTCCTTAAGGCAACTCTTAGCATTCTTCTTCTTCTTCTCTCCATCACTAATCTAACTGGCCATCTTACTCTTTTCTTCTTCATTACCCATCCTTGCCATGGGTTTTCCATATTTTCTACCATGATTTCTATCATGGCTATCCTTGCTTTTATCTCATTCACTTCTCTTTGGTACTCTTCCTCTCTTTGTCTCTTTCTTGTTTCTCTCTCTTTATTTGGTTCATGTTTCTTCTAGGCAGTCCCTTTATCACTCTTCTCAATTCTTCAAACTCCATCCTTTACCTCACCTAAGTCTATTTCACCTTAGTCTTTTGGCAAACTATCCAAGCTTCTTCTTGGATCTTCTTCTTCTTCTTGAGCAATTCACTATGCTCTTCTTCTAGAGCTTCTCTTGGCTCTTCACTAAGCCTTCCTTGGCTTCTTCTCCTCTTAAGCCTCAATGGATTAACTGCCTTGAACTTGCAACTTCTTCATTGCAACAACAATTAGTCTTTAAAGAGCTTGAAAACAACTTGTCAATAACTTTCTTATTACCTTCTTCACTTGCTTCAATCACTGCAAATTATTATTATTATTATTTTTTTCTATTTGTAACTTCACAAAGTACATTATCTCTACAAAAACTAATTAGAAGAGTACAAAATTTTCCTTTTTCCAAGAGCTTACTAGCTCTGATACCAAAATGATGCACTGGGTTAGGGGTCCCAGCTGAATGAATGCCTCAACCTGTAAACGATACTCACTCAGGGTTTTAAAAGACCAAGTAGATGAATTATCATACCAACATACATCCTTCTCAAATTTGAATGAATATCATATAAGAAAAGGAGACATTCATCCTTTTGCATTCAGTGAACTAAGTGTGAATACACATGCTCGCTCTGCTGCTGCTCTGTCAGTGATCAATTATATCTTCCTCTCCTTGGTTTGGGAGACCCTCAATCTACCAAAAACCATATTCATGTTCCCAAAAACTGAATACTTACATCTTTGTGGGCTCCCTCAATGGATATTGAGCCATCCCTAAAAATGAAAGAAAGCCTCCACTTTATAAAACTTTAGCCAGCCTGATGCAACGTCAAACCCAACAACACATTCTTTGGGAACAATAGCCAAAAATACTGCATGCAATGGTAGTCTTCTTCTTCAATGGCCAATGGCCAGTCAAATGGAATAAGTTATCATCCTCTTGTGTCTGCCAAAATGAGCTAGGTAGTGTATCTCTTAGCCTGACATGTTCCAACGAACCGTTCTCGGCAAAGGACCAAAATAAAAGGACACGACCTATGTACAAACTCAGTCTGATCTACATGTCTACGTATGAAATGTTCATTGTCATACGCCACTCAGGTCTCCTTGTGTAAAATATCACACAGCCATGGCCTTAATAAATCGATACATAGGCATCAATATGGCTCTTTTTGGGTGTGAAAGTGAATATTATGTAGCATTAGATGATTAACCTCGTGGCCTAAGAGCCTTCCAAATAGGAGTTGCACATATCATTTGTGCCCAAAAATTAAATAGCCTTTCCAAATAGGCTCGGGTCCATGTAAGAATGTCTTAGTCCTATATATCCATAATAAATCTTATGGATTCGAGTCTCTAGGTGCCTATACATTCCCTACAACCTATATCATTCACTAGAAAATATGTCTGGTGTTTGTCTATGTATTACAAATTTCTACTGACTCCTTAACATCAATGTCCACATCCATGCATCATCACAGAGGTGAAATAACATCTTGACATACCTCCTGTAACATGCTTGCTTACTGCCCTGTTCTTGTACATAAAACAATCTTTTACAAAATCTATTCATAACACATAAAACTCTCCATTAAACACACCATAATCATTACTCTTGTCAAATATAATACAATCCATCAATATGCAGTCCTTTTCCTGGACTTGCTACCCAAACTTGGTCTCACATTATTGAAATAGTCCTAATTTACTATGAAAACCACTCAACCAATTCCTAAAAAAGCTCAACAATATGCTTTTAAACATAGAATTATTCAAGTACTATCTAACCTACGCCACTTATGGCTTGACTCTCCTGATTTTACATGGTAACAAGGTTGTCAACCTCTTTTTTAGTCTAAAATAACTAAATTTGACCTTTTCAACACTCAAATAGGCCTATCCTTCTCCTCTTGACAAGTGTACATGATTTGAATTTTTTTTGAATTACAATGTTTTGGAGGGAAACCTTTATCTATATTTCTAGCACATCTAAGCACTCCCAAGATGCTCCTGCATCAATCTCTAGTGGCATAGTCTACAAAAATGATGAAAGGACATACCTAAATGGGTTTAAACGTGTATTTATGATTCTTTTTAGTTTTGGTATTCTTTTAGTTCTCTTTGAGGACAAGATCACTAAGTTCACAGTTTCTATATTTCACATGCTAATTGTACTAGCCATGGAGGTAGTTCTAATATGCCTACAGATTGTTCACTGCATCCATGTGCTTCTCATCAAGTAACTCAAACTCTTGCAGGATAGCTAATAGATAGTCTTCATCATAAAAAATATGTTTCAAAGAGATGTGTAATGATGGTAACTCAACCTCAATGGGAATAATGACTTTAGTACCATAAACAAATGAGTATGGAATGGCTCTTATTGGGGTGTAGTGATTAGTATGGTATGCCCAGAGGGTATAAAATATATAAAGGTGCCAATCATGACTAACATCATTGACAATATTTTTCAAGATGTTGACAATGGTTTTATTTGATGCTTCAGCCTGGCCATTAAATTGAGGGTAATATGCTATGGAAAAGTGTTGTGTGATGTTGTATTTGGCACATAGATTTTTGACATCCTTATTATTGAATGATCCTCCATTATTAGATATAATGTCATAAGGGATACCATAGCAAAAAATGCGATGGTTGAATATGAATTTGGAAATTTGCTTTTCAGTCACATAAGTGAGGGTTATAGCTTCAACCCACTTAGTGAAATATTTAATGGTGGTGAGGATGTGTTTATGGCTGTCTGATGAGGTGCAGTTTATTTTCCCTATGAGATCAAGGCCCCATGTAGCAATTGGCCATGGTGTCAACATTGGTTTTGGAGTTTTGGTTGGGGCATGTATTATATTGGCATGCTGTTGACATTTATCACATATTTTTACATATGTAGCTACATTTATGTCCATCATTGGCTAATAATAACTAGTACGTAAGATATTTTTGGATAGGAATGCCCTACTATTATGGGCTCCACATACCCCTTCATAAAATTCCCATAATGCTAATATATATTCTACCAAAGGTAAATAATGAAATAGAGTTCCATCAAAACTACAATGGTATAGGGTTGGTTTGAGTAAGGTATAACATTATGTGTTATGGATGAAGGCTTTAGAATGTTTGTAGGATAAGTATGGTGGCCTAATTTGCTCATGGACATAAGTGTATAAGTTTGAATACCAAGTGGAGCTTGGACTAGCAATATCATAGATAATTGTGATAGTTAAAGGTTCATCAGCTGGCACTGTTAGATTCTATATAAGAAATTGGTAGTCTTTTGTCATCTCTATATGTTGAATGAGTGACCCAATACTAGCCATTACATCTGCTATTCTTTTATTTTCCCTTGGTATATGTTCAAACTAGATATCAATAATCTGTTGCTTGAGAGTGTCGACCATGTCCTTATATGGAAGTAGCTTGTCATCTTTGGTCTGAAAGTGGTCTGTAACCTAATTGATGATTAACTATGAATCACCATAAACCTTTAGATGATGTATGTTCCATTGGACTACCTATCAAAGCTTTATCATAAGTGCCTCATATTCAGCCATGTCATTGGTATAAGGAAAGTTGATCTTGAATGACTTAGGAATTAGATCCCCTTATGGTGTGATAAATAAGAGGCCTATCCCAAATCCATGTGTTGTGAATGAACCATTAAAATATAGCTTCTAGTGCTACTCCTTAGGAGGTGTTTCAATGATGGTTAGCATGGATTCATCAAGAAATTAGAATGTGAGTGGCTTTGTGTCTATAAGGGGTGCTTCAACAAGCTGATCTGCAATAGCTTGCCCCTTGATAAATTTCTAGTTCACATATTATACCTCAAACTCACTAAAAATCATGATCCATTTGACCATAAAACCTTGTAATAGATAGTAGATACTTGAGGGGCTCTACTTTTGAAATGACCATGGTCTTATTATTCAACATGTAATGACCATGGCTAAACAGGGTTTTTGGATGGGCATAAAATTATGTTCATATGCTACCAGTGTATGACTTAGATAGTACACTACATGCTCTTTTCCATTTTTATCATGTTGAGATAGAAGTGCCCCTAGGGAATTATCTATGGTGGGTAGATATATAAGGAATGGTTTTCCTAGTGTGGGAGGTAATAAAATTTATGGATTGGTAAGATAGTCTTTTAACCATTGAAAAGCTTTTTGACAATCATTATCCCAAAGAAATGTTACACCCTTCTTCATTAGGTATGTAAATGGGTGGAATTTATCAACCAATTGAGAAATGAAGTGTCTAATGGATTGGATCTCACCCTAAAAACTATGGAGCTGCTTCAAATTGATTAGTGGTGCTATCTCTGTTATGGCTCATACTTTGGCTGGATCAAATTCAATGCCCCTACGAGACATAATGAAGCCAATACATTTTCTATAAGTAACACCAAAAATATATTTCTTGGGGTTGAGCCTAACTTTGTTTACACATAGTCACTCAATAATCCTCCTTAATATTTCTAGATGATTACCCTTAGTCTTTGATTTACCTAGTATGTCATCGACATAGTCTTTGACAATGTCATGCATCATATCATGAAATATGATTGTCATGGATCTTGGATAGGTGGCCTGTACATTTTTAAGATTAAATGACATAACTTCATAACAAAATGTTCCCCATGGAGTGTTGAATGCTATTTTGTGTTGGTTTTTTGGTGCTATTCTAATCTGATTATAGCCTAAGAATCCATCCATCAGTGAAATCATCTCATAACCCACTATGGAGTCAACTATCATGTCAATGTTTGGTAATGAAAAGTCATCCTTTGGGAAAGATTTGTTAATGTCCCTAAAAATTAGTACAAATTCTAATTCCTTTTAGTTTTTTATTGACTAACACTATATTGGAAATCCATTCAGAATAGTCAATTGGCCTGATACATCTCACTTCTAAGAGCTTCTCTAACTCTTTATTTACCAATACAACAATGCGAGGATGCATTTTTCATAATTTTTTCTTCACTGGTTTGGCATCAGGATGTACCACAAGGTGATGAATAACCAGGTAGGGTCCAAACTAGGCATGTCAGATTATACCCATGCAAATATATCTACAAATACCCTCAATAGGGATGTTAAGACTTCACACTCTTCAATGAGAGACATGCCTAATTTATTCCACTTTTGGTCATCTGGGGACCCTATGTTTACCTTTATTGTATCTTCCACTAGAAGGGTCAAACCATCATCAAGAATAGTGGGTAAACATTGGAACTTTTTGGCTATGTCAGAGTCCTCTATTAGGACTAAATATTTAATTTCTCCTAGACATGATGAATTAAAATCCCCTAAGGGGAGATATGGCCTTGTGATAAAAATAGTTAAAAAATCTTGTATGATTCCATCAAATACTTATTCTTCAAAACTAAATTCTGATCCATAGATAGGTTCTTCATCTTTGTGATCCTAGATGATGTGATCAAAAGCTTATTCTTCTTCAAAACTACACTTAGAACCATAGATAAGTTCATAACTTGTGGTCTCTTGGTCTATATTTGAAGAAGGTTGAACACCCTCATCTAGTGGTACCTAAAATAGGTTATCACCACTAGACTGGCCTTTATCTTTAATTTTTCTCTGGTTTAAAAATATCTTAAAAAGGTTTTCACTTTGGGACCTAAATGTTTTATTTATTTGCTTCTGGATAAGGGTGTTCCCCCACTCTCCAAAATAGGCTTTAAGATCCAAATTGATTGATAATATTGATTTATGATCTCCTAATGGAACACTATCCCTAAGGCCTAAAAAATCAAAGAAGGCCTCATCATTCTAGAACTCATCGACTGACACATTGGATTATTGTTGGCCCTATGATATCAATTAGGAATAATATAATGGTAGTGGATTATGATGAATGAATGGTCGAATGGTGAAAATGGCATTATTGTAAAATATGTTGGTTTGGATTAAGTCATAAAATTGGTTAAGATCAAACTCTATTTCACTACCAACATCATCACACTAGTCATTGGTGATGGAACTCAAATAAGATACATGGGGTCACCCCTAGGTGGTTTAAATCTAAGTCCATAGGTTCCTTTGTACTTAGTCATAGAAATTGGCTCAAGTGTTCCTTGTTGATTTGGCCTAATTCCTCCTCCTTCATAGTCTTGGTTTTCCATAATCTGATTAGGAATGGGATATTTGTAATTCTTGTAACAAATTGGCTAGTTTCTCATTATATAACCATGATTCATTTCCTTTAAGAGGGTCATTTTATTTGTCAGATGCTAGTATAAAAGTGATAGGTGTTAGACTATGTATTTGGCATTTTCCATTTCTTTGCCATTACATGAGTGGTTTGGATTTTGGTATGTTGGCCAATTTGTCCCACATATTAACAATTTATATCTGAATAGATGAGATGAATAGAGTTCTTGATGGAATGAGTGGTACAAAGTTCACATGCAACTCACAAATATTTTGAAACACTTTATATAATATTAAGGTGTAATTTGTTAATCCTTGAGAAGAAGGCTTGGAAACAGGTCTAGGATTGCAAAGTGAAGAAGAACAACACATTTTCATGTTGATCATAGAATTCAAGAACATGAAATTTTTTCAAAAGCCTAAAAGATTCATTCAAGCCTTGGAGATTCAAGTAACAATCGAGGCACAAGTCTAAAAGAACTAGATCATCATTTCACATCATAAAAAAATGAACATACAAGTTTGCTTATGTATTTTATAAGTATGCTTAGGAAACCTCTAAAGCCCAACATGTGGAAATGATTTATTTAGTGCCAAGATCATCCTCTATAAATTTGGTATCTTTATGAGCTTGTTATCTCAAGATATAAGTATTCAAAGTTAAACTTGTAGAGTGGGATGTGCATGCAAATGTTAAGTTTAAGTTGTGGCAAATAGCCTTTTAGATTCAAATATCCCAAGGATGAATGAACGACTGATGAGTGTCAAGATCATGAGAGCTTAAGTTAAGATATAAAAATGTGTGATGACTGACAAAGTTAGTGGTCCCAAATAAATATATGGTGTACGTTTAATCATGTAGTCAAAGATTGATGGTGAGGATCAAGTTAAAAGGTCAGTGGACCTAGGATAAGTGTGAGGCTACCAAGTGTCATGACCATGAAGCACCTTAAATATATTAATGGTATACATGACTAAGGATCCAATAGTGAACATTTAGTCATGAGAAGGTAGATCAATAATGTGTTAGGCCACCATGTGGTGTAAACACATGAGCTAGATAAATACTAACAATGGGGTCCATGGTGAATGTGCGAGACTAACAAGTGTCATATCCTCAAATTTTGAAATAAAGATGGATGTGGAGCTGATAATTGTCATAATTTGGAAAGTTAATCACATATCGATAATCGATGTTGATGGTTGAAACCAAAAGACTCATATAAAGATCAATAAATTAGGTTTAATCAAATATATGGGTGGCACAAGATGAGGACACATGTCCTAGGCTCATAATGGTTAGGTGTTTAAATAGAACAAGTATCTCAAGAGGATGCCATAAAGGTAGATACATTAGATAAAGGATTTTTCCACACAGAGTAGGTAGAATACATAAATGCAAGATCAAACTTGATCTAAGTTACTAGGAGCATGTAGACACTTAAAACTGGCCACCAATAACCTCCAACCAAGATTTTGACTAATTTCTATCAAATGTCATAAACTAGCCTAAAAAAATTAAAACACACTAAATGAGGTGAACCTATCATATATAAGTTCCAAATTTGGCTAATGAATTAATAAATAGGGCTATGTATTTTATGAGATAACTAACTTTGATTAGATCATTTCGAGTCAAAATGATGATTTTACACCTGGGTGCTCTAAATTGCTCTTTTCTACCAATTATATTGCATGAGACACATGAATTTGTTATTTTGTGTTGGTAAAATCCTAAATGGGATAATGGATCTAACACATCTAACATCACCTTCTAATTCCAATCTAGTCAAAATTTAAACCAATAATATAACATTTTAACCAATGTGATTAATTTGTGCACCAATTGCCAAGATTTTCACTAAAATTAATAAATCATGTTTAAGGCTAATTAGTTTGAATCAAGAGAAAAAGTTAATTTTCTAGGTAATTTGTTAAATATTTCTTTTTTAAAATTGATTATGAGATTCTGCATCATCAAGTGACATCATTTTTTGGGAAGGTATCCCTAGGCCATAATTGTAATAAATATCTGATTTAGCCCTTCCATGCCTCTTTAATGCCTCTCTATCCCAAATATTTATGAGGGCATTAATGATTTTAGCCTCTAAAATTGAATGGATTCTTAGCCACACATCTTCATCTTGAGATGGAGGGTTCAAGTTCATTATAATCATTTTCAAAAATATATAAATATAAGGCCTCACAACCATAATTTTAAGTTTGGATAGTGTAAAGTTACTCTACACAAATGATTCCAAAGCCTCATACAATTAGTGTTATTATGACAAATTGTTGAACCAATCCAAAGCCATCAAAAAGCAAAGGTGCCAAGGAGAAAAGGATCCAAACAATTCCATTGATGAAGACTCTTTGATGCATAAGATGAACAAGCCACTTTATAAACCATTTAAAAGCTCCAAGGAAGGTGAAGGAAGGTTTATTTCATGTTTTATTTGTTGCTTTTCATATGCATGTTTGTTACTAAGATCCCCCTGGTGTCTAGGTCTAGAGATGTCATGCTTGTTAGTGTGTTATGCTCATTTTGATTTCATTTTGAACTAACACTTGATATAACCTCCTCTCTTGAGTCAAATTATTAGCTCATACAATGGCATGATCAGTGGGACATAGCCCCACAAATTTGATCAAATAGCTCCTAAAATCAACCTATTAACCATTTTCATGCAGAATCTTGGAGTGTGGGAGCAAAAGGAGTGAAATTTTTGAGTAAAAACATATTTCTTAGAAGTCATGGTTTTGTTACTATGGAGTTGTGATGTTTTCCTCTAAATCACAATCCCACAATTAACACAGTCATGCTATTGCATCTTAATTATGTTTCTAGACTAATGTTTTCTTTGTCTGCAGGTCAAGTTATGATATTGTAATACTACTACTCGATAGTAGCGATATTGTAATACTATAATTTCATAAGTTATGATATTGTAATATTGAGACTCAATAGTCATGATATTACAATACCATGATTTTTCAAGTTAAGATATTATTGGTTCAAGTCATGTTATTGTAGTTAAACTGCCAATAGTTAGCCTAGGCCGTTAGGGTTAAGAAATAATATTGTAAATCTCTAAGTTTTGGGTTTGCCCAATCAGTTTTATTATTATCTATTAGAGTAGAAATATTTCTGATTTCTATTGAGTAAGCCATGAATTAGGATATTGTTTAACTAGTCATTATTTTAAAAAGTTACAGTATTGGGTTATGGGGTTGCGAGATTTGTACTGTGTGAACCCAAGAGCTCAATTTGCAAACTTACTTGTTTCATTTGAAAAAGTGCTTCAAGACTAAATAAAATTTTGACAATTTCCTTGTAGATCCCACTTAAAAAAATCCAAATCATGCTTAATTAGATCTTTCTAAACCTCTTTTGGGATGTTTAAAAAGAATTAGGAATCTTTCATTTAGTGCTTAAATAAATTTGTAGGGTGTTTACTTGAATAGTTTTGTAATTGTTCTTTCAAAGTTTTTCAAATTAAGGCCAAGGGGCCAAATAACACCACCAAATATTTCATTTTAATGCTCTAAAATTGAACTCACTTCTAAGTTTTCATTTTATTCAAGTTAATCATTATTTGCTTAGTTATATTTGTTTGAGCAAAAAGGAAGTTGTGTGTATGCTCTCCCCCAATCCCTTATAGGGAACTTGTGGGATAAAAAGAACCATATTCATTTCAAATTGAATTAGTTCAAAGGCATAAAAGAGGTGTTGTGAAGGCTCTCCCCAAGACCTGCATGGCTTGGGTGATCTAGGAACAACCTTAAGCTCTTTTACTTAGTTTTTATTTTCATTACATCTTGGCTTGTGAGGGGGACTTCATTACCTCTCATAAGTTATATAGGGAAGCTTTGACCCAGGGCTTCATCTCTTAGCATCATCTTCAACCCCTCTCTATGAGAGGGTATATAAATTTAGATCCCCTCATTGGGATGATGGTTTGAGAAGTTAAACCATCTGCATCAGTAGAGGCTAAGCCTAAGACATTTGAGCATGTAAGACATCACACTACATTGAGAAAGTGACAAATGTAGTGGTTGCAGAAAGGGAAAGATCTTTTTACAACAAGCCATATGATGTGGACCTAAATGATGTGCTGATTCTCTTATTTTTTGATATGAAATTTAGTAGACATGAGATCCATCTAGACAATCAAAAACAAATTAGTTTTAGTCAACCCCACTTTGCCACACCCTTGATAGGATTTAGGGCAATTTGATTTGTTGCATTTGGTCATATATCTTTTTATTACTTGGCATTTTTAGACTAAAACTAATGTGTTTATTTATAGCCATGTCTAAAACAATTTGTTTATATGCCACTATTTTTATTTAAAGAGGTGTTATGGTGGCCATTTTACACCATACTTGTGCCTTGCAATTTTTTATAAATTTGTTTATTTGTGTGTCAATTGACTGATACATGTATTATCATGATGCCCAAATCAGATATTAAGTTTGTGCCTTTGAGTCTTTGAAACATAACATTGATTACATCATTAAATCATGCATACACTATTATACCGCTCGAATTGTTTCAAAACTCATTTGACTTATACCAATACCATTGTTTCAAACCATGTCAAGTATGCCTTTTGGATCCTTATTTTGCATCATTATGCCATCCAATATTGTCTAGCTTGTTCAATCAATTCCCAGTCTTTAAATGTTGAGTTTTCAATTAACCTTATCAAAGTTTGAATTCAAACATTGATTAATTTATGTTTAGGCCTCACTTTGCATGGGTTGATACATATATATTTCTCTTTTGAGTTACATAAATTCAGTTAATTGATTACCCAAATTTAAAAACTATTATTTGTTTGTTCAGTGCTTATCCTCATCATTATTTATGCTTTTTTTTGGGAGAACATATCCTTTTCTCCATGTGCCTTTTATCTTATACCAACTGATCATGTTTATGTTTGATTCCATATGTTGGCTTTATGTCAAAGTTGTTCCAAACTTGTTAGATCAAATCAAATCATCATCATTCTTTGTTTCAAGCCTAGATTTTGACACAATTTAACCAAAAGTCCTAGCATAGCCTGTTTAAGCCTAGATTTTGACCTTACATTTGGATAAAAGACCTAAAGACTCTTTTTCCTTTCCTAGTTTAGACCTTGTTTAGAACACTTTGGCCTAAACCTTGACATGATAGTTTTTATTTAGATGCTTGACCTTTTATGTGTATGACATTTGATATTAGACTATTTTATACCAAGTCTTAGAATAAACCATTTTGGAGATATTGTACCATGATCAAATCATTGTTTGGAGATACAACTCCACCTTCGACCAAGTTAGATCAAGTTTGAACCCTTTGTCCTTTGGACATTATTTTTTAGAGTTTGCAGAACTCTAAGTATTTTTGTTTTAGACCTTTCATCATTTTGCAGATATGTCTAGCTACACTTATGGTGGAGTCACATATAATCCAAGTTATGATAGAATGGCCACACAAAATGGATTTGATTTTTTTGGATTTATTCAAGATCCCTTTGATGATAACATGGTTTGTGAGATAAATTTTTATCCACCTTAAAATAATCAACATAGGGAACAAAGTCAAGAACCAAATTACAATCTAACTCAGAACCCTGATTGGGATGATATGTTTATGAGGATAAATTGAATGCTTTGGATTTTATGAGTAACCAAGCTCCATGATGCCCTAGCCTTATCTTTATAGGACCTCATCGTTTGGTTTGTCCAAGCAATCAAGCTCCAAAATGCCCTTTCATCATTATAGGACCTAGTCCTTTGGCTTGTGAGAACAACCAAGCCCCACACTGCCATGTTGTTACCATTTCAAGACTTCATCCTTTGGATTATGCAAGAAATCAAGCTCCACATAACCAATAGATACCCAAACCAATACAATCACAACCTTAATCAAGCCAATCAATCCCTCAATCAAGCCAATCATTTAAAGACAAAACTATGTTCAAAACTAGTATTTTCCAACTCATTAGAAACCAAGGCCAAAAGAACCAACCAATCCAAGATGTTTATGTTGAACCAATAATTTATGATAAGTTTACCTATGATGAATTTCCTATTGATGCTATTCTAGTTGTTGAGGAGTCTCACTCTGATGAGCTAGTATTTGTTGAGTCACTTCTTAATGATTATAACCACCTTTGGGAAAATCATTACCTTGACCATATGCCCATTTTTAAAGAGCCTCTCTCTAATAAGCTAGTCTCTAAGGAGTTATCTATTGACTTGTTTCCCATCATTGAGGAGTCTCACTTTGACAAACCAGTCTCTGTGGAGCCCACCATGCCATCATAGGCTGTTACTTGTCCAATACCAAACATGAAACAAGACATCATTGTAATAGAGTACCCATTAGATGAAGAATCAAAATTAGAGTCAAGTTATATTCTTGGACTAACATTGGATTTAACATTAGAATTTGAATCAACATCAGTCTTACCATTAGATATAAAGTTTCTTGAGGCAGAATCAAATTCAAAATCAAAATACATTCGTGGCTATTACAACATTGATTATGCAAGCCTTAAAGATTAGTTTGAATACAATTTTGATCCATATACTTTTTTTAAGTATGATTACTTCAACTTCGACATGAGTTCTCCTAATATCTTTTGAGGATTATGCTACCTCATCACATACCATTACCACCAACTAGCCTAATCATAGTGTTGACATTCCATCTCCCATAAGTGTTTATTAGGACCAATAGAATCACACCTTGTTGAATTGCATCCATGGTGACATAGTAGTTGAAGAGCAAGGAGGCCAAGACCAAAATCATGTAGAAGAAGAATAATCTCCTAGTGAAACATTTTTAGAGGTACTAGGAGATTATCAAAGTTAAAACTCAACATTTTCTAGTGAAACTTTTTTATAAGCACTAGAAGACAATCAAAGTCAAAAGCTAACATTCATTATTGAAACCTTCTTGAAGGTGCTATTGGATAATCAATACAAATTCATTATGAAAAACTTATTGACACACTAATAGCTGAGCAAAACAGTTTTGCATTATTTTATGAAGACAAAATCAAAGATCAAATCAAAATATCTCCCTATCTATAGCTTAATTAGATGGTAGCTACTCTCAATCCCAAATGATAACAATTTTTGGTGGTCTTATCAAGAAAATATTCAAGAGTCTTTGACCCTGCCACATCCAAAGATATGTTGAATCTATAATCATCAACATTGTGTGTGCCTAGAAATCCTAATCTTCATTTATTTCCCAACCACTATACATTCCATTATCATCCACCATTCCATTTTACCAATAAGCCTATTATCCAAAATTTATTCCTATTTACAATCTGTGGCCATACTAGAATTTGTATAGGCTACAAGGATATCTTATCTCAAATTTTGAAGGAAACTAAATAAATGACCAATAAATATCACAAAAATATTCTTGGTATCCAAATCTATAGATGGTTTTTGACAAAACAACTATTCAGATGAGGTGTGGGCTAGAAATTAACATGATTTATTATTCTATTTTTATCATTTGTTGATTAGGAAATGCATCTCCCCATCAAAAAAAACAATAGAATCTAAAACCACACCCGAGTCAAACACATCCAACCCAAAAACCAATCATCAACTAGAAACATGTACCATGCCATTATCACATATCCATTTGCCATTACCATATCCATTTTTATTTTTTACATATACTGCCATTCACCCCATCACTTAAGGGAACCCTCTTACCATTTTATCCAATCTATCAAAACCCATCATTATCTTAAACAAGACTATACCATCCTATCATACCATTTCTATGTAGACCCAAGTCTATGTTATGCCATCCTACTCAATCATGTTTTGATCTTGGTTCCTTTGGTTCTTCCTGCACCTTTTTGTGTGGGGATTCTAATCTAGTTTCGTCAATATATCAAATCCATGTTTCAATAACAATATATGAAATTATTATGATAGTTGATCTAGCAATATATCTTTCATTTTCCATCTTATATGGAGTTTGTTTTTGTGAGCCTGATTATATCACCTACTGGGGCAAGTTAGTGTTCACTGATGTTGATACTAATTATAACCATCTATGGGAAAATTAGTATCATTGATCTAATCCATTGTATCCTAGTTATAACCACCTATGGGAAAACTAGGGTTAACATTTTTTTATCATGCATTACCACATCACCTTGCCATTTCTATTTCCATTTAACTAGCCATTTGCTAGATTTGAGAGTTTATTAGGCCTGATCAAGTTTTCATGCCTTTTATGTGGAAAGAATTAGTGTGAATTGAGGACATTTTGGGACTATGTGGGCCATGATCAATTCCTGTTGAGGTCACCTCAGTCCCCCTTTACATGCACTCTCACCATTTTATAAGTAATCTAAGCCAACACTCTCATCATTTGTGAGTAGGTATCTTGTCTTTCTCTAATGAGTTAAAATACATCAAAATTCCAAAAACATTCAAATAATTTCCAAATCCCAAAACATTTGTCCTATCTAATCCTAGTCAACTATCCTCGATTCACTCTACTGAGGCATGGTCATTATTAGGATGCTTTCTTTTGATTTTGTTTTCAATATTTTTGTTTATTTCAAGATTTTTGTCTATTTGTGTGCTTTCTTTCTATTTGTTTGTTTGTTTGTTCTCTTGCCTATTTATTTTCTTTCAATAATGTTGTATTTAGTCTATATGAATTCATTGGGTGATTCCTTATGTACTTATACTTAAATTCATCCATATGCATATGTTTACATTATCATCATGGTTTTTTTTTATCATTGGTGCATTATTTTTGAGTGTTTATTGGATCGAGAGTCAGTCCTTACACATATTTTGGGATAGTCTTCAAGGTGTTCTATCATGATGCATACCATTACATGTTATAAAGACAAATCAACTTCAAGAATGTCTACAAGCAATGGAGCTACATAAGTTTCTCCTTGGTACCTTGATAAATCCTTCCGCACATCTTGATCAAATCAACCATTGACTCTTCTAGTTGTATCATTGCTAATAAGGATGAGTATCTCCTCATTTGTAGGTATAATTAAATCATTTCCAATTATCAAATATTATTCTTATATCTATCCCTTTCATCACATTATGCATTCATGTATGCCTGGTTATTTGTGGCTTTTCAATCATTAGACCATCACATCTACATTTGCTCATCCTCATCTTTAATCTATACACCAGGTTATATCCATGAAATTTGCTTGCTAATCCAACCTAACTAGGGCACTAATCAATCAATCATCATTATCCAATCTAGGTCATCTTAATGCTTATAATCACCTTTAGGCAAACCATTACTTTGAATTTTATTCTTGATTATGACTACCTCTGGGCAAATTAGTATCATTATTAAATCAATGCATGTAAGAATTTTATCATTTGGATTAATCTCAACCATGGGTTAATTCTAATTTTTTTATTGCTTATTTTTGAGGGACCATCCATCAAAAAATGTGATGGCCACTCCCTCGAGGGGGTATCATCCTAAGATTCCCAAGACATTAATGGGAGATTTTTTCTTCAGTCATCATCTTCTTTTTGGCATACAAGCCATTTCTCATTATTTGAGAAGACAATGTTATGCCTACACTTTGAAACATATTCCCAAACAAGGAAAAACTATAGAAACTTAAAACTAACCACTAATAACCTCCAACCAAGTTTTTGACTAATTTCTAACAAATATCATAATTTGGCCTAAAAACACTAAAACATGCTAAATGCTGTGAACCTATTATATATAAGTGCCAAATTTGACCAATGAATCCCATAATAGGGCAATGCAATTTATGAGATAACTAATTTTGATCAAATCATTTCAAGTCAAAATGATGATTTCACACCTAGGTGCTCTAGATTGCTCTTTTCAACCAATTATTTTACATGAGACACATGCCTTTGTTATTTTATGTTGGAAACATCCTAAATGGGATAATAGATCCAATAGATCTAACATCACCTTCCAATTCTAATCCAGTCAAAATTCAAGCCAATAATATGATATTTTAACCAATTTGATTAGTTTGTGGACCAATTGCCAAGATTTGCACCAAAATTGATAAATCATGTTTAAGGCTAATTAATTTGAACCAAGAGCTCAAGTTAATTTTCCATTTAACTTGTCAAATATTTATTTTTGGAAATTTATTATGAGTTTTTGCATCATCAAGTGACATATTTTTTTGGTAAGACATCCCTAGGCCATAATTGCAATAAATATCTGATTAAGTCCTCTCATGCCTCTTTAATGTCTCTCTATCCCAAAAATTTATGAGGGAGTTTATTGATTTTAGCCTCCAAAATTGAATGGAATTTTTTCCACAAATCTTCATCTTGATATAGATGGTTCAGATTCATTTTGATCATTTGTAAAAATATATAAATACAAGGCCTCATAACCATAATTTTAAGTTTGGGTAGTGTAAAGTTACCATGCATAAATGATTCCAAATCCTCATACAATTAGTGTTATAATGAAAAATTATTAAACCAAGCCAAAGACATCACAATACAAAGGTGACAAGGAGATAAGGATCCAAACAACTCCATTGATGAAGAATCTTTGATGTACAAGCCAACCAAGCCACTCTACGAACCATTTGGAAGCTCCAAGGAAGGTGAAAGAAGGTTTCTTTCATGTTTTAGTTGTTGCTTTCATATGCATGTTTGTTACTAAGCTCCCCCTAGTGTCTAGGACTAGAGATGTCATGATTGTTAGTGTGGTATGATCATTTTGAATTAACACTTGATCTAACCCCCTCACTTGAATCAAATTCCTAGTTCATAGAGCATACTCTGCAAAGTCATCTAACACCATTAAATCCCTATAATTTTTTTCAATATATTTTAGACATAGGTTTTACATCTCATTAAGATTCAAGGAACCCTATCCTATGGATCTTAATTTTCAATAATAAATATATGAAAACGAATAAGGTGATTGATTTTCATCCATAATAGATCTATATTCAAGATTTAGCAACAATGGCAGAATGGTGACTGCATAAGGAATGTTAGAAAAACCATCAAAGAGTGAACCTGAGTAAGTACATGATAATTTGAATAACATCAAACATGATTGAGGAAGATAGTGGGGCATTTAGTGTCTCAAGGTCCTTAGGGAATTTTTCTTATTTGATGGTTTATGACTCAACATCCTTAGATCAATGACAATTGATCAAAGGTGGTTGGGTCACATTTATTAAGGGATATCTATTTAGTTCCCCTCTCTCTCATCTCATTATACTATCAATTCAAGATTTAAACTCTTGATTAGGATCCTCCTAGTTTGATATAATGAATCTCTACAAAAATCACTTTGTAAAACTCTTTTGAAGCAATATAAGACATATTAGATTCTAGTTGAATGCTAAGTGTGCTTTATTGAAGTTTGATTTGTAGAATGTATGTTTCCTATTCATCATACGTATATCCTTCATGTACCTTGCTTTAACTCTATTTCTTTATTGTAAGTTGTGTGAAGTGTTGGATAGTGAGGTTTCCCTTGAAGTATCATAAGTCCATATTGTTTTTCTTAAACCTATCTCTTTTTGTCTTTCAATTTATAGGTCTCTTTTAAGCCTTCATAAAAAATACTCATGTTTACAACCTTATCATAGATTCTAATCAATTATTGTCCCAATTGGATTCATTATTAGTCATAAAAGTGTTTAATATGAGAGTGGATCATTGAAAATTTGGTGCATCACCATCTAGACTAGGTTTTGTTCTTTTTAGCTTTCTTCCCTTTCCCTTTTCCTTGATATAAGTATAGGTTTAGGAGAAGAACTATATTTTCATATCAGAGGAGCTAGCCTCATTAAAAATCCTATAGGTCTAACCTAAGATTAGGTGACCCACAATCTAGGTTCATTCCCATGTTGGACTAGATTTGAGTAGAGGACTTGAACAATACTTTTCTCAACTAGGGTGAAATTTAGGCCTCTGACAGTTTCTGGCATCCCTGGTGGGACCTATTATAGGCTAGAATTGCACCCTTGTGGGAAAGTTTTTTAGGCTCTCTCATTCCTAACTACAATATTGGAATAACCTCAGGCTATGGGTATATTTTAGTGAGGTTGAACCTCTATGGTTTTTAATGAGGCTAGCTCCTCAAATGCTTCACTTTGGCTTGTTTCCCACACTAGAATCTACTACTGACTAAGTAAAAAGGAGAGAAAGATAACCTAAAAAGGAAACTTAAGTTAAGGATGGTGATACACCAAAATATGAAATGATCCACTTTCATCCTGGAAACCTTAACAACTACTAATGAACCTAACCAAGACACAAACTAATCTGATCCTATCTCAAGGCCACAATCATAAGTATTTTGTGTGGAGGTCGAATGGAAACCCTACAATTTAAAGGACATAAATAAATAGGTCTATATAAGACACTATAAACTTGTGACACTTTCAAGAAGGCACCAAGTCTAACACTTCACAAAACTTGTAAGGAACCAAAAGGATTGAATAAAGGTGTATGGAGGATTCATAGATGATGAAAAGAGACATACATTCTACAAGTTAAAACCTCAATAATGTACACTTCATTCCAAACTAGAATAAAAAAAGTTTATCTTATTGCTTCAAGAGAGTGTTACAAGGTGATTTTGATAGAGTAGTTATATCACTAGTCAAGGGATCTCTTTTTAGGCTCAAAAGCCTATATATATAGCAAAAAAGGATGAGAGAAGAGGGGCTTGTGTGAGAACATAGAGAGAGGGGTCGTAAATGACTCTTTTGAATTCAAAGAATGCCACTACTTTGACCATGAAATGAACTATCTAAGATCACTATAAATCTCTTCAATCCCCTCATTGATTAGCAAACATGCTAGAAGGCATGAACTTCTCTAAGAACATCTTTAATGATTGAGCTACCTTTTCTAATCACCTGATCTTCACCTTTCATTCCCATGCCATCTTTCACTTGTATTACACGTATAAGGAAAAAATCCCCATAACTCTGAATTTGGATCGAGTCATGTTGCTTCTGCATCAAATGACTATTTATCAAAGATGATGGCCATGTCAAAGGATGAAGACCTCTCCATTAATTTCACCTACTAGCACCTACCTTGAAACCTAGACCAAATATTTCCTATAGATGGAAAACCAATCTAAGGACATTGGTTTTCCTATACCCATTTATGTTGATGTAAGTCCATATAAATCCAAATAGCTACTTGCAAGGGTTTAGATTTTGATGTTTATGGGCCCGTAATAGGATATTTGAATCCCAATGGCTATTTTATGAGATTAAACTTTGATACTAGAATGAACATCATGTTTCCTTCAGATACTTTCCTATGGGCCTTTTTCTTTCAGATAATTTGCTTGAAGAATTTCCACAGACTCTTTTTTGAAGGAATTAAACATTATATTTTTTGAGAAAGACCCTTTAGATTTTGAAAAGTCCTTTGGAGAAGTCCCTTTTCTAAAGGAAAAGTATCTTTTGGCCACTTTGAAAATTCCCCTTTCCAAAGGGAAAGTACCCTTTGAAACTTTTGTAAATGTCCTTTGGTTACTTGAAATGAACCATCGGCTTTTTGGAAAAGACCCTTCAAAAAAATTTGCTTCGACCACCTTCTCAAAAGAAAAAGTCTTTGGGAATTTTCAAAGGTCCACTTCCTCAAAAGATACCATTTATAATTGTTGTATAAGACACTTTGGCATGAAAATGACTCTTCAGAAAAAGAGTTTTGGCCCTTTGCTTTTAAAGTGCCCTTCAGAAGAATTGAAAATGCCCTTTTGGAAATTGTTTTGGATAAAATTCCAAACTAATTTCTTTTACTTAGTCTCCATAAAAAGTTTGAAATAATGAGCAAGTAAAGACTTAGTTGAATAAGAGATTTTGTACTAAGCCCTTTTAGTCTGTAGGATCTTCTAGGTTTGTGTTTAAACCTATGAAAGCTTGATTTTGTGAAAACATTATTTGGATCCTCTCTATTTATGAATGTTTGATACATTTCTAAGCCTTTGATCTACTACTTCATCAAACCATGCAAGAGATTTATATGTGGGCAAAAAATGGCCAACATCTTTGGCAGCTCATAGGGGTTGCATGCCTGTAAATGGAAGAGAACTTAGACCATGTTGTCTCATCAAATCCATATATTGGACATGGAGTCAAGCACTTTTTCACTAAATTTGAACCTCCCATTAAAGAAATAAGGACAACCAAAATAAAACAAACATTGTGCCCAAAGCACTTAGGTAAGGGAAACACACAACCAAAAAGGATGTGCACAAGGAACTTAGGAGAAAAAATGAAAAGCCATAAAAAATGTAAAATATACACAATGGCTGTAAACTCTTCTAATAGAAAGGATTTAGATGAATTTCATTGATTGGGATGGGTAATACCTCTCCATCTAGTTGGGCCAGCTGAAAAGCATTATGTTATTTGCATCTATAGATCAAATAAGGACCACTATACAAGTTGTCAAATTTGGTATGGTTGCCTAAATTATCCTTATTTGAATCCCACTTGAGGACTAGATCCCATTCCTTGAATTCCCTTGGTATGGATCTCTTGTCAAAGGTTTTTTTGGCTTGATCTTGATGTGATTTTGGTGTTTTCATTACAAGGTTTCTCATCTCTTCAAGGTCCTTGAGTTCTACCAGTCTCATATGCATGGGATCATCTTCTATCAACTCTAGCTAATGGGATAGTTCTAATGCAATCAATTCAAGAGAAATGGGAAATTTGGCCTCCCTTCCATATACTAAGACATATGGAAATTTGCTAATGGTAGCTTTAGGAGTCACCCTGTAAGCCCACAAGGCTATCTTAATTTAGTGTGCCATGTCCTATGATTCTCTTCCATAGTTATCTTGATGATTCTTAGAAAATTTTTATTTATGGACTCATCCAGTACATTTCCTTAAAGATAATAGTTGGAAGAGGTGCTGAGGTAGATGACCATCTTGCCCATTCACTTATTTTTAGACTGAGGAATGCTAATGCATTATAAAAAATGATAGTGGATGAAACACCAAACCTGGTCACAATGCTATCATAAAAGTCTAAGAATGCACCTTCATTAGATTCTTTGAATGCAATGGCTTCCACCCACTTGGTGAAGTATTGGTTGTAGTAATCACCCATCTATGTCTTGCACTTGATGGAGGGTTGATCATTCCTATGAAATCTAGCCCCAATTGCATGAAGGGTTGCTCTACTTAAATTGGATTGAGAGGAAAGTTGTCAATCTTTGCTTACTCACAAAGAAAACACACTTTTGACACTTCCTTACCCATACATATACATCTTTGAAGAGGTTGGGCCAGTAATAACTAACCCTCATTATCTTTTCTACTATGGTCCTTGGAGTAAAATGACCTCCTATAGGCCCATCATGGAATTTATCCAAGAGGCTTGTCACTTGGTCATCATCTATGCACCTTAGGATCACTCCATTTAGGTCTCTTCTAAATAAAACACCATCAATCAATGCATTAGGTATGGATTTAAGTCTAAAATACATTCTTTTTTCCCTATATAGACCTTGAGGGCATTCTCCTATTAGAAAAAAATGTGCCATATCATAGAGCTAGCTCTTATGAAGTAGAGGTACCTCTACCTATGAGTTGTCTTATATCACCATGACAACTTCTTTGTCCTCATGAAGGTCATCAACCATATGCTCACGCAAACCTTTGCCTCTCACTATCTTAGTGACCTTGATCTCCACATCATACTCTATGACCTTGATAATCCAACCATCTCTCTTTTCATTCAAGTCTTTATTAAGAAGGAAGTCTCTCACTTTATGATGAGACACCATAAGATAGATTTCGCTATTGGAGAGCATTGGCCTAAAATTTTAAAGGCTTATTACCACTATAAGGACTTGTTTTTCTACAAAATTATACCTCACCTCATACCCCTCAATCCCCTTACTGAACAATTCTATTGGCTACTCAATTCCTTCACCATTCTTTTACATCAACATAGCTAATATATTGTCAATTTTATAAAAAGCATACAATATGAAATCTCTTGAGAAATTAGGATTCATGAGTGTGGGTGCTTGGGAAATGGCTTACTTAATAGCCTCAAATAATTATTTGCCTTTATTTGACCAAGTGAACACTTGGTTCTTCTTAAGCATGGTAGTGATGGGCTTGACCAAGTTTTCAAAACTAGGTATAAACCTTCTCATGAAGTTTATTTTCCCAAGGAAACTCTGGATTCCTTTCTTATGCTTGGGTAAGTATAAGGCCAAGATGACACTTATTCTATCAGGATCAATAGCTAATCCTTATTTTGAGATAATATGTCCCAATATTTTTCCCTCATGCACAAAAAATACACAATTATTGGGATTTAAAGAGATCCTATACTCTCTGCATCTCTCAAAGATCAAACTTAGGTGGTCCATGTGTTTGTTGGCATCCTTGGAGAAAATTATGATGTCATCTAAGTAGACCATCACCATTTTATTCAACAACCCTTGAAAATCCATGTCCATGGCTCTTTATAAAGTTTCCCCAACATTTTATAAGCCAAAAGGCATCTTTTGGTACACATACATGCCCCATTTGGTGGTGAAGGTAGTCTTATACTGATCTTCTTTCTTTACAAAAACTTGGTTACAACCTAAATATCCATCCAAAAGAGAGAAATGTTTTGAACTTGAAACTATTTGAAGAATCTACTCCATGGATGGTAGAGGGTAATGGTCCTTCAAGGAGACCTTGTTCTGATCTCTAAAGTCAACACACAGCCTAATCTCCCCACTCTTTTTCCTTACAGGCACCAAATTGGCTACCCATGATGAGTGCTTAATGGTAAAGATGATCTTGGATTCAATTAACTTGGTCATATTTCTCCTCATAAGCTCTTCTATTTTGGGGTTAATAGGCCTTTGTTTTTGCCTCACAGGCTTAGCATTGGCCTCTAGTTCTATAGTATGCTATGTTAACTTTGAATGAAAACTTTTTAGGTTACTATATTCCCAAGTGAAGATATATGAATATTACTTACAAATTTTAATGAAAGCATGAATTTTTGCCTCATTGTTTACCTTCCCAGGCTTGAGGATCTTGTCCTTAAAAATAAGGACTCTCTCATAGTTCTCCTCATTAGTTGAAATCACTGCCTTGTCTTTCCTTATATGGTCTCCCTCATGGAAAATAATTTCAATGGTGACCATCCCTTTAGGAATTTTGTTAAATTTTAGTTGAATAATTTGATCCTCATACTGATGTTGAAATTTCTCCTAGTTGGTGGAGGAGAACTGTCTTTCTTATTAAAAGAAACAAGCAATTTATTTGTCACTATCGAAGACCTGCCAGTGGAATTGATTATATGGTATTGATGGCCTCACCACCACCTTGATATGTGGCTAAACCTTTGCCTCTTTTAGCTTACTTGAAATATAAAACTAGGCTCCCATATCTACCAACCTATCAACATGCTAATTTTGGTTCCTTGGCACAACTTGAATGTTAAAGGCTTCAAAATCTTCAATTAGGTCCCATAATCTATTTTTGTAGGACCTCATCAAAGGATTCTTCATAATGTTTAGGCCCCTGACTCGATTCACTATAAACTCACTATCTTTATATGCTTACAATTGCTTGATTTTCCTCTTACTAGCCCATTAGAGGCCATGGATTAGGCCTTCATATTCTATTTCATTAACAGAGCAGCTAAAATGGAACCTATAAGAAGAGAAATAATTATCATCTGAAGGGGAAATTAGCATTACCCCTTCACCTACTCCATTTTTTCTCCTTGAACCATTAAAGAACAACTTCCACATATCATTGAGGTCTTATTTAGGCGCAATGAGGGAAGGCATGAGTTGATTTTCTTCATGCAACAAATAAACACCCATGTATATTTATTTAACACCTTCCAAAGGTTTGAGAAATTGATTATCCCCCCATAGTTCATCCAAGAATAATTTTGGAATCTCCTCAGGATAAGTATTTAGTTCTTAACCAATTATAAATTCATCCTCATCTAGGTTTATGCTATTTAGTTGATGGGTCTCAATGTGAAATTATGCCATGGGCTCAGCCTTGATTTATACCTTAATCCCATACCTTGTTCTGAATGCCATGGAGGACCAATCTACTGCTAGATAACCCCCAATTTTGGTTGTGAATTCTATAGAGAGGCATAGCAAAAAGTGAGGAGTTACATCAAGGATCAACACAACCCAAACCACCAAAACATTAGGACAAGCATGCAAGGTCAAGATCAATTCCTTGATGATATCGGATGGATTTGTGGAAAAACCATCAAACTATATAACTCCCTCAGTATGTGGCTCATATTTGATGTTTAGCTGATTAGCTATAGACTTTGCCATTATTGAAGTGCTAGCTCTATTATCTACCAAGAAATTATGCACCAAGGAATCACCAATGATTAATGAAATGTATAACGGTGGAGGTTTTACTATCTTACTTGATCTTTTTCCCATAGGACCTTGGGTTGCATTGGTGAGGACATTAATTTTATTGCTTGGTTGTTTACTTGTAGTTATTATAACACCTATCTTTGACAAACCTTATTAAAGGATATCCACCTGATTAGGCATGGAAAGCATGTCCAACATCAACACACTCACACTAGATTTATTCATTTGCTCAACAATGTTGATTGGTGGACCACCAAACTTCACTTGTGCTTTGGGGGCCACTACCACTATTTATTGAATTTATGAGCTTTATAAATTAAAATGGGTCCCTTGATTTTGATTTTTAGGACGTGCTGAGGCCTTTGGAGTGGTAGTAGGCTCATTAGGCTTAGGCAATGAAGGAGTAATGATAAGAGGTTATTTTAACACCTTTTGATTACCATCCATATTCCTTCTTTTGAATCTTGTATTAGCTACCACTGAAATGTATGTTTGGCTAGAACTAGCCTACTAATGGAAGTGTATATTACTCATCTTGCTCACTGATGACCATTGTAGCATCCAATGAGTTTGGTACCTGATAAAATCCTTGGTCTTGTGGAGACTATCCTAGTTTTGTCATCATGGGTGTCTCTATGTTTTGAGCCATTAAAACTTGATTATATCCATAAGTAATAGCTTGGTGCCATTAGTCATTGAAGGCCTAGTTAAAACCATTAGTTGGGACAATGGATTGCCCAAAATATTGATCCAAAGGAATGGTCCCTTCAGCATCTTGAGCCATATTGTTTTGAATAGAAACCAATGAGTTAGAAGAGCCTATGACATTTAGGTTATAGCCACCCTACTTATTATAGCTATGCTATCCTTGATCTTGCTCATGATTTTGGTTTTGGAAATTTCCCTTGAAGGGTGGTTTATTTCCTTGATAAGATTATTGCTAAGACTGATATGGGACTTGATAAGGTTTATTAAACTAAGCTTTCTATCTATTAACATTTACCACATCATTTCCCATGGATTGGAGCATGCTCTTAAGTTCTATGTAGTTTTTTTACTCTTGGAAATCACTTGATCCACTAGTGGAGGCCTTTCTCTGCTCAAGTGAAGGTATAACATCAATTATTAGAGTTGGAAGAATAACATAAAATTGGGGAATGTCCATAGGAGGTGGTTTTATTTCAGGGAAAAGAGGCATTGGGGGACTAGGAGCAAGCTTTTCAGCCTGAACTATGAAATTTTATGATTTAATAGCCACCTCATAACCATCTGGAAACATGTCCCTTCCCATGGATTGGATCATTATGAGCCTTCTAGTAGTATAGGAACAAAAAGTTAGGGGATGGTCTAAAAAAGGCTAGAATATATCCCACGATTTTTGGAATCTTGTGTTGAAGTCTTGCATGACTTCATCGGGGGCTCTCTTGATTGTGGTAATCTATTCTGCTAGTGATAAATGGTCACTCTTTTCTACAAATATTTTATAGAAGGCCTCTCCTAGCTGATTCCATGATTGAATAGAACTAGGACCTAAGCCTCTATACCTGTATAAATATTTTCCCTTAAGGGATAAAACTAACAATCTAGTAGCTATATTTTCTACAATGACATTATGGATATTTCAAAAATTGGCTATGTCATTGGTGTGTTCATTAGGGTTTACGGCTTGGTCTCCTATAGAATATGGGATGATTTGAGAGATTTTACTGGCACAAGATCATATTGTGGTAGATTCAAAGGACTTTGGCCACTAAAGCCTATAAAATCTCTTTAGGGAATCATGGTAACAAAAGGGGCTAAAAAAGGTCTTCTTGCTTAGGTACACCTCACGATTAGTTTAGGAAAATGGTTTGCTACATATGGGTGAGTATGGATGAACCTTAACCTTTTGGATGAATTTAAGGGGAGTTCAACAAAATCAAAAGGAATACCTATAGAAGCTGATATTATAGTCACCTTTGGGATGAAAGATAGTTACTGTTCTATCACCAGATTACTAAATGTTCTTTGGAGTCACTAGATACTAAAAGATGAAAGCTATAACTACTAAAAATTAATCAAACCAACATCAAAATTGACCAATCTTCCTTGAAAGTGGTCCCATTGGGCATGCCAAAAATCATTGTAGGCTAGAATTGTACCCTTATGGGAGAGTTTTTCAGGCTCTCTCACTCCAAGGTACAATATTGGATTAACCTCAAGCTGTGGGTATCTTGTAGTGAGGTTGAACCTCTAGGATTTTTAATGAGGCTAGCTCCTTAGATGCTTCACTTTGGCTTGTTTACCACACTAGAATATAATACTAACTAAGGAAAATGGAGAGAAAGATAACACGAAAGGGAAACCTAAGCTAAGGATGGTGATGCACCAAAATATGCAATGATCCACTTTTAGCTTGGAAACCTTAACAACTACTAATGAACCTAACCAAGACATAGACTAATCTGATCCTATCTCAAGGCCAAAATCATAAGTATTTTGTGTAGAGGTTGAAAGGAAACCCTGTAATTTAAAGGACATAAAGAAATAGGTGTATATAAGACACTATAACCTTCTAACACTTTAAGAAGGCACCAAGTCTAACACTTCACATAACCTACAAGGAACCAAAAGGATTGAAGAAAGGTGCTTGGAGGATTCATAGATGATGAAAAGAGACATACATTTGGTAAGTTAAAACCTCAATAATGCACACTTCATTCCAAACTAGAATAAAAAAAGTTTATCTTATTGCTTCAAGAGAGTGTTACAAGGTGATTTTGATAGAGTAGTTCTATCACCAATTAAGGGATCTCTTTTCAGGTTCAAAAGCCTATATATATAGTAGAAAAGGATGAAAAAAGAGGGGCTTGCATTAGAAAATGGAAAGAGGAGTTATAAATGGCTATAACCACCACTATGTCTTTGAACTCTTTTTCATTTAGATCATGCAACTACCTTGACCATGAAATGAACTATCCAAGATCACCGTAATCTCCTCAAGCCCCTCATTGATTAGAAAACATGATATAAGACATGAAATTATCTAAGAACATATTTAATGCTCAAGCTACCTTTTCTAATCACCTGATCTTCACCTTTCATTCCCATGTCATCTTTCACTTATCTTGCATGTATAAGGAAAAAATCCCCATAACTGTGAATTTGGATCAAGCCATGTTGCTTTTGAATTAAAAGACTATTTGTTAAAGATGATGACCATGTCAAAGGATAAGGACCTCTCCATTAATTTCACCTACTAGCGCCTACCTTGAAACCTAGACCAAATCTTTCCTATAGATTGAAAACCAATCTAGGGACATTGGTTTTCCTATACCCATTTATGTCAATGTAAGTCCATACAAATCCAAATAGCTACTTGTAGGGGTTTATATTTTGATGTTTGTGGGCCCGTCATGGGATATTTGAATCCCAACAGCTATTTTATGAGCTTGAACTTTGACATTGTTAGGAACATCATGTTTCTTTTGGATACTTTCCTATGGGCCTTTTTCTTTTGGATAATTTGCTTTAAAAATTCCTATGAACTCTTTTATGAAGGAATTAAACTTCAAATTTTTTGATAAAGACCTTTTAGATTTTGAAAAGTCCTTTGGAGAAGTGGTTTTTTTGAAGGAAAAGTATCTTTAAGCCACTTTGAAGATGCCCCTTTCCAAAGGGAAAGTACCCTTCAAAACTTTTGTAAATGTCCTTTAGATACTTGAAATGAACCATTGGATTTTTGGAAAAGAACCTTCAGATAAAATTGATTTGGACACCTTCCCAAAATAAAAAGTCTTTGAGAATTTTGTAAAGGTCCACTTCCTCAAAAGATACCATTTGGAATTGCTACATAAGACACTTTGGCATGAAAATCACTCTTCAAAAAAAGAGTTTTTACCCTTTGCTTTGAAAGTTCCCTTTGAAAGAATTGAAAATTACCTTTTGGAAATTGTTTTGGACAAAAGTCTAAAATAATATATTTCACTTAGTCTCCATACAAATTCTGAAAGAATGAGCAAGTAAAGACTAGGCCGAATAAGAGATTTTGCACTCAACCCTTTTAGTCTACAGGATCTTCTAGGTTTATGCTTAGGCATGTGAAATATTGATTATATGAAAACCTTGCTTGGATCCTCCCTATTTGCAAATGTTGGATCCATTTCTAAGCCTTTGATTCACTGCTTCATCAAACCATGCAAGATTTTTACATGTGGGCCTAAAATGGCCAACATGACCCATTCTCTTTAGCAGAGCATAAGTATAGAGTTGAGAAGAATTATTTTCAATAGAGGGAGACATCCACCATTATAAAAATTTGAATATTCTCCAAGTTACAGAGTTCATAACATCATCCTAATAACACATCTCATGCCAAAGGTTACTAGAAGGTCAACTAGTAATAGTATTCCCTTTGAATTCATTGAGATAAATTATATTTCATATAAAAGAGAAAGATTAAATAGGAGAAGTCCTTATCCCCAAAATAAATAATCATCCCCTTGTCATCCTATTGTTTTAAGCAGTGCAACCCCCACTATGTAAATGGCAAGGCCCAGATTACAAAATTTTGTCCCCTTCAATGGTGATAACCATATTAACCTTTAGCAATATAATAATATCTCTATTTCCTCTTTGATGAGTCTACCATACTTTATAAGAGAAAATTACACCACCCCTATAGAGAACATAACTAACATTGCAACCCTTTATTCAGTACATAACATTATGCAAAAGAATAAATCCATGAGACTACTCGCCACATCCTTGAAAGTCAAAGCCCTGCAATGGTATAGGTGTCTAGCTCTTACCTCAATCAATATTTGGGATGATTTTGGTGAGTGCCTATGTAAAAATTTTGAGGATAGAAGTGACCATGTGTCACTTGCTGAACAACTCACCTCAATCAAGAGGGCATCCTAAGAATCTATGGTTGATTTCAACTATAGATTCCAAAAGACTTGGGATATGATCCCTTTCATCATTAAACCCACACCTAATATTGCTTTTCTTTACTATTTGAGAGAATTTAATTCAAACATTACAGTCATGATCTAATCTATGGGTGAAACAACTCTACCTGAGGCTTAAGAGATATCTATAAGGGCATAAAACTATTTGATACAAGTAGAGAAACTCATGTCAAGACCTCTCATGCCAATTTTTCCTAAACTCTAGCCAATCCCACCTACCATTGATCCATTTCCCACTCCAAGCAATCAAGCCCAACCTGATGATGGTCAAGTGGATAAATTTTAAAGGATTGAGAGCTTGTTAGTGACACAAAACAATAATCTAGTGGCTATAGAGAGACAACAATAGACTTCATATATGCCATACCAAGGTCCCTTCCAAGCCCAATACCCTACTCAATCCTAAAATAGACCCCCTTATCCATCAAATCAACAAGCCCAAGGCCAAATTAATCAAGGTAGATCTTACAATAGTTAGAAATCCATAACTACAAGTAGCTCAAGAGCCTTGGTCCCCACACAAAACAACCTTGCATAAGAGGGTCAATGGAAATTAGGAGGGCAGTCCAATGAGATGGTAATGACTATAAGTGGAGAAATATATCAGGATCCTAGTTGGAAACATGTTCTTTCATTCCAAGGCCATGAAAAAATACCTAATCCACCATAAGGCCCTCTAATGAATCAAGATAACATACCTATCATGACATCATCAAAAACTCAAATTCAACAAAGGAGCATGGGTAAGGCACCAATTGATACCATGTGCATAAAATTTCAAGAAGGGGATCATACATTTTATCATGTAGTAGTAAACTATCGGAGTCATTGCCAAAATTTGGATAATGCAAATGCAATGGAGACATGATCACATGAAATGAAGCAAGTGCACACCACATAGATGCTAAAGCAATTTGAAATTATACAAGAAGATAAATTGCACAAGACAAAATAGGAGAAAACTCAATATCTGATTAACATGAGATGGCCAAAGTGAAGAATACATATAGGAGAGGACGTAAGTAACTCCTCCACAAAAGGTGGTCAAGGCACCCCAAGAATAAAATGTAACTCCTCCATGAAAGGCGGTGACAAGGTGCTAAGAATAGAGAAGTAACTCCTATCAAGGGAGTTACTTATGACATTCTTATGACACTTATGACACATCTATGACACACATCTCCACATAAACTAGCCTATCCCACAAATGTAGGAAAACTCCATGTAAGCACAAGAAATACATTTTCCCTATTAAAAAAATAGGGAAAAATAAAAACCTACACTAATACCCCCCCATAAGTGCAGCTTAGGTGGGTAGTGTGGAAATATAAAATGGGTCCCGGCAACTAGGCCTGATGAGGTACCCATGTACAAATGCAATCTCTCATAAGATAGAGAAAAGGAGAAAACTTGTAGGAAAAAACTCCCCCCCAAAAGAGAGACATAAAAAAAATAAAGAGGCTAGAAGGCCCCCCTGAAGATGATGCTGTTGTAGATGTAGACCACACCCCAAGAAGAGCTCGTAGATGAATGAACTTGCTCTCGGTGAAAGGTTTGGTGAAGATGTCTGCAACATACTCTAAAGACTGGAAAAATATCAAGTCAATGACTTGACTATGAATAAGCTCCTGAATGAAATGCATGTAAATCTCTATGTGCTTGGTCCATTGGTACTAAACCAGATTCCTACAAATTTGAATGGTACTTTGGTTGTCACAATAAATGATGGTGGGCTACCTGATAGGAATGCCAAACTCAAAAATAATCCCCTGAAGCTAAATAGCCTTAGTAGTTGCACTAACAACTCCCCTGTACTCTACCTCTATGGATGATATAGCAATAACATTCTGATTCTTACTAGACCAACTGATAGGACCAGAACCTAGAGAGAAACTGTAACCAGAAGTAGACTTGCGAGTCTGTGAATCGCCAACCCAGTCTGAATCTATATATCCAACCAAGTCAACCTCTATGCCAAATCTTTAATGAATCCCATATCTCTGTGAACCTTGTATGTAATGCAAGATCCTCTTAGCTGCTTTCCAATGTAGCTCATGAGGTTCTTGCATGAATTTGGAGACAAGTCCCACTATATATGATATGTTGGGCCTGGTGTGAGTCAAGTAGATGAGACTACCAACAAGTTGTCGATACCGAGTGGCATCAACCAATGGTGAAGAATAATCAGCCTTAAGCTTGACTCCTGATAGAAAGGGAGTTAGAGATGGCTTGCAATCAACCATGTGAAACTGAGCCAATAAGTCAAGAGCATACTTAGGTTGTGTAAGAGAAATCCTTGAATCTGACTGTGATATCTCGATGCCAAGGAAGTAGCACAACAAACCCAAGTCTGTCATGTCAAATCTATCTTGAAAAAATGCCTTCACCACTACAATAGCTGATGAAGAACTCCCGGTGATCAAAAGGTCATCAACATATAGAACCAAAATCAGGAGCGAATCATCCTGCCACAAGAAGTAGACATTGGGGTCAGAATGGCACCTAGTGAAACCTGCTGTGAGAAGGAAGGAATCCATCTTGGTGTACCAACCTCAAAGGGCTTGTTTGAGGCCATAGATAGATTTCTTAAGTCTGCATACTAAGGAAGAATCTTGAACAAATCTTGGTGGCTGATCCATGTAGATCTCCTCCTCTAGGTCTCCATGAAGAAAGGCACTCTTCACATCCATCTGGTGCACATCCCAACCATGTGCTATGGCAATAGCCAAGGTGAGTTGGATAGAATTCATCTTTGCAATGGGTTAAAATGTCTTTGAGTAGTCAATGGCTACCACTTATGAGAAACCCTTGGTGACCAATCACACCTTATACTTATCAACTGACCCATCTGCTGCAAACTTGGTCTGATATATCCACCTACATCAAACAATATTTCTTCCCTTAGGAAGTGAAGTCAAGTCCTAAGTGTGATTTTTGATTAAGGAAGAATATTTTTCCTCCATAGTATTATCCCACTCAGGTACCCCCGATGCCTCTTGAAAAGTCTATGGATCCAAAACTGAAGCAAAGAAGGCATGTGGATCTCTCTAAAAATCCCCCCTAGTACATTTGTCATCTGAGAAATCTCCTACCCAAGTGCCAACACTCTCAAGTGTCTATCTAGCCTAAAGTGGCCTAAAAGTGGGCGAGTCAGGTGATAACTCCTCATCCTCTGATTGACTAGAGGTGGATGACTTTGCATCACTATCCTCACTATTTGAACTCAAAGCAGAAGAAGATGTCTCTAGCTCAAGAACTTGCTGTGGCTGATCTGAATTTGGTGAGGAATCATCATGAAGAAGTAGATCTGATGAGGGAGAAGAAGTGTCAAGTGTTGAGTCTATAAGACTCTCCTGAAAATAGGCACTTCTCTTGATGAACAGTTCATGAGTGACTGGATCTAGAAGGTGATACCCCTTAATACCATCCAGATATCCTACAAAGATGCAAGGCTTGGACTAACATTCCATAGCTTTGTGTTTCTTCTTCAATATGTAGGCCATGGCTGGGGATCCAAAAACCCTGAGGTGCTTAACATCAAGTTTCCTTTTATGCCAAGCTTCAAAGGGTGTTATCCCTTTCAAAGCTTTATGAGGAACCCTGTTTTGAATGTAGCAAGCACAATTGATGGCTTCGGCCCAGCACTTTGGTGCTAAAGATTTGGAGTGAATCATACAGCTATCCATCTCTTTCAAGAACTTATTTTTGTGTTTTTCAACCCCATTCTGTGAAGGACTATAAGTGACTGTGCACTGTAAATCAATCCCCTCTGTGGTGCAAAATTGCTCAAACCTGTTGCTGACATACTCCCTTCCATTATTAGTTTGAATAACTTTGATGGATTTCTCACTCTATTTCTCAATAAGAGCCTTGAAGTCTAGAAAATTTTCAAACACTTTAGACTTTTGTTTGAGAAAATATATCCAAGTGTACCTAGAGAAATCATCAATGAAAGTGAGGATGTATTTGGCCCTTGTGAAAGATGGTTTGGGAAAGGGTCTTGATACATCACTATGGACTAACTCCAAAGGTTGTGAAGCCCTCAAAGCTTTTCCAAATTTTGCTTCGGGATGCTTCCCAAGGGAGCACCCCTCACAAAGTTCTTCGAGAATTAGACACGAGGCTAGCCAATGACCATGTCATGTTTGCAAAATTGCTCAAGGTAGCGGTAGTTAAGGTGGCCAAACCGCTCATGCCATAATTTTCTAACTCCATCTGAATGAGTCAAAATGCTATTGGAGAAGAATCTAATGCAAAATGTGAGAAGGTGTATAACCTTGCTTGGTGATCTGCCCTACCCACTGCCACTATAGTATCACTATGCAACTCCCTGATAGCCACTGAATCTGGTGAAAACTCAACTCTCATGCCTTGACCAATGTGAGTGATTTGGTACACTGATAGGAGATTGGTTAAAAGAGAAGGAACACTTAGAAAATTATTAAATGTTCCTCCTTCCATTTCAACTGACCCTCTCCTTGCAATAGAAACTGATGTGTCATCACCCAAACTAATTGAAGTCATGCTACAAGGCTCTAAAGATGAAACCTTAACTAGTGAAGAGCCCATGTGGTGATAAGCACCCGAATCAATGACCCATGATGTTGTAGAAGCTGTAGTAGTTACAAGGGCCTTGCCCTTTTCTTTCTCTTTACCCTTGCCTTTTGCCTTGGTAGAATCTTGGGTAGATAAATTCTGCTTGATGGACTCAGGAACACCTATGTTGTTCTTCTCTAGAAGATGAGTTAGGTGATCTATTTGTTTCTTCATGCATTTGTGTTCATCATGCCCTATATTTTTACAATAGGCACACTTAACATTCTCCTTCTTAGGTTTAACATTGGAGGATGAAGACTCAGTGTTGTTTTTGGCAGGATTGTTGTTTTCTTTCTTCTTCTCCTGGTCCTTGTTCTTTTTCTTCTTCTCTTTTGTTGAAGTCTTATCCTTACCATTTCTAGATATCAAAGCTTGGGGTTGAGTAGACTTCATTGTGCCCATTTGAATTAGCTTATCTCTAGTCAAGTTGGCAATGAATGAATTCAAAGATGGCATTTTCCATGTAGTGCCAATGGCACTTTTTGTGGCATGGAAAGTGGAGACAAAGACTGAATAGCTTGGACACAACTTTGTGAGAACAAAAGGATGAGTTGATCATCTTTCTTCTCTATCCCACATTCTTTCAATTTCAATCTAAGGGCCTTAAACTTAGTGAAAAAGTCCTGTAGGGTGTCAAAGTTGCTAGGACTTAGACTTATGAGTTCGTTTTCAAGCTCATGTCCTCTCATCTCATCAAGCTACCCAAATAAGATTTCTAAGGTGTCCCATATGTCTTTGGGAGTCTTAGAAGTTTCTAAATGGAAGAGAAGTTTTGGAGACACAGACAAGCTCAGTAATCCATAGGCTTCATCACTATGGTTGTACCACTTGACTTTTTTAGCATTAGTGTTGGGTTCTACTTCAGTACCCATGGTGATCCTATACAACCCTTTGCTTCTAAAAATGATTGAAATTTTAACCTTCCATTCATGATAGTTGAAGGGTGTTAGGGGTTTAAGTTGAAAAGAATCCATTTTAAGTTGAATTTAGGTGAAGTTGTGTAAGTTGTGAAATTATGCAAAAAGAAGAATGAAAACAAAGATTTGCAAGTTGTGAAAAGCAATCACACCCCAAAAAAATATTGAGCCCCCCCCCCAAAATATGCAAGTGCACACTCAAAATATGTTGGGCTCAGCCAATAATGCATCTTAGAGCAATCAGTGCAAGACTATAAGCAAACAAGACATCGAACTCAGCCGAAAATGCGTCCTGGGAGACCCAAATTTTAGGCACTTTATAAACTAATGATTTTTTGAAAAATAAAAACTCTACACTATGGAAAATTGAATTAAAAACACTTTTACAAAAAATGGCACCCAAATCTAAGCTACCATTTGCAAGATATTAAAGGTTTAATTTTCTCGTAAACTAGTGTTTTGGCAAAAAAAATACTAAAACATTAAAAAAATGCCTATTTTGAGTGAGAAAGTGGCCTTCCAACCACTCATTGGATTTGACACAGAGCGAGGAATCCAAAGGAGGTTTGTGTGAGGGGGAATTAGCCTCCTGCCAACCCAGGCCTCACTCTTCATCTTCGTAGGTCGAAGATACAAGTTTGAAAAAAAACTTCTAAACTGTTCTTTTTTGAATGCTAATTTCCAATTTGTCTTTAATTCAAAAAATCAAATTACTGACTTATGAATATCAAAAAAATTATTGGACAAAATCAGAATTATCAATCAAACAACAAGAGAGAGAGGGCCCACCACATGGGCATTGGAAACCAAAAAGGGAGCGCCATTTTAAAAAAAAAGACTGCTAGCAAAATTCTCTCACCAAGAAAAAGGGCACAGTTCTAATTTGTTGGGAAAGGAAAGGTGATTGAATCTAAAAACTTCAATGCATAATGGGTCTGGGTAGAATAAGACCAAAAAAAGGTGCCTATTTTCAAAAAAATAGTCTTGATTTTGCTCACTACGCACCTACACGCTAGACACTGTATAACTGCTTGGTGTGGCTGACATTTCACATGGTTGTCTGATGGCGTGGCTGATGCTACTCCTCCCTCTACTCACAACAATGGTGCCCAAGCTAAAGCAACAAAATAAGGTGTAGAAGTGTAGTTAAGCAGGGTGTTGATGCCAAGCCAATTGCTAAACCAGCCGTTGCAAAGAAGGTCATCGGAAGGCCTGCAAGGACTAAAGAGAAGACAACCAAGACACCCAAAGGCCAAGGATCCAAAGGAAAAGATACAAGAAATGATATTGATTTTTTTTTTAAAATTTTAGATAAGATCTAGAAATAAAAAAAATAAAGAGAACTCCACTCCTCTTGATTTCAAAATAAACTAATAGCCTAACCAGACAGATGATTACCGAGTTTGCTCTGATACCATATCAGAGTTGTTTCCAGAATCTAGATAATGCGAATGAAATGGAGATGTGATTACAAAAAATGAAGCAAGTGCACACCACATAGATGCTAAAGCAATTTGAAATTATACAAGAAGATAAATTACACAAGACAGAATAAGAGAAAACTCAATATCTGATTAACATGAGATGGCCAAAGTGAAGAATACATATAGGAGAGCACGTAAGTAACTCCTCCAAAAAAGGTGGTTAAGGCACCCCAATAATAGACTGTAACTCCTCCATGAAAGGTGGTGACAAGATGCTAAGAATAGAGAAGTAACTCCCATCAAGGGAGTTACTTATGACATTCTTATGACACCTATGACACATCTATGACACACATCTCCACATAAACTAGCCTATCCCACAAATGTAGGAAAACTCCATGTAAGCACAAGAAATACAATTTTCTTAATAAAAAAATAGGGAAAAATAAAAACCTACACTAATAACTTGGGGCAAACTACATAAAGGGAAGATGAACAGGTTGTAGCCAATATAAGGGCTAAGAGGAGGATGTTGGATGACAATTTGGGGCAACCTAAGGATTCTTCAACACCTCCACAAGTCAGTCAATAACCTACCACTTCAAATATAGTTTTTAAATCTCCTATAACTCAAAAAATACCTTAACATCATGGATATAAATAGAAGTCTCTTTTTGTTCCTCATGTCACTCAAATTACAAGTGATACTTCTAATTCCAAGGTAGAGTTCAAAGGTACTAGTCTTCCTTTCAATATTGTGGATCATATGAAAAAGGCTAATGTCACTATGTCTATGTATGATGCTCTTTTTATTATGAGATAGAAATATATTCTTCATCAAGATCTCTCCAAGATTTTTCATGAGAGCAAGACAACTGATAAGGTGAATACTATTTTTACAAATAGTAGTCAACCTAGTCAAATTGAAGTCCATAGTCAAGATTCTAGTCATGGTCAAGCTCATAATGTTATTCATCCTCCTAAGGTTTTCAATCCCCCTCCATTATATTTTTTAGTCATCATAGGGGACTATTTAATGTATAATTGTATGATCGATTCAAGTACTTGAACCTCAATTATGCCTAAAGATATAAAATATAAAATTTAGCTTAAGTATGTGCCTAATTAAAAAGGTGTTCTCTAGTTGGATGGATCTCCCACTAAAATAATAGGTATATTGAAAGATATTAAGATCACATTGGTAGCTTGCCCAAATTATGTCATCACTTAGGATGTAATGGTTGTAGACCTACCCTCATATTTTACCTTATGCATATCTAGGGAATTTACTAAAAAAATTGGGGGCTATTTGTCCTCTGACTAGTCATACATAGTTTTTAGGAACAAAACCTATTTGTAGGTTCCATATAGGTCCTTATATGCCTAACCTTACAAACATCAACTACACCATATTAGATGAGGATGAAAATTCTAGTGACCAAGAGCCTCATGACAAAATTGAAGGAATTTCATACCTATATTTGGATAAATGGGCAATTGGCAATCATGGATATGATAACTACACTAATATTGAAGAAGTAGGCTTAGGGGTGTGTTGCATGCATGAGGAGGGTATTGTTATACCTTGCCTAACTAACTCCAATCAAGAGGAAGATGGTTTATGTAATTTATTATTTAATGGCTCAAGGTCAAATAATGGTAGTAGGGATAGAGCCATGTTGGTTTCACCCTCAGATCAGAAGTACTATCCAACTAAAATAATTCAATTTAGTTTCACTTCAAACATATCTAAATATGAGGCTCTTTTACATAGTTTTCAAGAGGCAAAAATAAGAGGTTTCAAACTTCTTCAAGTCAAGGCTGATAATGAGCTTGTTATGCAACAAGTGGGAGGCATAACTGTAGTCATGAACCATCATTTGAAAGCTTACAAGCATTGTGTATGGGATCTCCTAAAGGACTTCTTGGCATTCAATATATATTCCATACCAAGAGAGGAAAATCAACATGTAGATAGACTTGTAGCCATTGGAGCTTAGTATGAGTTTGTAGGAGTTAAAGGCAACCAAAGTCAAGATAAGATCAAGGTCATATGTAGGCCAATTGTACCTAAAAATGAGGTGAATTGGTAGGTGTTTTGTCAGGACCTTAGAATACAATTGATTACTTTTGTATAAGCAAATAAACATGAAATTGAACCAGAAGTAATAAGTAACTAGAAATTAGAAATAACAAATAATAGGAGATACAAGAAACAACCAATCTTGTATTAAACTCTTCTAGAAGGAAATACAATGAAGAAATCTCTCTCTTCTCACACCTCTCAAATATACACTAATTCTCACTCAAGAGTTCTCTCTCTCTCTCTCTCTCAATCAATTACAATCAACTCAATTATTGAATTATTGTACATGCAGATCTTCTTGATCTTGCACCCTGCAGATCTTCTTGATCTTGCTCCCTTGCAGATAAACTTGATCTTGCACCCTCTACTTACAATACTACCCCATGGGTCTCTTAAATATAATTGAAAGGAAACAATAATTAGAAAAGCAAACTCAAGACTAATTTTAGTCTTTACATGCAAACTAACTGTTCTCCTAAAAATAACACAATTCTAATTCTAAAAACATCTGGAAATGCATAGAAATTAGTGTCAATTTGAAGATGACTGATGCTGGCTAACCCCTAGCCAATGTCAGTTGATTTTGATTAATTTTGCCGATGCTAGTCAACCCTTAACCAATGTCAGTTGGTTCTGACCGATGTGATCGATGTCGATTACTGTGTAAGCCTAGCAACCTCCACACTAGCTCATTAGTGAAGCTTTTAGCTCCAAAACTCAACAATCTCCCACTTGGAGATAAACAACTGCACCTATACCTATACAAAAACATCCTCTAAACATTTTTGGCTTATTTCTCTCTCTTCAAGTTCAATCTTGAAGACCAACAAAATTTGAATGAAGATTCGACTTCTCCTTTGTTACCAGCTTTGTTAACGTATCAATAGGGTTCTTATCTGTATGGATCTTTTCTAGCTTCAACTGTCCATCCTCCAATATTTGTCTAATGAAGTGGTACCTAAGTTGTATATGTTTGGTTCTTGAATGAAAGGCTAAATTCTTTGCCAAATGAATTACACTTTAACTATCACTGTATAATCTGCAACTCTCTTGCTCTTTTCCCAACTCTTCCATGAATCAAGTCATCCAAATCATTTCCTTGCTAGCCTCTGTGACTGCAATGTATTCTACCTCTGTAGTAGACAAGGCAACAACCTTCTGCAACTTTGAAATCTAGCTAACCGCCATTCCACCAATAGTGAACACATATCCTGTGGTGCTTCTCCTACCATCCAAGTCACTTGCCATATCTAAATCTACATACCCATGTAGAGAGAAGTGTTTGACCCTGCATAGCATAAATGCCTACTGCTGGTCCCTCTCAGATATATGAGAATCCACTGAACTATTTTTCAATGTTCCTTTCTTGGATTGGCCATAAACTTGCTGACAACTCCCACTACTTGGGCAATATTTGGTCTAGTACATACCATTGCATACATCAAGCTCCCAACTACTGAAGCATATAGAACTCTACTCATGTACTCAGCCTCATCATGTTATTTAGGACACTGTTCTTTGCTCAACTTGAAGTGTCCAGCCATAGGTGTGCTTACCGGTTTTGCATCCTGCATATTGAACCTCTCCAACACCTTATTAACATAATCCTCTTGAGACAAAATCAAACTATGATTTTTCTTGTCTCTCTTAATACTCATGCCAAGGATTTTCTTTGCTACTCCTAAATCCTTCATGGCAAATGTGTGAGCTAATTTTACCTTAAGCTCAGTAATTTCTTGCATGTGTGAACCTGAAACAAGCATATCATCTACATACAATTAGAAGATAATATAACTACCATTATGCAATTTGTTAAAACAAACACAATGGTCAGATTGACATATACTAAAGCCATGCTCTATTATAAACCTATCAAACCTCAAATACCATTGTCTTGGAGCTTGCTTAAGACCATATAAGCTTTTCTTCAACCTCCACACAAGTTTCTCCTTACCTTTGACCTCAAAATCTTCTGGCTGATCCATATATATCTCTTCATCCAAATCTCCATGAAGAAATACTGTCTTAACATCAAGTTGCTCAAGATGCAAATCCTTAATAGCAACTAAAGACAATACAGTCTGAATAGAAGTCATCTTTACTACAGGAGAAAAAATTTCACCAAAATCAATACCTAGTTTCTGTGTAAATCCCTTTAATACCAACCTGGCCTTATGTCTCATTTGTCCATTCTCTCCTTCATTTAACCTATATACCAATTTGTTTTTTAGTGCTTTCTTTCTAGCTGGAAACTCAACCAAATCCCACGTATGGTTCTCTTCCAAGGAATCAATTTCCTCATTCATGCCATGCTCCCACTGTTTTCTAGATTCTAGCTACATTGCCTCATCAAAACTTTCTGGTTCTCCACCATCAGTGAGCAAAAAGTAGTATAAAGAAGGGGAATAATGAATTGGAGGTTTACTTACCCTTTTAGACCTCCTTATGGGTGTTTGAGACTCATTTATAGCTTAATGTCTGCCCAAATTTCCTTTTGATAGTGATCGATCCTGGTCATCTCTGATTGATGTCGATCTGTACCTGATTGATGTCGATTCCTCTTGATTAGCATCAATTTCCACCTGACCGATGTCAGTTTCCACCTGAACAACGTCAGTCTCTGTGTTTTTCTGAGAGTGATGATTTTTACTCATGAGCTCATTTTGGATCATAACCTCTTCCAAATCAAGATTGCCCTGCTCAGAATTATTCAGCATCTTGAACTGATCACTGTAGATCACCTTCTCATTGAAAACTACATCACAACTTCTAATAATTTTGTTAGTTTCTAAGTTCCACAATTAAAATCTAAAATCTCCAAAACCATAACCAATGAAAGTGCATCGCATAGATTTAGCATCCATCTTCTTTTTATTCTTTATCAATGTTCACAAAAGCTTCAGAACCAAAAACTCTAAGAAATGAAAGATCTATCTTTTTACCTGTCCAAACCTCTTCTAGAATTCCACCATCTAGTGCAGTAGAGGGTCCTCTATTAATCAGGTAAACAGTAGTATCTACATCTTCTACCCAAAACTGTAAGGGCAAACCAACATGCAACCTCATACTTCGTGCACGCTCCATTATTGTTCTATTCATCTTTTCATCAACTCCATTTTGCTGAGGTGTCCTTGGAACCATCCTTTCCCTGCATATTCCACTCATAGAACAATAACTGTTGAATTTATTGCTATAGTACTCACCACCATTGTCAGATCTAAGGCACTTCAATCTCAAACCTATTTCATTCTCAACTAAATCTTTCCATTTCTTAAATGTGTCAAAAATATCCAGATTTCTTCTTTATGCAATAAACCCATACCTTTCTTGTAGCATCATCAATGAAAGAAACATAATACTGTGATCCTCTAATAGAAGCTACCTGAGTTGGTCCCCACACATCTGTGTGAACAAGCTCCAACTTGTGCTTCTTCTTTGTTGACCCAGTTTTGAGAAACCTCACTTTCTTCTGTTTCCCAAAAAAACAATGCTCACAAAAATCTAGATCTATGTTTTTCAAATTTGAAAGCTTACTTTTTGACTTAAGAACATTCATTCCCTTCTCACTCATGTGACCAAGCCTACAGTGCCACAACTTTGCATCTACATCTGAAGTAGATAAAATAGAAGGAGAATAATCAGTAATACAAATAGATAGATAAAGTGTACCTACTCTCTAACCTTTTGCTAATACAAGTGTACCCTTGGAAACTTTCCAAGATTTAGCTATGAGAGTTACTGTGCAACCCTCATCACCCAACTTTCCTATAGAAATCAGATTTCTCTTCAGGATGGGTACATGCATGACATCTTTCAACACCCATGTGTTGCCATTCTACAATTTCAGCTACACTTTCCCTTTGCCAACAATTTTATAGGGCTCATCATCCCCTAAATAAACTTTTCCAAAATCTTCATGGACATAATCATTGAAAAATTCTCTATTTGGGGTTGCATGGAAAAAGGCACCAGAATCTAAAACCCATGATTCTACTTTATTATTGAAAGAAAATGTAAGAGCATCCTATGCAACAATACCTGCAACTTTTGCTTCTTTATTACCTTCATGCTGATTTTCTTTGTTATCCTCCAACCAACAATCTTTCTTTGCATGCCCTTTCTTTCCACAATTCTAGCAGGTTATTCTTTCATTTCTGGATTTGGATCTACTTCCCATCTTTGACCTTGATTTCCCTTGCTTGCCCTTCTCTCTTTGCCTTCCCCTGCTTTCAACACTTAAAGCATTAACTGATGTTTCCCCTGTGCTTTTCTTATGAATTTATTCATTCAAGATTACACTAACAACATCATCAACTTTCAAGATATTTGAAGCAGATGCAGTATTACTAACTGCCATTACCAAACTATGCCAACTTTCAGGTAAAGAGCATAATATTAAGAGATCCTTAATTTCATCATCAAAAACTATTTTGGCTGAATTTAACTGATTTACTATTGTATAGAAATCATTAAGATGACTAGATACAGATCCACCTTCCTACATTTGCAAATTAAATAATTTATTCATAAGATATACCTTATTCAAAGCTGAAGGTTTTTCATATAAATTTGCCAAAGTATCCATTAACTCTATCATTGTCTTTGCCTATGATAAGTTGGAAAACATAGAAGCTGCTAGGCTCAACCTTATAGATCTAAGAGCCTTTCTATAAAGAACATTCCATTCTTCATCTTTCATATCTGTGGGCTTCCTTGAAACCCCACCCAACAGTAAATACAGATCTTTTTGATATAGATAATCTTCAATCTACACCTCCATAATTGGAAATTTTTGTCATTGAATTTGTCCATTCTTAGTTTACTTTCTTCTACCATTGCTTTGCTCCCACTCAATCAGAAACCCCTGTGAGTGAATTCTATAATCAACAAACACTAACACGCTCTGATACCAATTGTTAGTGTATACACATAGCTTTGATACCACTTGTTAGTGTATACACATAGCTTTGATACCACTTGTCAGGACCTTAGAATACAATTGATTACTTTTGTATAAGCAACTAAACATGAAATTGAACCAGAAGTAATAAGTAACTAGAAATCAGAAACAACAAATAATAGGAGATACAAGAAACAACCAATCTCGTATTGAACTCTTCCAAAAGGAAATACAATGAAGAAATCTCTCTCTTCTCACACCTCTCAAATGTACAATAATTCTCCCTTAGGAGTTCTCTCTCTCTCAGTCAATTACAATCAACTCAATTACTGAATTGTTGTACATGCAAATCTTCTTGATCTTGCACCCTGCAGATCTTCTTGATTTTGCTCCCTTATAGATCAACTTGATCTTGCACCCTCTACTTAAAATACTACCCCATGGGTCTCTTAAATAGAATTAAAAGGAAACAATAATTAGAAAAACAAACTCAAGACTAATTTTAGTCTTTACATTCAAACTAACTGTTCTCCTAAAAATAACACAATTCTAATTTTAGAAACGCCTGGAAACACATAGAAGTCAGTGTCAGTCTGAAGATGACCGATGCCAGCTGACCCCTAACCGATGTCAGTTGGTTTTGACTGATTCTGCCGATGTCGGTTGACCCCTAACTAATGTCGGTTGGTTCTGACCGATGTGACCGATGTCAGTTACTGTGTAATCCTAGCAACCTCCACACTAACTCATTAGTGAAGCTTTTAGCTACACAACTCAACATGTTTGATAATGATGACCAAATTATATGTTCTTTATTGTAGCAGGTATAATTCTACCATAAAAATAAAAAAAAATTCCAACATCAGTTGATGATTAGATAGTACAGCTGAGATCTAACAAGCTACCTAAAGGGCTTGTGACATTGGAAAGCATCTTCAATGAATATGACCAAGGGAGAAGAGGCAAGGCATGTATCTCAGCCAAGGAAGAACATTATGAAAGGATATATATTTTCAAATATAAATTGTTAAAATTAGGAATAATTAACATAATAGAAGAGAGAGAGCTATATTTATTGATTTATATCAAGATTTATCTGATATATTTGTATGAGAATACAAATATTTGAAGGGTTTTGATCCAAAACTTGCACAACATACCATTGAACTAGAAAACAATGCAAAACCAGTCAAGCAGAAGCAAAGGCCTGTAATCCCAAAAGTGGAGGAGTTTATGAGAAGGGATATATTTAAGTTGATTGAATCAACAATAATATTCACCATTACACATATCTCATGGGTAGACAACCTTGTGTTAGTGAGGAAGAAAAATGGGGAATTACGATTATGTGTTAACTAGAGGGATCTCATTAAAGTGTCCCTAAAAGACCATTACCCATTGCCCTCAATGGATCAAATTATTCAAAAGCTGGCAAGATCTTAGAGATTCTCATTTCTTGATGGATACTCTAGTTATAATCAGATTATGGTCAAGGAAGAAGATAGGCATAAGACTGCCTTCACCACAAAGTGGGGCACTTATGCATATATGAAGATGCCCTTTGGACTATCCAATGATGGAGAAAATTTTGATAGGGAAATAGATTTTACCTTTGAAGGTTTGATCAACAACATGGTGCTCATCTACATAGATGACATCAATGTTTTATCAAAGGACCCAACTGATCATATTGCTCACTTGAGGTTAGTATTTGAAAGATGTATACAATTTGGTGTGTCATTGAATCCTAAAAAATGTATATTTGGTGTTCATGAGGGTAGGTTATTAGGACATATAGTGTCTAAAGATGGTCTTTTCATAGATCCTAAAAGAGTTGAGTCCATCTTATCCTTACCCTTTCCCAAGCATAAGAAGGGTATGCAAAGTTTCTTAAGAAAGATTAATTTTATAAGGAGGTTTATCCTAGGCTTTACAGAGCTAGTCAAGCCTCTTACTCACATGTTAAGAAAATTCAAGGAGGTTACATGGAACAAATAAGGTATGAGGATATTTTTTGAAATCAAGGAGGCCATATCACATTTCTCTACACTTCTTAATCCTAATTTTAACAAAGAATTCTACTTGTATGCCTTTTCTACATTGGATGCAATCTCTATCATGTTGATGAAACAAAATGATCGAGGTTTAGAATAGCCTATTACTTTATTTAGTTAGGATTTAGAGGGGTATGAGGAGAGATATATCTTTGTATAGAAAAATGTGCTTGTAGTAGTGATATTTTTGAAGAAATTTAGGCACATGGTCTCCAATAGTAAGATCATACTCATGGTGGTACACCCAAGTATTAAAGAGTTTATACTCAACAGAGACCTCAATGAGAAAAGAGTTGGATGGATGACATAATTTATGGAGTATGACCTTGAGGTTAGAGTTAAAAAAATTACAAGGGGTAGATGGTTATGTTAACACATTGAAATAGAGGTAAAACAAGATAAAGATCAAGTGTTGGCAGTCTATGGCAGCTAACAGGTAGTTGTAGACAACACATCTTTCAATTAGACACATGATATACTTAGATTTATTTAGTTAGTATAATGTCCTATGGGACTAGATAGAGCCAAGAGAAGGTACTTCAGGTTGAAAATTATACCTTATTCTTGATAGATAGAGTAATTTTCAAGAGAGACATAGGAGGCATGCTTTCAAGGTGTGTGGAATCATGCCAAATAGGCAAGCTGCTTGAGTAGTTCCATGATGGTTCATCTAGTGGGAAATTTGATACCAAGACCACAACCTCTAAGATGATTAGATATGGGTACTTTTGGCCCAAATGTTTTATATATGCACACTCTTGGGTAAGGAAATGCCCAAAATGTGCAATGTTTATTGGCAAGCGTAAATTGGCTACCTTTCCCTTGCAACCCATACAAGTAAAACAACCTTTCATGCAATGGGGTTTCAATTTCATAGGGATGATACACATACATTCAAGTAAAGGACATTAATGGATCATTATATATATAGACTACTTTACAAGGTGGATTGAAGTAACTTCCCTCAAAGAAGCTAATGAAGATTTTGTTATGGACTTTTATGATAGCATTATGACCAGATTTGGTGTGCCTTCTAAAATCATTTCTAACAATACATTGGCCTTCAGAAACAACAAGGTATGTGAGTGGGATATTTCACATGGAATTTATGTCAAGGCATCTTGTAACTATTACCCATAGGGAAATGGATTAGTAGAGTCCACAAATACAAACTTGTTGAGGATTATCAAGAGAACTATGGAGGATGGTTAGAGGGAGTGACATACTAGACTAAGGACTACCCTATAGGTAGATAGAGTGACACATAAGAAGGATAATGGACACTCCCCATACATTATTATCTAAGGGAATGAATACAAACTTCCTATATCTCTTGAACTTCTTACATTAGAGATTGCACACCAACTTGAGCTCCTAGAGGATGATGCTATGCATATAAGGTTGAATGAGCTAAGACAGATGGAGGAGATAAGGGACACTACTATGCACATTATGTGGTCCACTCATCACCAAGTGAAGAGGTCATTTAAATAATAAATATTCCTCAAAGACATTCCAACAAGGTGATATAGTCCTCAAATGGGATGAGGACCAGGCAAAACCAGGAAAGCACTCTAATTTGATAGTCTTTAGAGTGGGCCTTATGTTATCACAAGTTGTAAGGAGAGAAACATCTTTGAGCTTGATAGGTAGAATGGAGAGAGCCTTCCCATCCTTGTCAATGGGAGATATCTTAAATTCTGATACTAGTTTTCTCTCATAATCTTTGTATATAGGTACACACATCTATCTTTACTTCTAAGTACTCTTATACATTACTCTGATTGTTGTTTTTTTGCTATTTAGGTAGTTATTTAGTGTGTTTTGTTGATTTATTACTATTTATGTGTGTCTCATTGATTCAAAGTGTTTCCATGAGTCAGACATAATCTTTTTGTAAGTAATACTTCATTTGTCTAGGCATCATGAGCAAGCTTGATCAAATTTTAGGTTCCATGACCAACAGGCTAGTCAAGCCAGTTGAGTTGCCAAAAATGTTGGCCAATTTAGACCACATACCAATAGTTTCTACCTGAATGGATGAGTTGAATAGATTTATAGATGGAATGAGTGGTAAAAATATCACATGTAGTTTTCAAAGCTTTTGAAACACTTTAAGCAAGCTTAAAGTGAAATTTATTAATCCTTGAGAAGTAGGCTTGGAAACAGGTCTAGGATTGCAAAGTGAAGAAGACCAGTAGGTTTTCATGGTGATCATAGAATTCAAAAACATGAATCAGGTTTGAAAAATCCTCAAAATTATATTCAAGCCTTGGAGATTAAAGCAACATTCCAAGCACAAGTCTAGAAGAACTAGACTGTCATTGCATGTCACAAAGAAATGAATAGACTAGTTTGCTTGTGTAATTTATAAGTATGCTTAGGAAACCTCTTAAGCGCAAAGTATCACATGGAAATGATGAATTTATTTCTAAGATCATCCTCTACAAATTTGGTATCTTGATAACCTTTCTATGTCAAGATATAAGCATTAAAAGTTGAACTTGCAGAGTAAGAGATGCATGTGGATGCCAAGTTTAAGCTACAACAAATAGTTGTTTAGATTCAAATATTCCAAGGATGAATGTGAGACTAAAAAGTGTCAAGATCATAGGAGATCAAGTTGAGATCTAGTGGTGTATAGAGAATGACAATGTTAGTGGGCCCAAATAAATATATAATGCACATTTAATCATGCAGTCAAAGATCAATGGTGAGCATCAAGTCAAAATGTTAGCAAAACCAAGATAAGTGTGAGGTTGATAAGTGTCATTATTTAAATGCATCCCATATAGATCAATGGTCCATGTGACCAAGGATTCAATGGTGCATGTTTAGTCATGAGAAGGCAGATCAATGGTTAATGAGGCAAGTATGTGGCATAAGCATGTGAGATAGATAAAGACTGACAGTAAGGTCCACAAGGAGTGCATAATATTAACAAGTGTCACATATTAAAATGTTGAAATCAAGATGAATGGGGAGATGATAATTATCATAATATTTAAATTTGATCATATATCGATGATCAATGATGAAGGTTTAAACCAAAAGACTCCCATAAAGATCAATGGAGTGGGTTTAATCAAATCTCTAGGTGGTACAGGATGAGGACACATGTCCTAGGCTCATAATGGTCAGGTATTTAAATAGAACAAGTAGTTTGAGAGGATGTCATAAAGGAAGACACATTATATAAAGGAATTTCCACTTTGAATAGGTATAATACATAAATGCAAGATTGAATGTGATCTAAGTTAATAGGAGTAAACTCTACAAAGCCATTTAATGCCATTAAATCCCTATAAAACTTTTCAATATCTTATAGACGTAGTTTTAAATCTCATTCAAATTCATGGAACCCTAGCCTATGAATCTTCATTTTCAATCATGACTATATGAAAACTAATAGGGTGATTGGATTTCATTCATAATAGATCTATATTTAGGATTTAGAAGTAATGGAATAATGGTGATTGCATAAGGAATGTCAAAAAAAACATCAAGGAGTGATCTCGAGTAACTACTTGATAACATGAAGAACATAAAGCATGATTGAATAAGATAGTGGATCATTTAGTGACTCAAGGTCCTTAGGGATGTATTCTTGTTTGATGGATTATGACTCAACATCCTTAGATCAATGCTAATTGATCAAAGGTGGTTGGCTCACATTTATTAAGGGATATCTATTTAGTTCCCCTCTCTCTCATCTCATTCTACTATAAATTCAAGATTTAATCTCTTGATTGGGATCCCTTCAGCTTGATATAGTGAAGCTCTACCAAAATCATTTTATAAAACTCTTTGGAAGTAGTATAAGACATCTTATATTCTAGTTGAATGCTAAGTGTGCTTTATTGAATTTTGATTTGCAAAATGTATGTTTCATATTCATCATCTGTATATCCTTCATGTACCTTGCTTCAAGTCTATTGGTTTCTTGTAGATTGTGTAAAGTGTTAAATAGTGAGGCTTCCCTTGAAGTATCATAAGTCTATAGTTTTTTACTTAAACCTATATCTTTCTATCCTTTAATTTGTAGGTCTCTTTTTAGCCTTCATACAAAATACTCATGTTTACAACCTTGTCATAGAATCTGATCAGTTCTTGTCCCAATTGGATTCATTATTAGTCATAAAAGTGTCTAAGTTGAGAGTGGGTCATTGAATATTTGGTGCATCACCATCTAGACTAGGTTTTGTTCCTTCTAGATTTCTTCCCTTTCCCTTTTGCTTGATATAAGTATAGGTTTAGGAGAAGAACTATATTGCCATATCAGAGGAGTTAGTCTCATTAAAAATCCTAGAGGTCTGACCCAAGATTAGGTGACCCATGGCCTAGGGTCATTCCCATGTTGGACTAGATTTGAGTAGAGGACCTAAACAATTGTTTGCTCAGTTAGGGTGCAATCTAGGCCTCCAATAGGTCTTCCATATGACTTGGGGTTTTTTGAAAGTTTTTAAATGTGAAAGGTATCATGGGTCAAGTATTCTCTTGGGCCATTATACAAAATGGTGTAATGATTGGAATTTTTAGGAGGCAACATGTGGGAAAGGGAATCAAGGGTATTAGGGTCAATGTAGCTAGCCTTTGGTAAATCAACAAGTATTTCTTTCCCTTTGTCTTAATTGGAAATTATATTCATGTTGAAATGGTAATTATATCTCTTTAAATCAACCTCAATATGTTTGTAATGCTCATATGGATGTAAATTTCCTAGAACACTAGCCTCCATCATTGAATGGGAGAATTTTATACATTGGTGCAGTTTCGATGGGATTGACTGAATCTCATCAAGGTATACCAAAAGAGATTGTATGATAAATCAAGATCTAACACATGGTAAAGTGTATCATAGGTTAAGGGCTTGATGATAATTGGCAAGATAATGGTGCCTTGTGATTCTCATTATTTATTATTATAGGCTTTGAGATTTGTTGAGGGTACCTAAGAAATTTGATAAGATTTAGAGACACTATATGTAGACCTGATCCATTATCTATGAGGACATGTTTCACTTTGTGCCTCTTTATGTAGACTTTAATGTATAATGGATTATTGTGTAATGGGCCAAGGCATGACATATCACTTTGATTGAAGGTTACTTGTTGGGATAGAGCTATGTGTCCAATCAAAGCTTGAAATTTGTCAGGAGATATATCATTTGGAACTATGGATTGACCAAAGAACTCTGTCAAGATGTTTTTGTGTATTGTAGACATGTACAACAAATCTAAAATGAAGATTAGTGTTGGCATATTTTGTAATTATTTCACAATGTCAAACATCTTTACTTGGACAATGGTAAATGGTTTGTTCTAAGGAAAAATGACTGATTAGATGATGGGTGTTAGGAACTTGGAGTACAATTGATTACTTTTGTATAAGCAACTAAACACGGAATTGAACCAGAAGTAATAAGTAACTAGAAATCAGAAATAGCAAATAATAAGAGATACAAGAAACAACCAATCTTGTATTAAAATCTTCCAGAATACAATGAAGAAATCTCACTCTTCCCACACCTCTTGGGTGTATAGTATTTCTCTCAAGAGTTCTCTCTCTCTCTCAATCAATTAAAATTAACTCAATAACCGAGTTGTTATTCCCTTGCTTCAGCTGATCTTCTTGATCTTGCACCTTGCAGATCTAATTAACCTTGCTTACTTGCTTGCTTACAATACATGCCCCATGGGTCTCTTAAATAGGATCTAAGGCATACAATAATTAGAAACACAGACTCAAGACTAAAATTAGTCTTTACATGCAAACACTATGTCCTAAAATTAGAACAAATCTAATTCTAAAAATGCATGCAAACGCACACACACAGGTGACCGACACCGGTCGCTGTCGATCTACATATGACCGATGTCAGCCAATCCCTGACCGATGTTAGTCAGATCTGATCCATGCCTGACTAATGTCAGTGATACTACTGATGCCGGTTACTGGCTAAGCCTAACAACCTCCACATTTGCATAATAGTGAAGCTTTTAGCTCCATAACTTAACAATCTCCCACTTGGAGATAAATAGATGCACCTGTACCTGTACAACAACATCCTTTATCTTGTTTCTCTGGCTTGTTTTTCCCTCTTCAAGTTCAATCTTGAAGACCATCAAAAGTTAAATGAAGATTCAACTTCTCCTTTGTTACCGGCTTTGTTAACATATTTGTAGGGTTCTTATCCGTATGGATCTTTTCCAGCTTCAACTATCCATCCTCCAATACCTATCTAATGAAGTGGTACCTAAGCTATATATGTTTGGTTCTTGAATGAAAGGCTGAATTCTTTGCCAAATGAATTGCACTTTGACTATCACTTTACAATCTGCAACTCTCTTGCTCCTTTCCCAACTCTTCCATGAACCGTGTCATCCATATCATTTCCTTGCTAGCCTCTGTGACTACAATGTATTCTACCTCTGTAGTAGACAAGGCAACAACCTTCTGTAACTTTGAAATCCAGCTAACCGCCATTCCACCAAAAGTGAACACATATCCTGTGGTGCTTCTCCTGCCATCTAAGTCACCTGCCATATCTGAATCTACATACCCATGTAGAAAAGTGTTTGACCCTGCATAGCATAAATACCTGCTACTAGTCCCTCTCAGATATTTGAGAATCGACTGAACTGCTTTCCAGTGTTCCTTTCCTAGATTGGCCATAAACTTGCTGACAACTCCCACTACTTGGGCAATATCAAGTCTAGTACATACCATTGCATACATTAAGCTCCCAACTGCTGAAGCATATAGAACTTTTCTCATGTACTCAACCTCATCATGTGATTTAGGACACTGTTCTTTGCTCAACTTGAAGTGTCCAACCATAGGTGTGCTTACCGGTTTTGCATCCTGCATATAAAACTTCTCCAACACCTTATTCACATAATCCTCTTGAGACAAAATTAGCCTGTGATTTTTCCTGTCTCTCTTTATACTCATGCCAAGGATTTTCTTTGCTACTCCTAAATCCTTCATGGCAAATGTGTGAGCTAATTTTACCTTTAGCTCAGTAATTACCTGCATGTGTGAACTTGCAACAAGCATATCATCTACATATAGCCACAGGATAATATAACTACCATTATCCAATTTGGCAAAATAAACACAATGGTTAGATTGACATTTACTAAAGCCATGCTCTATCATAAACCTATCAAACCTTAAATACCACTGTCTTGGAGCTTGCTTAAGATCATATAAGCTTTTCTTCAACCTGCACACAAGTTTCTCCTTACCTTTGACCTCAAAACCTTCTGACTGATCCATATATATCTCTTCATCCAAATCTCCATGAAGAAATGCTGTCTTAACATCAAGCTGCTCAAGATGCAAATCTTTAATAGCTACTAAAGACAATACAGTCCGAATAGAAGTCATCTTTACTACAAGAGAAAATATTTCACCAAAGTCAATACCTGGTTTCTGTGTAAATCCCTTTACTACCAACCTGGCCTTATGTCTCATTTGTCCATTCTCTCCTTCCTTTAACCTATATACCCATTTATTTTTTAGTGTTTCTTTCTGGCTAGCAACTCAACCAAATTCCACATTTGGTTCTTTTCCAAGGAATCAATTTCCTCATTCATGCCATGCTCCCACTGTTTCCTAGATTCTACCTGCATTGCCTCATCAAATTTTTTTGGTTCTCCATAATTAGTGAACAACACATAGTATAAAGAAGGGGAATAACAAATTAGAGGTTTACTTACCCTTTCAGTCCTCCTTATGGGCATTTGAGACTCATTTACAGCTTCTTGTCTGCCCAAATTCTCTGTCAGTGACCGATCTTGGTCAACTCTCAGTGTGCACCTAATCGACGTCGGTTCCACCTGATCGACTTGATCAACGTCAGTTATTGTCTGATCGATGTCAGTTTTTGCTTGACCACCGACATTGGTCTCTGTGTTTTCCTGTGAGTGATGATTTTTACCTACGAGCTCATTTTGGATCATTACCTCATCCAAATCAAGATTGCCCTGCTCAGAATTATTCAGCCTCTTGAGCTGATCACTATACATCACCTTCTCTTTGAAAATTACATCATGGCTTCTAATAATTTTGTTAGTTTTTAAATTCCACAACCAAAATCTAAAATCTCCAAAGCCATAACCAATGAAAGTGCACTGCATAGATTTAGCATCCAGCTTCTTTCTATTTTCTTTATCAATGTGCATAAAAGCTTTAGAACCAAAAACTCTGAGAAATGAAAGATCTACCTTTTTACTTGTCTAAGCCTCTTCTAGAATTCCACCATCCAGAGCAGTAGAAGGTCCTCTATTAATCAAGTAAACTGTAGTATCTATAGCTTCTACCCAAAACTTTAAGGGCAAACCAACATGCAACCTCATACTTCGTGCACGCTCCATTATTGTTCTATTCATCCTTTCAGCAACTCCATTTTGCTGAGGTGTCCTTGGAACCATCCTTTCCCTGCGTATTCCACTCATAGAATAGTAATTGTTAAATTTATTACTGCAGTACTCACCACTATTGTCAGATCTAAGGAACTTCAATCTCAAACCTGTTTCATTCTCAACCAAAGCTTTCCATTTCTTAAATGTGTTAAAAACTTCAGATTTTCTCTTTATGTAATAAACCCATACCTTTCTTATAGCATCATCAATAAATGAAACATAATGCTATGATCCTCCAATAGAAGCTACCTGAGTTGGTCCCCACACGTCTGTGTGAACAAGCTCCAACTTGTACTTCTTCTTTGTTGACCCAGTTTTGAGAAACCTTACTTTCTTCTGTTTCCCAAAAATACAGTGCTCATAGAAATCTAGATCTATGCTTTTCAAATTTGAAAGATTACCTTTTGACTTAAGAACATTCATTCCCTTCTCACTCATGTGACCAAGCCTATAGTGCCACATCTTTGCATCTACATCTGAAGTAGATAAAATAGAAAGAGAATAATTAGTAACACAAGTAGATAGATAAAGTGTACCTACTCTCTTACCTCTTGCTAATACAAGTGCACCCTTGGAAACTTTCCAAGATTCTGCTGTGAGAGTTACTGTGCAACCCTCATCACCCCAATTTTCTATAGAAATCAGATTCCTCTTCAAGATGGGTACATGCATGACATCTTTCAACACCCATGTGCTGCCATTATGCAATTTCAGCTGCACTTTTCCTTTGCCAACAATTTGACAAGGCTTACCATCCCCTAAATAAATTTTTCAAAAATCTCCATGGACATAATCATTGAAAAATTCTCTATTTGGGGTTGCATGGAAAGAAGCACTAGAATCTAAAACCCATGATTATACTTGAATATCCAAAGAAAATATAAGAGCATCCTGTGCAACAATACCTGTAACATTTGCTTCCTTATTACCTTCTTGCTGATTTTCTTTGTTATCCTTCAACCAACAGTCTTTCTTTGCATGCCCTTTCTTTCCACAATTACAGCAGATTATACCTCTATTTCTAGATTTGGATCTCCTTCCCATCTTTGACCTTGATTTTCTTTGCTTGCCCTTCTCTCTTTGCCTTCCCCTGCTTTCAATACTTAAAGCATTAGCTGATGTTTCCCCTATGCTTTTCTTGTGAATTTCTTCATTCAAGATTACACTAACAACATCATCAACTTTCAACATATTTAAAGTAGATGCAATATTGCTAACTGCCATTATCAAGCTATGCCAGCTTTTAGGTAAAGAGCATAAGATTAAGAGAGCCTTAATTTCATCATCAAAAACTATTTTGACTGAATTTAACTGATTTATAATTTCATGGAAATCATTAAGATGACTATATACAGGTCCACCTTCCTACATTTGCAAACTAAATAATTGATTCATAAGATATACCTTATTCGAAGTTGAGGGTTTTTCATATAAGTTTTCCAGAGTATCCATTAACTCTACCGTTGTCTTTGCCTGTGATAAATTAGAAATCACAGAAGATGTCAGGCTCAACCTTATAGACCCAAGAGCCTTTCTATCAAGAACATTCCATTCTTCATCTTGCATATCTGTGGGCTTACTTGAAACCCCACCCAATTGTAAAAATAGATCTTTCTGATACAAATAATCTTCTATCTGCATCCTCCATAATTGATAATTCTTGCCATTGAATTTCTCCATTCTTAGTTTACTTTCTTCTACCATTGCTTTGCTCTCACTCAAACATAAACTCCTGTGAGTGAACCTGTAATCAACAAACACTAACCTGCTCTACAACTTTTTAGTGAACCTAGCTTTGATACCAGCTGTTAGGAACTTGGAGTACAATTGATTACTTTTGTATAAGCAACTAAACATGGAATTGAACCAGAAGTAATAAGTAACTAGAAATCAGAAACAACCAATCTTATATTAAACTCTTCCAAAATACAATGAAATAATCTCACTCTTTTCACACCTCTTGGTTGTACAATATTTCTCTCAAGAGTTCTCTCTCTCTCAAACAATTAAAATCAACTCAATAATCGAGTTGTTATTCCCTTGCTTCAGCTGATCTTCTTGATCTTTCACCTTGTAGATCTAATTGACCTTTTTTACTTGCTTGCTTACAATACATGCCCCATGGGTCTCTTAAATAGGATCCAAGGCATACAATAATTAGAAAGACAAACTCAAGACTAAAATTAGTCTTTACATGCAAACACTCTATCCTCCTAAAATTAGAACAAATCTAATTCTGGAAATGCATGCAAACACACACACATAGGTGATCGATGCCGATCGCTGTTGGTCTGCATATGATTGACGTTAGCTGATCCCTGACTGATGTCAGTTGGATCTGATCCACACCTGATTGATGTCGGTGATACTACTAATCCCATTTACTGGCTAAGCCTAGCAACCTCCACATTTGCATAACAGTGAAGCTTTTAGCTCCACAACTTAACAATGGGTGAAGTGGTAGATGGTTGTGGGCCTGGTATGGTAGTCTTTGATCACCGAGTTATGATTACATAATTGGGATTAGGTATAAGATTGGTGTTTATAATAAATGATGGTAGAGGGGGACCAAATAGGATAATTATTTATTGCCAATGTAATCATACATGGTCATAAGATAATGACAAGTTATCAATATAGGTTCAATACATGGGAATCCCTTCTTGCTAGTTTTCTTATGTATGGTCCTATGTCAAGGAAGGATTATCAACATACGATGGTTGATTGAGAATGATTAATAATGGTCTTGTCTGATTGGTGCTTGGTCTCAAAATAATGGAAATGGTATAAACATGACCTCTTACAATATGTCATACAATTGAGTTGTGTGCAACTTCATGGTAGGTTTGTTGATTGTTATCATTTTGACCTTGGTTTTGTCCATTATTTTGATGTTGTTAGTTTGATGTTGGTTTTGTTGATTCTATTATTAGTTTAACCTTGGTTGTTGATGTTGTGTTAGCCACTATTATTGTTGGCTATTATGTTGAGGAAATGGATTCTAATAAATGCCAAGGTTTTGATTGGATGTGGAATCTCCATGATCTAATGATATCTATCCATTTTCAATCATATTATTGATCACATGTTTGATTTTCACACATCACTAAAAATTATGGTCATTGACCTGATGATATTCATAGAATTCATTTAGCCTATACTAGTCTATAATGTTAGCACCCTCAAGAATTAGCCCTTTTAGAATAGGCCATATGATCAAATTAGCCATGTCTAGTTTGCAACTGCATGGTAGGTTTGTTTATTATTATCATTATGACCTTGATTTTGTCTATTATTTTGATGTTATTAGTTTTGATGTTGGTTTTGTTAATTCTATTATTGGTTCAGCCATGGTTGTTGATGTTGTTATGCTGGCCATTATTGTTGTTGGTTATTATGTTAAGGAAATGGATTTTGATAAATGCCAAGGTTTGATTGGATGTGAAATCTCCATGATCTAATGACATATATCCATTTTAAATCATATTATTGATCACATGTTTGATTTACACACATCACTATAAATTATGGCCATTGACCTGATGATATTCATATAATTCATTTAGCCTGTACCAGTCTAGAATGTTAACACCCTCAGGAATTGGCCCTTTTGGAATAGGCTATATGATCAAATTAGCCATGTCTAATTTGTAAAACATAGTCTCAATGGGATCTCCAAGGTTGATAAAAACATGTTGAGTTGGAACATTTATTTTTGGAGGAGGGTTTTGAAAAGACGTAGGTATTTTCCATGTTTGTTGCATTTGTGGTACTAGTCTAGGTTATTATGCTTACTATGTTTGGTATAGCTACTAAAAAGGTTGTTGGTTAGGAGTAAGTTGGAAAGGTGGCATAGGTTGTGAAGATGGTGATTGAACCATTTGGACATTGTCAGGACCCGAAAGCACAATTGATCACCTTGTATGAGCAACTAAACACGGAATTTAACCATAAGTGCACAAGTAACTAGAAATTCAGAAATAACACAGAATATGAGAGACAATACCCAATTGTATTAATACTCTTCCAGAAAATAAATTACAATGAAGAGATGCCACACTCTTCCACACCTTACAGGCTTCCCACACCAAGTGTACAATAATTCACCTTCAAGAGTTCACTCTCTCAATTACGGTCCCAACACACAACTCAAACACAGAGTTAGTGTTCACCTCCAACTAGTCAGTATCACTACTACCAGTACCACCAATCAGTATCACTACTACTAGTACACAAGTATTCCATGTACTCTATGACTAAGTACAGACTGTACTCCATGTAGATCTCCCCTGATCTTGTTGCCACCTGTAGATCAACTTGGTTTTACAACACCTATAAACTTAGACCACGCACACACACACACCTACAAATCAATGATCTTACTTACCATGTAGATCTCACCTAATCTTGCTATACTACAGATCAACTTGGCCTTGTACACCTGTCGACCAAGATCATACACACATGAAGAACCCTTCTAATTCTCCAAACTAGCACCCCTATGGATCTCTACTAGATCTTGCAAAAACCTACAGATCTACCTGATCATACACACTTGGCACTATGGCACTAGGAGGAACACACCTTGCTCTCTCAACTAGCACACATTACAATACAACCCATGAGTCTATTATATAGATCCCATGCAAACAATAATTAGACATCCAATTACAATAATTAGATTCACAGCTCAAGACTAAAAATAGTCCTTTAACATGTAAACAATTGGTTCATTAACAAACTGTTCATGAAACTAATAGTTTTAGAACCACACAGGTGATCGACATCAGTTCCTGTCTAGCTAGAGATGACCGATGTCTACCGATACCAGAACGATGTCAGTTACTCTGCTCACTAGATATGACCGACGTCAGTTGATCAGACTGATGTTGGTTGCTCTGCAACTCAGCAACCTCTCAACAACCTCTTATTTGCATCTTGGTGAAGCTTTTAGCTCCACAACCTAACAATCTCCCACTTGGAGATAAATAGTTACACTTGTATTTGTACCTATACACCGTCTAATCTATTTCTTGGCTTGTATCCCTCTTTAAACTCAACCTTGAAGACCAACCACCACAAAACCTATGGTACACCTCCTGTCATCCAAGTAACCTACCACATCTGCATCTACAAACCCATGTAGTAAAGAACTTGACCTTGCATCGTATGTATAGCTGCTGCTGATCCATCTTAGTTACCTGAGAATCCACTAAATTGCACTCCAGTGCTTCTTTCCTGGATTGGCTCCAAACTTGCTGATAGCTCCCACTGCATGGGCAAACCCAGGTCTAGTATGCATGTACTTAACCTCATCATGTGAATCAGGACACTGTTCATAGAACTATTTAACCCATCGGCGTGCTAACCAGTTTCACACAATCATCTAGAGACAAAATCAACCTATGATCTTCCATGTCTCTAGAAACACACTTATGCCAAAGAATTTTGCTCCTTCAAATTCTTCATGACACACCTCTGAACTAACTTTACCTTTAGCTCAGAAAAATTCTACATGTTTGACCCTGCAACAAGCATACACACAACATACAGTAACAGGATGATGTTGCAATCATCACCCAACCTGGTAAAGAAACCACAATGGTTACAATGACATTGACTAAAGCCATGCTTTGTCATCCACCTGTCAAACTTGTACCACTATCCTAGAGCTTCCTCAAGACCATATGACCTAGCCTTTCATTTCACGTGTCCATTCTCTCTATTCTTTAACCAAGGAATCCATTCGTCTTTTAGTGCTTTCATACCGGCTGGCAACCCTACCAAATCTCTCATTTGGTTTTGCATTCTAGGAATCAAATTCCTCATTCATGCCATGCTCCCACTCTTTCCTAGATCCTTCCTACTTTGCAATGAGCAATGAGTATAAAGAAAAGGAATAACAAATTTGAGGCTTACTTACCCTTTCAGTCCTCCATATGGGTGTTTGAGACTTCTTGACAACTTTCTGTCTGCCCAAAATCCATTCCAGTGATTGACCTCGGTCACCACACAGTTTGCATCTGATCGACATCAGTTCCATGCGACTGTCCTGACTGTCGACGTTGGTTTCTTGACTGACATCAGTGTCTACCTGTCGTCGACATTAGTTTCCTGACCGATGTCTGTCTTACCCTTCCCAATGCCACCAGCTCTGGTCTGCACATGACTGACATTGGCACCTGTCTGTTCAATGTCAGTTCTTCCTGACCGATGTTAGTACCTGTGTTCTCTTGTGAGTGATGACTTTTTACCCACGAGCTCTCTTTAGATCAAAACCCTATCCAAACTGCCTTGCTCAGAGTTACTCAACCCTCTCCACTGATCTCTGTCCATCATATCCTCCATGAACACCAAGGCTTTCTAGTTCTTATGTTTGTCAAACACATCTGACTTCCTCTTAAGAACATGCATATCCTTCTTACTCATGTGACCAAGCCTACAAAGCCACATCTTCACAATAGAAGAAGAATTAATAACATAAGTAGATAGATAAAGGATACCTACTTTCTTACCACCTGATAATTTAAGTGCATCCACTGTGAGAGTTTCTATGCATCTCTCATCACCCAAATTTCCTGAAGAAATTAGCCACATCTTCAAGACTAGGACCTGCATGACCTCCCGCAACACCCATGTGTTGGCTGTCTATAATTTTAGCCACACTTCCCCTTTGCCAAAACTTTGACAAGGCACACCGGCCCCTAAATAAATCTTTCCAAAGTCTTCAAGGACCTTAACATGGAAAAATACTCTATTTCGGGCTGCATGGAAAGAGGCAATAGAATCTATAACACAAGATTCTACTTTATCCAAGGAACATACCAGAGCATCCTTTGCAACAACACCTGCAACATCTGCTTCTTTAGTTCCTTCATGCTGATGTTCTACCAACTAACAATATTTATTTACCTGCTCTTTCTTTCCATAACACCGTAATTGACTATTCTTGCTTTTGAATTCCTCCATACTTTCTTCTGCCATTGCTATACTCCCACTCAATCAGAAACCCCTAAGAGTGACCTGTAATCAAACACAACCCTGCTCCCTGCAACCTTAGCTCTGATACCACTTTGTCAATGGTATCAAGCTATGAACCAACACCTTGGCTCTGATACCACTTTGTCAGGACCCGAAAGCACAATTGATCTCCTTGTATGAGCAACTAAATGCAAAATTTAACTAAAAGTAACAAGTAATTAGAAATTCAGAAATAACACAAAATATGAGAGACAATACCCAATTGTATTAATACTCTTCCAAAAAATAAATTACAATGAAGAGATGCCACACTCTTCCACACCTTACAGGCTTCCCACACCAAGTGTACATTAATTCACCTTCAAGAGTTCACTCTCTCAATTACGGTCCCAACACACAACTCAAACATAGAGTTGGTGTTCACCTCCAACTAGTCAGTATCACTACTACCAGTACACAAGTACTCCATGTACTCCACAACTGAGTACACACCGTACTCCAAGTAGATCTCCCTTGATCTTGCTACCTATTGTGTTACTGATCTCCCTGATCTTGCTACCACCTACAGATCAACTTGGTTTTGCAACACCTACAAACCTAGACCACACACACACACACCTGCAAATCAATGATCTTACTTACCATGTCGATCTCACCTAATCTTGCTATACCGTAGATCAACCTGGCCTTGTACACCTTCTGACCGAGATCATACACACATGAAGAACCCTTTTGATTCTCCAAACCAGCACCCCTGTGGATCTCTACCAAATCTTGCAACAACTTGTAGATCTACCTAATCATACACACTTGGCACTGTGGCACTAGGAGGAACACACCTTGCTCTCTTCACTCTGAAGGAGCTAACCTTGCTCTCTCAACTAGCACACATTAAAATCTTTGTGAATGATCTCTTTGAATGTGTACGCACATTGCAATTCCAAATTTTAATATATCTTGCTATGTAGATTTTTGGTAAACATAATGGCTAGTTGTTTATTTGGTAGACTATGGGTAAAATAGATTGCAAGGACTCTCCATTATTGTATATAACTTACAAATCTTTCACTTGATTCCCATTTTTCTTGTGTCAAGTCTACTAATGAAATATCATGCTTGATATTGTAAGAGAAATGTTGCATAAATTTATCTAAAAGATTATTGAAATCAAAAACTAAATTATTTGGTAACTTTAAGAACCAATCCAAGGCTTGTCCAGCTAAACTTCTTGGAAATAACAAAAATAAGTATATATCATTATAGGCCACTATTTGCAATGTGATAAAGAATTCCATCAGATGTGCTTTGGGATCACCTTTTCCCTTGTATTTGTCAAACTTTGGTGGTTCATACCTTGGATGAAATGGTATCTCTAAGTAATCCATGTTGAAAGGGTAAGAACATACATTATCTAACTTGAACTTTTTGACTTGTTTCCCATTTTGGATGGAGCAATTGCATCCTTCATTTGTTGTAGATCTTGTTTAAGGAAACTTGTGGGAACATTGGCCTATTGAGGTGGAGATTGTGTAGTATCAATTGGATTAATTTGACCAAGATATTATGAAGGCATTTTTTAGGAAACGTTGGATTGACTTGGAAAAGGACAAGGAATACACATTCATGGATTAGGGTGTAATTATTGAAACTACACTTATGGTTATGTGATATTCTAGTTGGGGTTGGGTATGTAGGGTGATGTTGGGAATATTAAGGTTGGAATGGTGGTATATGGATATATTGTGCATGTTGAGGTTGAATAGGGACATGGTATCGACTAGTCATACCTAGTTGATTGAGAGGGAATTATAAACCAAGAACCTATCACTAAACTTCTGACACATTCTACACGAAAGGCCAATGTTACCTAATAGGTACTTGATGAACATTAGAACTTCTTTATTGCATTAATCTTGGTTGGGAAGTAGATGCATGTTGGAGATTAGATATATTTCATTTACTACCTCTCATACATTATTGGTTAAACATCATATGGTTTTAGATCAACATGTTAGTTTTCACTAAAAGAGGTATGTTTGCTATTACTTGGTGAGTGGAACACTAGTTACCCCTACTGAGGTGGAAATATGTTTTATCTCTACTACGTGGGTTGATTAGATGGTGCCTACTATTGTGTAATATTAATTGTCACTTGTTGAGGAGTAGGATTTATCACATTCTATTATGGCATGACAATAGTTATTAGATGACTTCTTAATCCTTATTGTTGGGTGCTTGATGAAGTAGCTAGTTGAGGATTAGGGGTAGTTGATTGAGGTTGGGATGTATAAAATCCTACTCCTTGAGTTTGAAAACCACTAATGGTGCTATTTCAAGGCACATTTTTTTTGTTAATTATGTGTTTGTGCATTAACACCACTTTGGTTTGGATTGGACATTACTTGCATGTTATCCTCTACATTTAACTCACTATTTTGTGTAGAAGTAGAAGACACTTCCTTGATGGTTGGGGTATAGAACATGTTGTTGACTGAAGTGTTTTACATAAGTGGGTCAAAACCTTGATTTCATTGGCCTAACAACTCAAATAAAACTCTGATTGAAGGGAGTGATTGAATAAGAGGTGCATTTGACATGGCCATTTGATTAAAGTTATGCATTAGGGTTTGATATGCTTGGTATGCTATCTACATTTGTATGAATTGGTACTCCATGAGACCTCTTTGTGTGATAAGCATATGTGGATCTTGATATGGAATTGCTAATATGGCATTAAGGTTGCTAGAAGATGCCTGATCATTGTTCAAATTGTAAAACATGTTATATGGTCCTCTTGGTAGATGTGGCAAATTATGATGTCTTTCTTATGTAGCTCTATTAGGATCATAAGATAATGGCATGGTCATTTAATAGGGTTGATATTGAATATTTTATACAACCGTAGGTTTAGAAGCCAAATATTTGGCTATCTATTCTTGATCTTATTCTTTGTATGGAGGCATGCTAACCAAATAATTGACCAAAGGATCTTGAATCTATTCTCGTATATGAGTGTTTAAAGGTGGATAAGTATCCCTCTCCCAAACAAAATAATCTCTATAAGGGTCTTGAACAAAGTCCTCTTGTGTGACAAAATTCCTATATCTTGGATTATACATAGATCCATTACGTTGTATAGTGATACATGGTCAAATCAAATGGAAAATATTTCATGATAATATGGGTTAGACTTATAAAATCTCTAAAAAGTTATGTCTGAAAAGACAAAGGTTCAACTAGGTCTAACTTGGTCAAAGGTGGACTTGTATCTCAAAAAGGTCTATGCTAAGATTTGGTAAAAATAGTATAACATCAAATGTTTAATGTTAAATGTCTCACACAAACTAGGTCAAGTGGATGAAATAAAAACAAGATGCCAAAGTTTAGGTCCAAAGATGTTCCAAATAGGTCTAAACTAGGAAAGGGAAATGTTGCTATGTCCTTTTTCCAAACATGGAGTCAAACTCTAGGATCAAATAGGCTATGCTAGGACTTTTGTCCAAACACACTATAAAAAGTTAGACTTGAAACAAAGGTTGATGATAATTAATCTAACAAACTTGGAATAGTTTGGCAAAGACTAGGTACTTGATTCTAGACATAAACATGATAAAATTGGTATAAAACACTTAAACAAAAGGCATGTGAAGATGGACTAATTTTCACAAATGAAGGCACAAATAATGTAGTTTTCAAATTTTGTGTCAAAAATTAACCTAAGTTACACAACCCAAAAGAGAAAGATCTATGTATTAGCCCCTGCATGTTGAGGACTAAAAAAAAATATATCAATTTTTTAGGATTCAAACTTGGAAAATTTAATTAAAGACTCAACTTAATAAAATTTTAGGCTTTAATGACCAACTATTAAAGATTTGTTAATGATGTCATGGAGGTGTCCAATCTTAAGCATGGGATATACTGAGGGGGGGTGAATCAGTATAACATATATCTTATAAATATTTCACTTAATCAAATTTGAATTAATAATACATTTAAGATATGCAATAAAAGTGAAACAATAGAATACACCACATGAGAGAGAGAGAGAGAGAGAGAGAGAGAGAGAGAGAGAGAGAGAGAGAGAGAGAGGAGAGAGAGAGAGAGAGAGAGAGAGAGAGAGAGAGAGAGAGAGAGAGAGAGAGAGAGAGAGAGAGAGAGAGAGAGAGTCTAAATTTTTACATGGAAACCCAATATGGGAAAAACCATGAAGAACAATCTCAAGTATATGAATGAGCACCAACTCAAATTATAAGTTTGAAAGAACCAACTTATAGGAACACCAACCCCTAAGAGCACCAACTCTCTTACGTAAAACACAACTATCTCTAAATATTGCTTTCTCTAAAAATGATATAAATTTATTATATCCCTTTATATTCTCTCCTTTTCTCTAATATAAAACAATTACAAACCATGCACACTCCTGCATATTTAAAATGGCTTCCCAAGCCTCCTTTTATAGCTTTCCAAATGACCTTTGGCATTCATCCTTTGTGACCCTTCAATCCACATGGAAAATGCTGCCAAACTTGCATGACCCTTCAAATCTTTTCGTTTGAAAAGTCACATGGTGACCCTTCATGAGCAAATGCATCCTTTTCCCCTTTTGTCTTTATCTTGGTGACTTTTCAAATTCTTCAAGGTGACTCTTCATGGAAAAATGTGCCCTTCCCTTTTTTGTCTTCACTTAGTGACTCTTTGAGTTCCTCAAGGTGACCCTTCATAAGAAAATACGTTCTTTCCCTCTTTTGTCTTTATCTCATGAATCTTTCAATTCTTCATGGGTCCTCTTTTGACTTTATGCAACTAGAAATATATTTGTTAATATTAAATAAATATCAACATGCTTTAGCCAAAATATGAACATTAATAAAACCTTAAGAAATTAGATACTATGGGGCCTTTGTCACCAATAATGTTAGACCTTTGACATCAATGAAAATATTTACAACATCTAGGTGAGTGGATGAAGTCCATTGATAGTCTATGTACCAATGATAAAGTGTGCAATGTGCTTGTCCTAGTATGCTTGAAGTATAATTGGTTGATCTTTACTTTTGGCATGATTAAATATGTTCAAGGATGAGTATAGTGATTTTAGGATGTGCAAGAGGTCCTTAAGATGTTTTATATACTTTGAGTGCTTGTGTGCATGAGTGGATTTCATCTGGTTGATTATTGTTGTCATCTAGATTTTTTTTGGTCTAGTGGAAAAATGTATGAGTAGGCATTTTTATGACATCACCATTTCCATATTTGGAAGAGTCAAGGGAATTTATTCATATGGGTTTGTTCAATTTTGTGCCTGGTTAATTGGCACTATATTTTAGATCATGTACTGAAGCACATCAAAAGATATACAAGTGCAAAGTTGGGATCCCATGTAATTTGAAAGTGTTTTCCCATACTTAGCCAAATTTTCATGAGGCAAGAAAGATATGAGTAAGAATTTTGGTGATGGAATACCTCACACATGTGGATGTTTCAGGAAAAGTTGACCATATGGGTTTGTTTAGTTTTATGCCTAGTTAATTTTTGCTAAATTTTAGATCATGTACCAAAGTGTGTTAAAAGATATACATGTTCAAATTTGACATTATAGACATAATAAAATGGTTCCCATAGTAATTTTTGCACAAGCTAAAGTTTGAGAAATATTGATGGAGCGCGTTACTCCAGATGTCAGGATACAACAAGATGTTGCCAAAATTTTGATGTTTAACATTGAGTAGAGATAAAGATTGATATTATTCTAAGGATCAAAGGTGAGTAAGTGATCATATAGATATAGATAAATGGTGTGCATTATATTCAAGAGGTAAAAGTGATAGTTGTCTAACATTGTTAAAGCTAGGACAATCTTGAAGAGATTGACGGAGTGCATGAGGTCAAAGTTATCAGATTGAGATGAGGTCAACTAGTAGTGGTTTAAAATTTGGGAATTGGTGCACTATGAGTTAAATATCAAAGAAGATTGATGGTGCATGATAAATATGAATATGTGAGGACATGAGATGTAAGCATAATGTCTAAAGTTTAACTATGACCGTTTGCATTTCAATTTATAAAGGAAAAAATTAGTAATCTATATTTTGGCTATAACTTTCAATCTATGTAGAATTGACCATGGTATAAAAAGTGAACTTGTAGATGAATCAAAGGAACATATATAAATATAAATTTGAAGATATAAAATTATGAACAATCAAATTTATTAATGTTCAAAGTTGACTATATTTTTATATTTATTCTACAAGTGTCCCAAGATGGATAATTGAGCTTGTATTGACGCTATTTCAATGTATCATATTGACTTAGATATTTGGGAGTGTTTTATAATAAATGAGGATGGTTTATGTGTATTATGAAGGTTTGAATAATCATATTCAATATGAAAAAATGTTTAAAATTTGACTGTGTATTTGTTCATGGTGACTATGTGAATATAATGTTGATTGAGCCTGCACAAAAGAGTGAAATGATGACTTTAAGAACTTGAGGATGGATAAGGGTCTTGTAGTGTGGATATATGCCTTTGGAAGTGGTTTTTTGTTTCTATTTGCCTTGTTTTTTTGCTAATGGAGTGAATAGGTCTTCATGAGACCTATAAGGGCTAGTTTGGCCTAATTGAAAGGGGTATTGCTTAAGGGTGACCCATATGTGATATGGCCAACCTATGTGGATGTTATTGAGCTATGAATCAATGAAATATATGTATTAAGGGTTAAGGCATGTGTATTGGCCAATCAACATGGTGATGATCATGATTTATCTATAAATAGTGAAACCAAATATGATGTTTTCTAGATTGTTGAGTGAGACTTATGGGTGTGACATCAAGTGAAGGAGATGACCTTTAAAAAAAAAGGTAAAGGTCATTGAGGAACATCATAGAATGAGTATGATTAGTCACATTTATCTAATCAATTTTGTGATAGTGGATCACATTGGTCATTGGACCTACTAAGCCTAGAAGAGGTAGAATGAGTTTGAAGGTTGGATGAAAGAGTGAAGGTGAAGAGTGATAATCAAAGGTCTATCATTAGGTGTTGAAGACAACTATTTTAAGGTGGATTTTTTCATAGGCTATGTTATGGTTTCTCAAAATCTAAGGGGATTACAACCTCTTTTCAAGGTGAAACTTGTTACAAGTCTAGTTTTTGTGGTAGCTTAGCTAGATAGTTATAGATTCTCCTTGTGGGATTGCAGTCTCACTAAAATAAGGGATGGTAGTTATTTGATCAATTATAATTGGTATAAACTAGATATTGCTATTATAGGACTATAGTCCATCATATAGGGTTTAGTGGGTTTTATTCCCAAAGAGGGCTTTCCATGTAGATGTTGTGTTGTTGTGATGTGTGCCCTTGTTCATGCTTTGGATGTATATGCTTTCATGTTTATGTTTCTAAATCAAGTTGATGAATGATAAAATGGTTTTGAAATTGAATGTGCATTGTTGTATACTGATTTACCCCCCCCCTCTTAGTAGCTACTTCTAATAATTGGTATCAAATTAGGTCCTTTGGAGGAAGCTTAAGATATTGAAGGAGACCTAAGTAGCACAAGATGGATAACAATTGAAGAAAGATAATCAACAGTGGAAGGCTATGATCAAGGAACTTGAAGAGTAGATATGTACTTTGAAGAAAGATGCCAAATAGAATGAGAATGTTATCAATGATATGAAGGTTTAGCTAGTTGATGCCAAGGAAAGTTTGTGTTCAAAATAAAAGGACATCATGTTTGATAAAGAAGCTTGCCATAATAGTAGAGAAGATGAAAACAAGGTAGAAGAAGTTGATCTAGATACTAAGCTCATGTGTGCACTTGGTAAAGTAAAGGAGTAGAAGAAGAGGATTCATAAAATGAGGAATATGATCAAAGGACTTAAATCACAAGTTATGAAGGAAGTTCATTAGGCATGTCTAATAAAGAAGAAAATAAATATCAAGAAAAAATCAAATATTTTGAAGTGAAAGCATATAAATTAAAAGACATGGCCAAAAAGGCCAAAGAGGATGAAGAGGCGATTAATATTATTGAGGATTAGTTAAGGAGTAAAAATGCAAATCTAAAATTAAATGAAGATGAGTGCAATCGACTGAAGGTTGAAATGAAGTCATTAAAAAGTAAGCATGAGCATGTTATAGTCAAGTTGGGTAAGCTAGAAGAGAAGCATGAGAAGATTAAGTATGTCAAGGAGAATGCAAGATTTGAAGTCAATACAAGGTCTGTTAGACAATCAAATGTTTCAAGGTATGCTAGTTTATTCCATGGTCAATGTTATACATGTAATAAATATGGTTGTAGAGCTAAGGACTATAGAAGAAAGTCAGCCAAGAATGAGTTCTCATGAAGCCTTGGAAGACGAAGAAATTCATCTTGGAGAAATCATATATCAGATCAGTCAAGAGGTATACTGAGTGATATTGTTTTCTACAATTATAATAAAGTAGGACATATTGCCAAATTTTTTCAAGAATAGTTTTAATATGAACTCAAGTTTTGACAAGAAGAAAGATGCTCCTAAAAGTCACTCAATGGTATTGAGACCAAAGAATATGAAGGATAATCATGATCAAGGTGGAATGCCTGCTATAACAAAGAAGGAATCATATATGACGAATATACATAAACTATCTTCTGTTTAGATAGAAAAAGAAGATCACAATCATCATCACGTAAAAGGTATGAATGATCATGTTTATTTTAAATGTCATAAATATGGTCACATTACTAGATACTACAAGAATAGGATGAATGGGTCATCAAAGCAAAACAAGGTGTATGGATATCTTGGTGTCAAAATAAAAGCTCACACATGGGTTTGGAAACCTGATCCTATTAGAAGAGATCAAAATAAAACCAAAGATGGTTTGTTTTCCATGATAGACATGAAGGGGAGTCAAGATTTTATGTTAGAATTTATTAACAAATCTAAAGAAAATAACGAAGTCAAGGATTCATTCAAAGTCAAGTAGGACTGCAAGTTAGAGAAAGGTATGGAGATATGGGGGTCTATATATTTTTTGGACTTTGTCTTATTATGTCAAAGGGGGTGTCTCTCTCTTAGCTTCAAAGAGACACTTTTCAGAAACAGGAAGCATGCTGGATGCTGGTTGGGTCTTGTTTGATGTTGAAAGACAAAGAAATTCATGAGAAGATGTGCTAGATTACTGTGAAGGACTTTATTAATTGGTAGACCTGTGTGTCATGTTTGCTCCCAGTTTTTGAAGAACTAGCCCAAATGATGAAAGGTAGTGACTTGAGGGTTTGATGTCTACAAACCCCAAGGTGTGTGTTTATGATGATAATGACTCATTTTTGGTATATGGAGATAAGTAAACATCAGGTGAAGAATATGAAATGTTTTCGTCAGTTTATGACATGTTTGTAATACATGATTGACCCCAATTTAGTGTTCTTTATCATGAAAGATTGTTAAAAGTATGTGTAAGGTCTGCAAGCAAGAAATGGTCATTTATAGGTGGCATAATAAGATGGATGATGCATTGTTAAGAAGGGTTTGGTCATCATAAAGGTTTATACAACTTTTTATGATGTGCTCTAGGTGTTTTTATGGTCTGAAGGTATGTTGAAGTTAAATTAAAGATTTTTCAGTGCTCTTAATTTTCTTAGTTTTTGGCTTAAAGGAAAGTAGGCCTAAAATGGGTTATATAAAGTCAATGTTCCTACAGGTATGGAGGCAAAAATTTTGGTTTTGAAGTGTGTGATGGTTATCTCTAGGTGTACAAGATGTTTTAGATTTAGACGTTGACTAGGAGGTTTGTTGACTTAGTTTGTTTTGAGTTTCTAGGGTTTTATGCTTGGTTAGAAAAGTGGTCTACCTTATGAGTTGAGGTCTAAGGCTTATTAATAATTTAAATGGGCCAAATGGGTTTTCAAATCATGATTCACAAAGATTTTAAGGTTTTTGGTTATCATGTTATTAAGGTTTTTTTCAATTTAGATGCCTAATTGACAAGTTGGTTTGTGAAGGAAGTATGTTGAAGTTGTTGATCCAAGTACTAAAAATTGGTGTGATTTAGGGTGAATATGAGAATGCTTTAGATATGAATTTTTATCTCTTTAGTGTTTTCTACTAAAAGTTTTTGGCTTTACAATTTTTGGGTAGGGCTATAAGTAGACTAGACATACATAGTTTAAAGAAGAGTGATTTTTACTCAGTTCCTCCAAAAGAGCAAGGTATGTTTGTTTGAAGGAGAGTTATCAAGTTAGTTTAGAGCATGTTTCATGTTTTGTGGGTGGCATGAAGTTTTTTTAGTGGTCCTTGTGGTATATTGAGAGAGAAGGCTAGTAAGCATGTGTGGTGGTTCTTCATGGTGTGTGAAGATGCTTACAAGATTCAATAACTCAAAGACCTTAGGGGGAATCCCTCTTAGTGTTTCTTGATTTTTTCCATCAAAATTATATGTTTTTGTGTGATCCTTCTTCATTTGCTGTAGTACTTAGTTGAAGAGAGTGTTAGCATGGATCAAGAGGAAGTTGTGAAGGTAAGAAGAGGTAGGCTCAAGGTAAGGGAGAGTTTGTATCATATTTATAAGGTCATACTCTCCTATTGTTGGTATTTTTAGGTCCTTAGGATCAATTGGTTACCACTTTGTCATTATGTCAAAGGGGAAGAAAGTTCCTATTATGAGAGTTCTTGAAGAGAGAGGACAGTGAGCTATATATTGCTTTATGATGGTTGTTGACATCAATGACAATGGGGGAGATTATTGGATAGTTGTAAATTATGTCATGATGATGTCATGGATGTGTTCAATGAGTGCATGAAGTGCATTGATAGTCTATGTGACAATGACAAAATATGCTTGTCCTAGTATGCTTGAAGTATGATTGGTTGATATTTAGTTTTGTCATGATTAGAGATGTTTAGGGATGAGTATGGTGATTTGAGTATGTGTAAGAGGTCCCTAAGATGTTTTCTATGCTTTGAGTACTTGTGTGTATGAGTGTATTTCATTTGGTTTATCATTGTTATCATTTATATTTTTTGGTTCTATTCGTAGAAAATCTAAATAGACAGTTTGATGACATCACCATTACCACGTGTAGATGAGTCAATGGAAGTTTATCATATGGGTTTATTTAGTTTTATGCCTAGTTGATTTTCACTAAATTATAGATCATGCACTGAAGCACATCAAAAGATATACAAGTGCAAAGTTGGGTTCCCAAGCAGTTTGAAAATGTTTCCCATACTTAGCTAAATTTGCATGAGGAAAGAAAGAGTCAAGCAAGTAGTTTGGTGATGGAATATCTCACACGTGTGGATGTTTTAGAATAAGTTGATCGTATGGGTTTGTTAAATTTTGTGCCTAGTTGATTTACACTAAGTTTCAGATCATGCACTAAAGTGCATTAGAAGATATGCATGTGCAAATTTGACCTTACAGATAGATTAAAATGGTTCCCATTCTTAGTCATTTTTTCACAAGTTAAAGTTTGAGCAACATAGACAAAGCACATTGCTCCAAGATGTTAGGATGTAGTGAGATAGTGCCAAGTGTTTGATGTTTAACATTGAGTAGAGATAAAGATTGAGCTTATTATAAGGATCAATAGTGAGCAAGTGATATTATAGATAGATATCAATGGTGTGAATTAAATTCAAAATGTCAAAGTGATAGTTGTCTAGCATTTTTAAATCTAAGAGAATCTCGAAGAGATTGATAAAGCGCATGAGGTCAAAGTTGGAAAATTGAATGAGATGAGGTCAACTGGTAGAGGTTTAATGTTTAAGCATTAGATCACTATGAGTTAAATATTGAAGAAGATTGATGGTGCATGTTAAATCTAAAGATACAAGGACACAAGATGCAAGCATAGTGTCTGTGGTTTAACTGTGATCATTTGCATTTGAATTTGAAAAGGAACAAACTAATGATCTATATTTTGGCTATATCTTTCGATCTATATAGAATTTGACCATAGTGTAAAAATAAAACTTATATAGGACTCAAAGTTTCATTTTTAAATATGAATTTTAAGATATGAAAGTATGTACAATAAAATTTATGAAGGGTTAAAGTTGACTGTGTTTTTGTATTTATTCTACAAGTCACCTGAGAAGGATAATTGAGCTTGTATTGATGCTATTTAGATATCTCATGTCGAATTAGGTATTTGGGAGTGTTGTAAACTCCACAAGGATGATTTGTGTGTATTATGAAGGTTTTACCAATCATATGTAGTATGGAAAAAGGTTTAGAGGTAGACTGTGTATTCATGCATGGTGATTATGTGCATATAATGCTGATTAAGCTTGCACATAAGTGTGAAATGATGATTGTAAGCATTTTAGGATGGATAAGGGGTCATGTAGTGTGTGCCAATTCATTTTTAAGTGGTAATTTGTTTTATTTTTCTTTTTTTTGTGCTAATGGAGTGAATAGGTCTTCATGAGACCTATAAGGGCTAGTTTGGCCTAATTGAAAGGGGTTATTGCTTAAGTGTGACTCATAGGTGCTATGTCCAACCTATTTGGGTGGTATTGAGTTGTGTCTCAATGATATAGATGAATTAAGGGTTAAGGCATGCCTATTGGATGAAAAATATGGTGATGGTCATGATTTCTCTATAAATAATGAAACCAAATATGATGGTTTCTAGATTGTTGAGTGAGGCTTGTGGGTGTGGAGCCAAGTGAAGGATATAACCTTTGAAAAAGAAGGTATAGGTTATTGAGGACCATTAAAGAGTGAAGAGGATTAGTCATGTTTGTCTAATAAAGTTTGTGCTAGTGGATCACATTGGTCATTGGACCTAATAAGCCTAGAAGAGGTAGAATTAGTTTTAAGGTTGGATGAAAGAGTGAAGGAGAATAGTGATAATTAGAGGTCCATCATCAGGTGTTAAATACATCAGTTTAAATGTGGAATTTTTTATAGGTGTTTTTGTGGTTGCTTAACATCTAAGGGGGTTTTAGCCTCCTTACAAGTTGACACTTTTTAAAGGTTTAGTTTTTGTAGCATCTCAACTAGACAAGTGTAGATGCTCCTTGTGGGATTACTGTCTCACTAAAATAAGGGATGGTAGTTCCTTGATCAGTTACAGCTAGTCTAAATTATAAATTATTATTATATAATTGTAGTCCATTTTTTAGGTTTTAATGGGTTTTATCCACTAAGAGGGTTTACCACGTAGATGTTGTGTTGTTGTGATGTATGCCCTTGTTCATGCTTTGGATGTATGTGCTTTCATGTTTATGTTGCTAGATCAAGTTGATGAATGATGGAATGGTTTTGGAATTGACTGTGCATTGTTATATATTGATTCAAACCCTTATTATTATCCACTTCCAACATCAATAATCTAGGTAAATTTAAATGGTGTAACAATGCTAAAACAAAAATCCAATAAGGCACATGTGATTTGTTTAAACAATGATGATTGGGATATGAGACAAGACAAATCTTTTTAAATAATTTGGGTAGCATAATGATGTTATCACTCCAAAAATATGTTAAAATGTTTATTTTTCAAAGACTTATAAGGCACAAGACTTGAAATGATTTGGGCAACATAACATTATCCATCTCAATCAAGTGACACATTCAATGTTTTGACGCAAAAGTTTTCTAAATTACATCAAGGTGTCAAATGGATGGCATCATTCCTTCTCAAATAATAGAGTAATGTGGATAAAAAAAATCATTCAAGACATGTTTTAAATAATAAGTTTTTGTTCTAACACACCAAATAAAAATGATAAAGTACAACTAAGTATATCATCCTAAATCCTATCAAGGTGTGGCAAAGTGGGGTTGACTAAAACTATTTTTTTTTTAATTGTCTAGATTGATCCCATGTGTACACAATTTAATGTATGCACACAAGAGAAATAATATATAAATTGAGTTTATGTTGATCAATTTATTATGAAAAGGTTTTATCCTTTTCAAAACAACTACATCCATCACTTACTCAGTGTAGTGCGATGTCCATATCGATCATACTTCCTAGGCTTAACCTACCACTAATGAAGATGGTTTAACCTCTCAAATGACTATCCTAGTGGGGCAATCCTAGTTTTTATACCTCCCATAGAGAGGGGTTAAAGACGATGATGAGAGATAAATCCTTGGATCAAATATTCCCTATAGAACTTGTTGAAGTCCCCCTCACAAGACAAAATGCATGAAATGAAAAATATAAGTAAAAAGTATTTATGGTTGTTTATAGATTACCAAACCATGTGGGTTTTGGGAAGAGTCTAGATAACTTCATTTTCATGCCTTTGGACTAAGGCACAATTTGCAATGAAAATGGTGCTTTTGATCCCACAAGTTATCTATAGAGGACAAGGTGAGAGCATACATGCACAATTTTTTTTTTCTCAAACAATTTTAACCAAGAAATGATAGCTGATTTATACAAAAAAAAATTTGAAGAGATTTTGGTTTTAAAGCATTAAATTGAAATGTTTGGTGGTGTTCTTTGGCCCCTTGGCATTAAGTTGTAATTTTTTTTGAAAAACAATCATAAAAAATTTAACATAAACATGAAGTTTTTCCTTTTAAATCACCAAAGGAAATTCTCAATACTTAAGATTGATTTAAAGCACTAAAAACTAGATGTTTCTAAGACTTAAACAATACTATATTCTTTTTAAGCACTAATATCTAAATATGTAAGATTAAGCATATTCATTTTAGACCCAAATTGAAATGTTTGATTTGACTAAGTTCCTTTTAAAACCCAATATGATGTGTTTGATTAGTCAAAACAAGTAAATTGATCTTTAGCTCAATCCTTCAACCTTCAATTATTAGATTATAACCCCCTATTTAGAAGCACTTTCTTGGTTAAGCAAATGAGGTTTTCATTTTAGCTCTCAAGTTTGGATTTAATTTCACATAATGACAATTAGTGATCATAGATAATCTTTAATGGTTTCAAGGAACACATGGCTGATTGATTAATAGATAACCATCGACAGTTGACCATAATCAACATCGATTGATAAAAGACCATTGGTGATGACCTATGAAACTGAAGGCAAAACCTAAAAAAAAAACACATTAGATTAGGCTTGGTTAGTTAAAAAATTAAGAAAACCTGTAAGGTAAAACTTAGTTGAGGATTTTAAATGCCTTTGAAACCAAGAAATTAAGAACACGTATGATAGAAAGAATAAAAATGGAAGTTTTTGGTCTAATTCTACCCTGCAACCCAACCATCAGTGGTTATAACTAGGTCACACATGACCATCGATGGTCTCTATGTAAACTTGTGAAAATGAAACCCAGACAAACAAGATTAGAGAATCAATTTTAGAGAGCTTCAAGCATCCAAATCTTAGTTTAAGACTTGTATATTAATTTTTTTGGTATGTGGGATGCATTGGGTCCCATTGGGTGTGCCATTTGTGAACTTAGGAGTCCAATAAGGGGAGATTAGTATTGTGTTAGTAGATGAAATCAAATCCAAAAACACACTAATAAACTGACACCTTAAGCCTAGATCTTAAGGGAAGATTAGTGAAGAAAAAACATTGACAAAGCATAACTAAAATGCAAGAAAACAAACTTTCTTACCTTCTTTAAATGCTACAAGAGATCCCTTCATTGGATTGCTCAGATTATGCTCAAGAAATATGTGGTAATGGAGATTGGTTATCTCCTTCTCTCCTTGACATCATTGGATTTGTGGCTTTGGCTTGTGAATATTGAATTAATATTTTGGAATAATAACACTATATCAAAATAGCTTTGAAATAATTTGTGCATTATAACTTTGACTTATGAGAGTTTAGAATTATGAGTGTGAGGTCTTATATTTATAGATTTTTCAAATTGGTTAGGATCAAATATGACCATCCATCTCAATATGAAGATGTGTGTCCATGAATTAATCTAATTATGTAAATAAAATCCATAAATATCCTCATCATGATTTGGGAAAAAGGGGCATTAATGAGACATGGGAGGGCTTAATCAGATATTTGTTGCATTTATGGCCTATAGATGCCACCTTAAAAAATGATGTCACATGATGATTAAAATATTAGAAACCAATTTCCAATAAATAAATATTCAATAAGTTTCATGGAATTCTTACTTAATCTCATAATTTGGTTTAATTTGCCTAAATAAGATTAAACAATTTTAGTGAAATTATTTGGAAATTGGTGTACAAATTAATCAAACTAGTCTAAATGTCATATTATTGGGTCAAAATTTGACTAGAGTGAGATTAGAATATGTTGTTAGTTGCATATGGACCAATATCCCATTTAGGATGTTGACACAAAATAACACATGGACATGTCATGTGCTTTTGAATTAGGGAAGTTTAGTGGTTTAGAGTATCAAATTGCATTTTTGGCTCAAAATTATTCAGGAATAAATAAAAATCACATAAAATGAATTTACTTGTTTAGGGATAATTTAGCTTAAATTAGTACTTGCATATGACAAGTTCGAACCATTTAGCACATTTTAGTGTTATTAGCCCAAATTGTGATGTTTGATATAAATTGGTCTGAAGCTTGGTTAGAGGTCATTGGTGGCCATTTTTATGTGTCTACAAATATAACCAAGTGAAAATAGTCTCATAAAAATGGGATGATATGTTTAAATGAGAGTTTATAATGGGTTTATGAGTTCTCTATTTATCTAAAACTATTATAACTAATTGTTAGTTTATTTATATTCAGTATTGAATACTTGTGTGAAGTACGTATTATAATTGTGTTAGTATGTAAAAGTGTTTGGAAATTTATATCATATAATAACTCTTATTGGTGTGAACCTATAATTTATAGTAGTATACAGTTCAACCATAGGGTATACTTGGGTGGTATAAACTCATACTTTCTTGGTTATTATTTGAGTATGAATCAGTTGTTTATTGGAATTGTAAAAATAGATAATCATAATTGTGTTATGTTCATAAATAAATAACTATGATATTATGGAATGTCATAGAGTGTATTGTGTTTGAAATCTATCAGTATAAATGTATGTTTTACTCGAGTGGTGCAATTGTGATTATTATGTCTAGATACATCCACACATTTGATAGATTATGTGAATATATGTTTGTTGTTTATATGAATAGTATGTTTTTTGACAGTCAATAGGGATTTATGCATGCATATAACCCCTAAGATTTTAATGAATGCTATGATAGAATATTATTGTGTTCCATGGGAATTATGACTTGCTTTGTTATATCTAGCTACTTGTATAGGAGTTTATAGTTTCCATAGACTTATAATTGATTTATTAAACTAGTTATAGTACTTAATAGTTATGACTTATATTACTAGACTATGGTAATATGGGTTATCATAGGTGTAGAATAATTGGAAATGAATTTTTATATTAGAACATGTAGTTAATTGTGAATTTTACCTGAGTGGTATAAACCATAGTCATTATTTCTAGTATGGGATATAAAATAATGTGAAATTCATTCATAGGTTTGATAGAATAAATGTATGCTTTGGTTACTCCTATGTTTATCATGTTATATGATGTGTTTTATAGTAGTATGTAAATTATATGAATCTCGTGGTTAAATTGTATTTGACCAATCTACAAAATTGATACTGAATAAGGAGTGAGATGAACTTCACTAGCTTATTAGAATCACAATTCTAGATGAAGGTAGTTCGATCAAGTAAAGTGTATAAATTTGATTGATCTATATATCATTATCATTTATTATTAGTAAAACATTAGGCTAAATTATCTTTAGTGATACATTATCATTTCATGAGTATGATTTACATGTTTTTGTGATATCTTACAATAAAATGGGTTTTCTATGATACACTGCATGTCTAGTTTTAGAAATCATACAACACATGGGTAATTACTTATCTCTCTGGATTTTCATGTCATCACTATCTACTCATCCATGAAGGGAGGGCCATTTACTAATGGGATTACTATGGGGTATGATTGATCCATGATTGGTGTGAAAAAGTGCTTAGATGATGCTCTCCTTCCCCATAATAGTACTAATTATCAAAATGACACTTAAGATTGCCATATATATTTGAGTTTGAGAACTATGCTCTAAGAGATCCATGTATCTTATATGTACATTGTACTATATTGTAATTATTATTTAATATTGTTATGAAGAGTTGTAATTACTTATTTTTGTGCATTGATAGTGGTGGATATTTACTTATATCAGTTGTGGTTGAGTTAATATAATTACTATCTATATTCACATTTATGATGTGCTCTCATGAGATTAGATATCAATGATATATGATGTAATATGATTTATTGAATATTATCAAACTTATGTATTTCATATGATCTCTATTTGGTTCTCATGGTGTAATCTATTTTTGGTATATGCGTTTAATAAAAAAATTCATGTATTTTTAGGTAAATCTTAGTGGGGATGTTACATGTGGTATCAGAACCACGGCTCAAAATCTAGGACTGAATGAGTCCATTAGAATTTTTGTGTCATATTCACCAATGTGAACCTAGTGACATGAAGTATTGCACTAGTTAAGAGAAATTATTATTATTATTATTATTATTATTATTATTATTATTATTATTATTATCATTATTATTATTATTATGAATCATTGGCTTCTAGTTATTGCTTAGTTTCCAACCATCATATTTATTAAGATTATTTTTAGTTTCCATATATTCTTGAGTGCTTCTTCTCATGTAAAGTTCTTATTTATCGATTAATTTTAGTTTATCCATGCAAATGTGATTACATGTGTTATGATAATCCTTAAATAAGGCATATTTTTGGAACTAGTTGTGTTTGAGGTTGGCATAATAATTTTAATATGTTGGCCTCACATATAATCAGTTCTAAAAATATACCTTAGTCAAGAATTATCATAATGAAAGGATTCATATTTGCATGGATAAAGTAAAAGTAATCACCAATGAATAACATTACATGAGAATAAGGATTTGAGAAGTTGTGGAAATAAAAATAATCTGAATAATATGAATAGAGATGATGGTTGGAAACTAAGAAATAATTGGAAGACACTGATTCATATTATAAAAAATGGGATAAATAATAATAATAATTATAATTCCTCCCTCATGAGTAATGAAGATAACCCAACCTATAATTATGAAGAAATCGCTATTTAAGAGAAGTAAATAATGATTTTTATTCATGTATATATCCTCTTGATGATGGGCCTAGCATAAACCCTGAAACATTGAATTTAAAATAATTTCAATGTAATTTTCTATATATTTTCAAATGTCTATATTAGTTTAATATCAAAACTTTAAAATATTATTTTTAATATTGCATTTGGATATAGATGAAATTATACCTAGGAATACACAAATTAAGGTGAGAATAATATTGTTGGAGGTTTTTCAATGATGTCTCCAAGGTGACCAAGGATGTTGATGAGGTGTCATGTGTGCTAGAATGATAATGACAAAGTGTGCTTCAATGTGCTTCAGTGTTCTTGCATGGCTTTTCAATGTTTTAATTGGATAAAAAATTGATGGTATGAACATGTTATAGAGACCCTAAGGGATGTTATGAATTTTTGGAGTGCTAATGAAAGTGAATAGAATTCATCAGAACAATCATATGAATGTCTAAGCTCAAGTAGTCATCTTGACAGATAAAGCTAAGTGAGCAGATTGATGACATCATATTTCACATATGTGAAAGTTTTAGGAGATATTTTGTACATGTATGATTACCCTATATAAGGAGATCATATGGTTCAAAGTTTAGGTCATGAGGTTGAGTGTAGAAAAATTCATTAAGGTGCAAAGTTATCCTCTCAGATAGAGTTCACTAAGTTTCTATACTTGGCAAAATTTGCAAGAAGAGATATAAAAATGAGAATTTAATAAAATCAAAGATATAATGATGAGTAGTTAATTTAACTAGATAAGGATCCAATGGTGTGGTTTAAAGTAAAATATTCAATATTGCATGTGCTAGTGACATGTGTCACAATCATAAAGTTTGAGCAATAAATCTAATAGGGAGCATGAAACCTGTCAGATAGAGATCAATGATGAGTTCATGATCATGTAGATTATGATACAATGGAGTGTATTAAGTCAAGTATTCAATATTTAATGTGAGGCTTCTAAGTGGTATAAATTTATTGGAGTCAAATAGTCAATGTGCTTAGAAGGCAAGTGAGGGTGTCAAGTGTCTTAATCACAAATGCCTATGTTGAATATTGGTGATGAACATTTAAGAGTTAAAGCTAGGAAGATCATGAGGATATTGATGGTTGAATTTTTAAATTTTTTATAGGTACCAAGAGATGATGTCAAAGTGTTTGATGTTTGACATTAACACAATGACCACTAGAATTTGAATATTTAAATTAATGAGGGAAAACTAGTTTACAATTTTTGAGCTATATCTTTTGATTCAAGATGAATTTATAAAGTGATGTAAAAGAATATGATATAAAGGAATACAAGAAACATACAAAGACACTAGTTATAAGTTTTTATTGTTCCTAAAATCAAATTTATTGATATTTAAAGTTGACTATGTGTTTGACCATGTTTTGCGAGTGACTCGAGAAGGATAACTGAGTTGTTATTGATAGTGTCTTGATGTTTCAAGATGAAATAAATTTTGAAGAGTGTTTTATAATCCATGAAGATTAATTTTGTGAATTTTTGAGGTTTGAACTATCCATATTCAGTGTAAATAATTGTTTATAAGTTGACTGTGTTTATTGAATGTACTGACAGATTGAGTTATCATATTGAAAAAGTGAGTTATAAATGTTCTAAGAAAAATTGAAGAAGAAAATGATAATTGAGATGTTATATAAGTATAAAAGGATTATGATAAGGCTTTGGTTTTCATATTTTACCCTTGATCAGATAAGGAGAGTAAAAATTAGGTTGACTATATTTTGACTATATATGACTAGTTTGAGTAGTCATTTTGAGCACTTAGAGCCTGTGTTGAAGTGTATAAAGCACATGTTGGTGTAGCTGATCTCTATAAGGTTTATTCCGTGTGATCTAATCATGTCTATGTGAAATATTTGAGTAGTTATGAAGAGAAAGGAGACATAATTGGTAGGTTTGAGTGTTGAGTTGGTGTTCCTAGTGTCATGGACCCATATGGGAGAAATAAAAGGGATATTAGAGACATGTTTGATATGTTAAAATAATTGGTAAAGGATGAAGGTGGTCCAAGTAGTCTCACATGTAATGTGTGAGTATGAAGGCCTAATTGTTTTAGGTCTCACCAAGACCTTATGGTGGTTTAGGGCTAATAAGGTAATGACCAACCTACGAAGAGCATGGTTCTCACATGTAACATGTGTATGAAACTATGTTAAATGTGGTTTAAATTTGTAAATAATCTTGGCTGACCAAGATGGGTTAAAGGAAGAGAGTGGTATAAATAAAAGGCATACCTAGACTAATTGTGCTAGTTGTGTGAGTTTGGATTCATGTAAAGGAGAGAACCTTTCAAAGAGAAGGTACACATTAGTTAGAAACATCAGAGTGTAAATAAAATAAGACATGTTTATTTGGTCAAGTTGTTGCAGGAGGATACATAGGTCATTAGACCTAATGATCCTAGAAGAGGTAGTTTGAGCAAGTTAACCCTAGAGGTAGCTTGAGAGAGATTAGAGGTGAAGAGTGCAGACAAAGGTGATCATCATCAGTTTAAGAGTAGAAACAAGTGTTCAAGGTGATTTATTTAGGTAGTTGAGTGGGTTCTTGGTTACCTAGGGGGTTGGTTTTTCATTTCAAGGTAAATCTTTCTAAAGTCTAGTTGTTGTGGGTGCTCAGCTAGATAACAGTTATACCTTTTTGTGGGATTGGGTTTTCACTAAAATAAAGGATGGGTGTTCCTTGATTAGTTGGTTTTGGTCTAAATGTTGGATCTTATTTTATAGGACTATAGTCCATCTTTTAGGGTTTAGTGAGTTTTATCCCCCAAGAGGATTTCCCACATATATGATGCGTTTATGTGGTGTATGCGATTTCATGTTGCTTGATCAAGTTGATGCATTATGAATGTTTAGGAGTTTGGAATTGAATTGGTTTATTCTTTATCACTGATTCATGCCCCCTCTTAGTGATTTTACCTATAATAATTAGTATCAGAGTAGGACCTTCTATGTAATTTCAACCACTTAAAGGTGATCCAAGGTATAATATGGGCGAAAATGTCATCATGTTTCATGAAGAAGTTTGCCATGACAGTGAGGAAAAAGAAGTTGATCTAGAAGCTAAGGTCATGAGTGCACTTGGTTAACTAAAGGGGAAAAAGAAAAGGAATTATAAAACTAGAAATATGATCAAAGGTCGTGAAGTGCAAGTCAGATATCTTGAGGGGAGTTTGTTAGGTAAATCCATGAGAGAGGAAAAGGAGAATCAAGAAATGATCAAGTCTATGGAAAAAGCAAGCTCAAAATCAAAAAATGATAAACAGAAGATTAACATTCTTAAGGATAGATTAAGGGTTACAAAGACAAATCTGAGCTCAAAAGAGGAAGAATGCAAACATCTCAAGACTCAGGTAGAAGAGATAAATGCCAAGTTGAGTTCAAAGTAAGGTGAGCATGATGAGTTGAAATTCAATCTTAATTATATAAATATTATGGAAGATAAAGCACGTAGATTGAAAGATGACATGGCCAAAAGGGCTAAGGAGGATAAGGAGACCATCATAGATATCAAAATTCAATTAGAGGCTTTAAGTTAAAGCATGAGAGATAAAGAAGATGAATTTTTTCAATTGAATACTAATATTTTTTCCCTAAAGGATGAGCATGAAAAGACCATAATCAAAATAGGAAAACTTGAAGAAGATCAAAATAAATTAGGATAAGACAAAGAGGTTGGTAGCATGAAAGTTAACAAGATAAATCAAGTCAAAATCAAAATGAAGAAGCCAATCAGATAACCAAATGCTTCAAGGTATGTCAAACATTTTATGAGCCATTATTTTGTTTGTCATATTATTGGTCATAGGGCAAAGGAATATATAAGAATAAGCAATCAGTCAAAGGAAGATCATTTCCATATTCAAACAAAAGGTATGGAAGACAATTTTTACTCTAGTTGTTAAAAATTTGGTCACATTACCATGTTCTACAAGAAAATACCATCAAGTCAAGATAAGTTCAATCATGCTCCTAGAGTACAAGAAAGAAGACAAGCTAGATAGATCAATGCAATGAGATATTCATCCCAAAGTCATTCTTATGCATGCAATTAGTTTGGCCACATTTATAGATAATGTAAGAAGATAAAAAATAAGTCAAAGAAAGGTCACAATCATCATCAAGCAAAAGGCATGAATGACTTATTTGTTTCATATGTCATAAAGTTGGTCACATTGATAGATATTGCAAGGACATGTTGAATACATTCTCAAATAAAAATAAGGTGTATGGTGCTCCTAGTGTATAAGGAAGAAGTAAAAAATGGTTGTGAAAAGCTAAGCCTATTAGGAGAGATCAGAATGAGACCAAATATATTTTGTTTTCCATGATAGACATGAAGGAAAGTTAAGAGTTTCTATTGTCTACATTGGTTGACAAGTTTGAATCAAAGAATGAAGTCAAGGATCTACTCAAAGTCAATACGGTGATGAGGTAGGACTACAATTCAAATGAGAGTATGGAGATATGGGAGTAATCTAATTTTTGGGACTTTTAGTATCGCTATGTCAAAGGGGTGTCTCTCTCTAAGCTTCAAGGAGACACTTTACAAAAAGAGGAATCATGGTGGATGCTTGTTATGATTTGGTTGATGTTGTAGGACAAGAAAGATCTTTTGAAAATGTGCTTGTCTAAGGGGGAGAAATGAAGTTTTATGAATCTAATCCAAAGTATTGTGATGGAATGATTCAGAAGACATATTCAGGGATAGTGACCTAAAGTCAAAGTTTTGATCAAATATTTAAACGATGGTCTAGTTGGTCGAATGGTGAAGAATAACGATGTGTATGTAAGGTTTGTAAGTAGGTAATGGAAGTTTCCATGTGTTTGATCAATAATGATGAGTTATCAAGATATTCTATTGCATATAAAATATTGAAGAGCTATGCATGATGTGAGGTGGAGCATATGTGAGATATTTTAGTCATGGTAGAGATATGAATAAGTATAGTATAGATGTGAATTTAAGCATGTTGATATGATGAATTTATAAAATCAAGTCAGGTGATTTGACAATATATTGAATCCTCATGCATAAACAAAGGGGGAGATTTGTAAATGGTCAAGTCTTAGGATTAGAGGACTGTGTAGTAGAATTTGAAAAAAAAGGTAAGGAGGAAGTTGTGTTATTTATTCATAGTTAGAGATGGTTTGAAGGTACTCAAAGGGTGATTTATCTCATGTGACTTAGGGGGAGTCCTTATTGTTTTCAAGGTAAGTTCATGCATTTTTTGATGTTCATATATGTCTTGTCTTCATAGAAGATATGTATGATCAAAGAAGAGTGTAGTCATAGAGCATGTTTGAGAAGATAAAAGTAATAAGAGGTATGCACAATGTTAGGGGGAGTTTGTATCATCTCTCATAGGTGGTATTTTACTATTATTGGTCCCTAAAGTCTTTTTAGGTCCATAGGATCAGGAGTTGAGCCCAATTTGTCATTATGTCAAAGGGGGAGAAAGTACTTGAAGAGAGAGATAGAGTCTAAATATAAGCTTTGTATTTGTATTTAACATAAATGACAAAGGGGTAAAATGTTGGAGGTTTTTCAATGATGTCTCCAAGGTGACCAAGGATGTTGATGAGGTGTCATGTGTGCTAGAATGATAATGACAAAGTGTGCTTTAGTGTTCTTGCATAAGTTTTCAATGTTTGAATTGGATAGGAAATTGATGGATGATATTAATGGTATGAAAATATAAAAAATACCCTATGGGATGTTATGAATTCTTGGAGTGCTTATGAAAGTGAACAAAATTCATCATAATAGTCATATGAATGTTTAATCTCAAGTAGTCATCTTGACAGATAAAGCTAAGTGAGCAGATTGATGACATAATATTTCACACATGTAAAAGTTTTATGAGTATTTAGATACATGTATGTATTACCATATGTGAGGAGATCATATGGTTCTATGAGGTTGAGTGTAACAAAATTTATTAAGGTGCAAAGTTTCCCTCTCAAATAGAGTTCACTAAATTTCTATACTTGGCCAAATTTACAAGAAGAGATCTAATTATGAGCATTTAACTAGATAAAATATATAATGGTGAGAAATTAATATAAATAGATAAAGATACAATGGCATGGTTAAAATTCAAATAGTCAAGATTTCATGTGCTACTAACATGTGTCACAATCATGGAGTTTGAGCAATAGATCTAACGATGAGTATGAAATCTATCAAATAGAGATCAATGATGAGTGCATGATCATGTAGATTATGATAGAATAGAGTGTATTAATTAAAATAGTCAATATTTCAAGTGGGGATACCAAGTGGCATAAATTCATTGGATTCAAATAGTCAATGTGCTCAGAAGGCACGTGAGGATGCCAAGTGTCTTAATCGTGGATGCCTATGTCAAAGATCAATGATGAAAATTAAAGAGTTAAAGATAGGAATATTGCAAGGATATTGATAATGAATATTTTTCCAAATTTTATAATGAGGATGAGATGATGCCAAAGTCTTTGATGTTTAACATTAACACAATGACCGTTGTAATTTAAATATTCAAATTAATGAGGGAAAACTAATTCACAATTTTTGAGCTATATATTTTGAATTAGGATGAATTTAAAGGTGATGTGAAGGGAAAAGTTGTAAAGGAATAAAAGGCACATATAGATACACTAGTTACAAGGTTTATTTTTTGTGTAGTCAAAGTTATTAAGCTTCAAATTTGACTATGTGTTTGACCATGTTCTGCAAGTAACCTGAGAAGCATAATTAAGTTGTTCTTTATAGTGTCTTGATGTTTAAAGATAAAATAAATATTGGAGAGTGTTATAGACTCAATGAATATATTATATGTGGATTTTTGAGGTTTTACCAATCCATATTTAGTGTTTAAAATTTCTTAGAAGTTGACTGTGTTTGTTGAATGCACTGGCAAATTGAGTGGCCATCTTGCAAAAGTAAGTTAAAGATGTTCTAAGTAAAATTATATAATAAAATGAGAATGGAGATGTTATATAAGTATAAAAGGATTATGAGAAGGATTTGGTTGTCATAGTTTACCCCTGATTAGATAAGGAGAGTCAACAATAGCTTGACTATATGTGATCAGTCTAAGTGGTCATTTTGAGAGAGTTGTTTTGAGTGCTTAGAACCTATGTTGAAGTGTCTAAATCACATGGAGGTGTGGATGATGACCTTAATATTTCATCCATGTGATATAATAATATTTATATATGAAATATTTTAGTATTTTATTCAAAATTTTGAGACTATGTTTTCTTTATATGAAGAGCTGAAGAGCAAAGTGTCCTAATTGGTAGGTTCAAGTGTTGAGTTGGTGTTCTTTATGGAATGGAACCATATAGGAGTAATAAAAGGGATATTGGAGATAGGTTTTATGTGTTTTAATCATTTTTAAAGGATTTAGGTTGTCCAAGTAGTCTCACATGTAACGTGTGAGTATGAAGGCCTAATTATTTTAGGTCTCACCAAGACCACATGGTGGTTTTGGGATAATGAGGTAATGACCCACCTATGAAGAGTGTGGTTATCACATGAACATGTGAATGGACATATGTTAATGGTGGTTCAAATATTTAAAGAATCTTGGTCGAAAAAGATGCGTTAAAGGAAGAGAGTGGTATAAATAAAAGGCATAATTGGACTAATTGTGCTACTTATGTGAGTGTGGATTCAAACAAAGGAGAAATTTTTTGAAAGAGAAGGTATAGGTCAGTTAAGACCATAAAAGTGTGAATAATATCATACATGTTTATATAATCAAGTTGATGCAAGAGGACACATAGGTCATTAGACCTAATGAGCCTAGAAGAGGTAATTTGAGAGAGATATGAGGTGAAGAGTGCATAAAAAGGTAATCATCATTAGTTTAAGAGTAGGAATAGGTGTTTAATGTGATCTATTTAGGTATCTAAGTGTGTGCTTGGTTTCCTATGGGGTTGGTTCCTCTTTTCAAGGTAAAGATTGCTAAAGGTCTAGTTATTGTGGGTGCTCAGCTAGATATGGGCAGTAGCTCTGTGTGGGATTGGTGTCTCACTAAACTAAGGGATGGGTGTTCATTGATCAGCTGGTACTAGTATAATGTTGGATCTTGTTTTATAGGATTGTATCCCATCTTGTAGGGTTTAGTTGGTTTTATCCCCCAAGAGGGTTTCCTACATATATGATGTGTTTACGTGATGTATGATTTTATGTATGCTTTGGATATATGTGCTCTCATGTTGCTTAATCAAGTTGATGTATGATGAATGCTTAAGAGTTGGGAATTTAATTGGATTATCTTGCATCAGTAATTCACCTCCCCACCCCCACCTCTCCCCCCCCAAGCTCAATGATTATACCTCTAATAAATATCATATATGGAAAGTGAAGAATTTGTTGGTGTTGCCTTACAGATTAACCTTGAAACCTATATAATAGGTTGCATCAAGGTTATGTATAAAAATTATTGATGTTATTATTATTATTATTATTTAATGAAGAGGATTAATAATTATGGGGATTCTAAAACCCTTGTTGAGATTGTTGGTAACATGTCAAAGATTAAATAAAAAAGTAGAAATGTTGCTTATAATTCAATAAAGATTCAAATTAGTGATCATATTATATGAATGTCTAAGCTTGTTAAGTTCAAGTCAATTTTTTTCTTAAATTTTTTTCATAACATGTATTTTGTTTGTCGATCATCCAATTTAATGTTTTCTTAAAAATAGATAATAATCAATTTTTTCTAATATATTTTAGAGACCCAGATGTTTGAAGCCCATGATACATAGGAAGAGATTCAGGTTAACATGGTAGAGTGATTTGTACATAAATGAATTTAATTATAATGCTTTAAAAATGGTTTTTTTGAGATTCCACTTTGTTATGTTATTATAAATCCAAGGTGTAGCAACCCTTTTTACACTCACTACCCATAACCAACACATATAAACCTATGTGGTTGCTCCTAGTTAAATGACCCCCTCCCATTCCCCATTTCCTCTATTATGTTGCCATCAATGTCCCCTTCATTTAGCATCCAAATAATTTTCCAAAATGGAACTTACAACATGGTAGGTATCCATAAATCCTATACCCCATCATCATTTAATTTCCTCACATGTTTGATTGTGTTTTTTACCTCTATTATTATATCATTGCTATTTTTTAATTATTGAAATGACATTGGTGAAGAACTATAAAAATCACATGTAACTACATAAAAATGAAATTATCTATGTGCATTCATCATATTATTTGAATATATAAAAAATCAAGAAGAATAACTCATACACACTTATTGGAATTAATTTATAGAACAAAGAAGAGTTAGGATTCAAAATTATGACATAGAGAAGACAAGGGAGGCCAGCCATTTATAGAATATAGGAAGAAAGTCACCATTATTTAGTATCAAACCCAAGTTAGTGTTTTGTTTTCATGTTCTATGTGATGAAATATGAAGTGAATAATATTTTACCTTGTGAAAATTTAATGGATACCTTACCCATCAACAAATACTCTATATTATTTTAGATGCATAATCTATATTATTGTGACCATTTTTAAATAATTACCTATGAGAGTATAATAATTTGTTCAGATAATTTTTTTATTATTTACATGTTTGTAATGGGGATTCCACCCATGGAATTTTTGGTAAGCTTAGTATTTATAATCATACTAATAAAAAACATTATTATTCACTTCAAATTCATAGAAGAATTTATCTAACATTATTTTATTGATTAATAACTTTGATGGGGATTTTTTTTTAAATATGCAAGCCTTTGAAATATAAAATCTTATCAATTTTAAGTCCATTTTTGAAATCATATCAGAATAAAAAATCAACCTCTAATAATATGTAATGTAGGAGAGTTTGTCAAAAATCAAATGATTAACTGATGAGAATAGACAAACATTAAAATTCAACATATTGTACCTACATCCCTCACCAAAATGGTGTAATTGAGTGAAAACGTTTCACACTAAATGAAATGGCCAATTACATGGTATATTAAAAATATTTTCATCCATAGTATTGGGAAGAGTACTTACATTTTAAACTACATCCAAAACTACACTTCCCACTCTATAATGAAAAATGACTCCTATAGAAAAATGTTTTGGAGTCAAGCCAAATATTTATAATTTTATGGTTTTTAGATGTAATGCATGGGTGAAAATTCTAAATGATAATCATAATGAAATGGAAAGGAAGGGTTGTCCTTTTATATTTTTATCTACTTTTAATATGTGAAGAATACCATATTCTTTTTCCAGGAACCAATAAAATGATTTACAAGTGGGATATGTTATTTAATGCACAATCTCAGGGTTTCACACCCACAAATCCTACTCCTCCATTAATTTTTTCCAAGATGGATATAAATTATAAGGTCTCTTATGAATAACAATATAGTTTACATGATTCCTATTATTATAGTTACTATAATTTAAATGGTGTGTCATTAGGGGACAACCAACATCTCCACAACCAGTGCTAGAATATAATCAGAATGAACTTGCATAACCAACACAACATCTACCAAAGTGGGTCTTAACATTTCAAAATGAGACTAGTGCATTATCAATGGATCCAAGAGATCCAAACATGATGAGGCCATAATATTTTTAGGGTGTTACACATTTGGCATAGTGGGCATTGGCAAAGAATCCATAAAATTTTCATAAAGCTTCTAAGCATCCTAAATGGTAGGTAACTATGGAAGAAGAAATTATTTCTCTATATAAAAAACACACTTTGGAATTGATCTTAATTCCAAATGGAATAAAAATAGTAAGGTGAAAGTGGTTGTACCACACTAACTATGAAATACATGGGTTTACTGATAAATACGAATCTCAACTTGTGGAAAAAGGATTTTCATAAGTTGAAGGTGCTAATTAGCATGAAATATTTTTTCCAGTTTCTAATATATATTCTATCAGGATATTACTCTCCTTGGATATAAAAAAGGATGGAAATTCCATTAGATGGAGGTCGAAAGTGTCTTTTTTGCATGTAGACTTGCATGAATAAATCTACATGTCCAAATACCCTAGGTCTATAAGTTATGAAAAATCTTAATTTGTATGTAGATTGAAAAATTACTTGTACTATTTTAAATAATATTGGTAAGAAAATATCGACATTTCCTTAATAAACTCTAGCTTCACACAAAGTCCCTCACACCCCACATTTTACACCAAGAAATTAGATAGGCAACTCCTAATTTTTGTTCTCTATGTTGATGTCTTATTAATCATAGGGAGTTCCACCAAGTAGATTCATGATTTGAAAGCCTAGTTAATGAATTATTTTGATATGTCTAACTTGGGATTGTTACATTTTTCCCATGGTCTTCATATTTCATAGTTTGAGACAAGAATTTTTATTAATTAAGTAAAATATTCTAAATACATACTCAACCACTTAAACATGAAATATTGTATGTCTGGATTGAATCCTTGTCATTCTATAGTTAAGATTTCTTCTCCTTCAGTTAATGGTACACTCTATAGGAAATTGGTGGTAATTATTCTATGCTTAACTCATACTCATCTTGATCTTTCATTTTTTATGAATATGGTATCACATTACTATCAATACCACCATAAAATCCACTTGAAATATACAAAACTCATTATAAGGTATCTTTTTGGTACTACTAATTATGGGATTGAATACAAGTCAAGAGGAAAAATCCCAATTTTTGGTCACACTTTTGGTGGAATGTAAGTGTTTTAGGCTACATAGATAGTGATTGGGTAGGAGATATAGATTATTCAAAGTCAACCACAAGATACATATATCATCTGGAGGTAGGTATCATGACTTGGTATTGTAAGAAGTAGACTACTATTTCTTTGTCTAATATAAAAGATAAGCATAAAAGAGCTATCATTACTTGTGATTCAATTTTTCCTTTCAAATTTGGATTTCCACAGACAACACCATGACACTTTAGTGTGATAATAAAAGTTATATCCACATTTATCATAACCCAATGGAACACCAATGCATAAATAAAATTGAGATATACATGCATAATATTTGGAAATTGATATAGGACAAGGTAGTTGATCTTAATTTTTCCCTAATAGATGCTTAGGTTATAGACATCTTCACAAAATAATTTTTTGGGGATTGACTTTTTTTATCTCAAGAAATATTTGGGAGTGAAGGAATGTGTCTTTAAGGGGGAATAGTTCAATGATTCCTTCTTCCTTCCCTTCATCAAATTAAATACTAAAAGGGGATGCTATTGTATTTAATTTCCCATACACTATTGTATGGTTTTAATATGCACTTGTAGTATTTATTTTTGATTCATGGGTATGCACAAATTGATGCATACTTATCCACAACCTATTATTAGAAAATATTATCAATTAAAAAAATAATTAATTGATTCATGGGTATGCAACTTAATAATATGTTGTCTTATTATAATTTTAACTACTCTCCAAAAACCTAACACTAATCCTAGCCTCCTCTCTTATCTATATAATAAAATATAGGTATAGTGTGTGTGGCACACTGTGTATGAGAGTTACTATTATATTGGTAGATTTAGGCTAATGCTCTTAATTAAAAAAGCTAGTTATACTACTTGGATTTTAAAAAATATATTTTATTTTTAAGCTTTAATATATTTATTTATGAATGTATTGTGGGTTTTAGTCTTATGGTTACTAACATGATTCTATACCATATCTAGATAATTTAATAATGATAATATATATTAGTAGCCAAATAATTATCTTGATGTGTTCAATTGTAGACAATATATATAACTACATTTTTTATTACAAATTTAAATTTCATTTAAATTAATTAATCTAACTTAAGGCTATGCATAGTTTGATCACTTGTAGATAATATACATTTCTATAATTTTTATGTATTAAGGATGTTAATATTATAACAAAATGAATGTAAGATAAAGGTTTACTTGGTTTTAACAAGACCCATAAAATGGATAGACCTTATAAAGTTTTGGTAGTATTCTATATGAAAGATAAGATTATTTTTATTAGTATGAAAAATTTATAATAAAATCAAAGTGGAATATATTGGACATATGAAATATTTAGAATTAGTGCAAATTATTTATAAAATAAAAAAATCATGTAATGGAATAAAATGTTTAGTGAATGCATCATAATTATTGAAACATAAAAATTTTAGTGTTTTAAGAGAATTGGTATCTCCATGTACTATGCAAATACAATAGAATATGATTTTTAGTTTATTGTGTGTTAAATCCATAAAATAGGAAAATGAAGTTAGGAGTCATGGTAGCCTTAGTGATAACATATGTGGCTATGACAAACAATATAGACACTAATTTATATTTATATAACCCTGAATTAAAATGCGAGTTTAATATTTAATGTCCAATAGGGATAATTTTATAGTTGTACCTATTGGATAGTGAATATGAAACCTTCAATTGGGTTGGGTTCATTGATTAATATTATACACATATTTACTTCACATACTATTTGACAATGCTATAATTCCTTGTTCAAACCTAATTTAGTGTGGTCAGCTTAAGATTATATAAATCTTGAGTCAATTTAATCTTGTATTGCACAATATACTTTTGTCTAATCATGACCTCTTTAATATTAATCCTTTGCCTAAGTTCACATTTATACCAATGTGAAATAATACATCCCTTGGTGGCCAAACTTAACATTTACCATACAAATAGACTCAAAATGACCCAATCACTTATTTAAAATTTTATTAATTGAACCATTTCTATTATAGGCATAAAAACATCATTTTTATGAAAAAATCCTTTATTCAAACCTCACATAAGCTCAATAATGAAGATTTTTATTTAGTCATTTGGTCAAATAATTAGACTTATTTAGATCATTAAAATATTTTGAATTTAACAAAATAAATGTATTAGAAAGTTTTTCCTTTGTCTACTCATAAAAACCCTCTCAAAATGTCATCTTTTCTTCCCCAAAGTGTCCTAAACTCTATATTCTTCACCCTGAAAAAACACATTTTTATCACTAAAAAAAACTTCTATATAAAAAAAACCAACAATTTTTCCATCTCCTCATACTTTCATATCGATATTTTTTCAATCACTTATTTTTGGGAATTTTCATGCACATCCAAACATGTGCACAAAAACTTAAAACCCACTACATCAACATATCATATAAATAAATTGCATACTCACCCAAGGCACAAGGATATTACCTAGTCATAAATAAGTTGGTTGCACAAAGATGTTATAAGTCTAATTACTAATTTGATGAAGTTGGAGAATAAACTATACTGATATATGCATGGATATAACATTACTTTCAACAAAGCTCACACTAACACTTATTTAACACATGAGAATATATTCATAAAACTAAATATAAAGAAATACAAAAATTGTTGTGATGAAAAAACACAAGAACACATAATTACTTGATAAATCTCCTGACCTTCTTCTCATTAAATTTCCCAATGTAGTAACACAAATTCCTATAAATTTGCCATGAATATAATAAATTAAATAAGTTTGACTCACTATTTTAGTAGCATAATGACACAAATTCTTCACCAACTCCAAAAATTAAGGTAGTATAATATTTTATAAGATTTAGACACATCTTGTACTTATAATTCAATAATATGTGGTTTAAAAAGTGCACAAAAACTTTTAATAAATAGTAGTGTTAAATTTATTTACATTAAATGGATTGAACTAACAATTCCCTATATCTTTGACACTATACTAGATTCACTCCAAATTTATTATTTATTAATATTATTGTGGTCAAATTTACTCTATTATCCAATACTATAGCCTTTCTTTTTGCACTCGAAAACTTTCATAACCTCCTCTCCAATACTAGTGCTCCTTATTTCATGCTGACCAATGTACCACCATTTTCACACTTTATGACTTGGTCAATATTTGGTTGAGTTCTCAAATTAATTTGGGTACATCTATGTGACCTCATCCTCATGATCCATTATATATTATGGGACTTAGCCAAAACTAGTTCCTTTTTCCTTGTTATGTGCCTTGCACACTTAAACCTACATAAGAAAATTATAAAACATGTGCATCCATTGCACCATTTGATATTATTTTACATAGTTTTACAACTCTATACTTGTCCAAAATTTTGGGTTAAAATCACCCCACTCTAACTCAATTTTTCATCCCTAAAAAAAACTTCCAAAGTTGCTTACACTATTAAAAATTTGGGCCCATCCTTTGGACCTCTTTTTCAACCCCATTCCATGTAGAAATCAAGGATTTAATTAATTATATTTAAGCTTTTAGCACTATAGGGTTCTCCCAAATTTCACACATATTTGATGTGTCCTTTATTATTTATGGTGTTATCTGATCTAAAAGCTCCTAGATAGTATTCTCCCCACCCACTAATTTGGGTTATTTTATTAAAAACTATTCTCCATTTTCCTATGCTTTTATTCTATTTTTTATCCTAAGTATTTTGTATATTTGAGTATTTTAATCCTCTTTGACCAATATTTCATTTGGATGAATTGTGATTTTATTAAAATATGCTTTTGATTACCATCGATAAACCACACATTAATTATAAGTGTTTTTCATGCAAAGTCTAAGAACACATTGTTTTCTATTTCCATTTTTTCTCAAAGCTCAGGAATTTTTTTTTATGTTTGTAATTATTCATCAACTTCTAGTGATTTATTTAATTTTTTTGTTTTCACTTATTCATTTAAAATCTTGTTATTTCCACTTTTCTTTTTTATGTGGTTGATAATTATTTTAATTTTTTCAATGTTTGATTGACCATCCATGTCATTTCCAAATTCTAATTTTGGATATTATTAGTTGATCCACATGAATATTGTTTAAATATTTCATTCCATCACTATAATTTTGTGATCTATATTCATGCACATCTTTTCATTATCTTCAAACTTATTTCTCTTGTTCTTCAAGGAAGTGTTTCTCAAAATAATTTGTGTGAATAATTTATCCACTAGCCATACCAATGCATCCTAATTGAGCCTCAATCATTTTTTTAGGGTTTATGTGCAATGTTGTTCTTTCACCATCCATCATATATAGATTCTCCCTAGTGATGTTATTTTTGGTAACTCAAATTATGGCTCATATAAGTGTGTATCCATTATGAAATATATTTTATTCTTACTTAGTTCAAAATGCAGTGTTTTCATGTAGTTAATTCCATGTGAATAATTCTCCAATAGATATATTTTATTAAAATTTCTCCTATATCGAAGGTTCTTCCTCAACCTCAACTTATTATTCTATCAGTACAATTTTTTTGAATAAAAAATGGAGTGCATATGCTATAAATCCTATGGATAGGTTGGTACATGTGTAATATCATTAGATTTTATTTTGATGTGTCAATTTCAACAAAATCTTGCTCTTTTTCCATGAACACATCTCAATCCTTTATCTCTTATTTTCCTCCTTTCTATTTTTGAAATCCTTCCCCTTTCCCTATTATACTTCATTTTCCTTTCCCACTTGTTCACCATCCCCATATTTATTTACTTCTTCTTATTCTTCTCCTTTTATTTTCAACTCTTGTTCAGACTCTACAAGTTCTCCTTCAAATTCAACCTTCTCCTTAGCATTCAATAATTCATCATTTGTTTATACAAACATATACACATATATTGGATCATCTTATAGTTTAATCTCTCCCTCATAATTACCTTATAATTTAGACATCTCCCCATAATCATTTCACAACAACATCCAATGTATCATGCTTAAGTACCTATATCTTTATTATTTTTGGGAGATGCATAGTGTGATCTTTTGTTAATTTTTATTTTGATTGTAGTGAAATAGGTAGTTGTGTGGATTAAGGTGTAGGATATTTTGGTGGATATGGTGGATTTTATGGAGGATAATTTAGTGGAGAAGATGGACATGATGGAGGTTTATCTATGGAGAAGGTGAAGGTGATGAAGCTTTTTTTATGGATAAGGTAGAGGTGATGGAGACTTATTTTGTGGAGTTGGGTCATGCTTTAGTGTTGGGGGTGGTACCTTATTTTATAAGTGACTTATGTTTTAGTGTGGATGGATTTATATTATCAAGTTAACATGTTTTATTTATCATAATATAAAATTATGTGATTTGAGTCTTCCACTTCATCTTATACCTCCACCTTAAATATCACATGCTTCCTCCCTTGGGGTTTTCTTGTCATCCTGCTAGATGAAGCTTTAGACTATGGATTTCTAGGTTTTGCATTTTTTCTTTTGTAACTATAAGGAATTAAACATCCAAAAATTTATCATCAACCATATCAACATAAGGGTTATTTTTAGCTTACAAATCTTCATCTTTCTCTTTATTGGTTTGATGCCTACATTTTTTTATTTTTGGGATTTAGTGCATAGTAAATTTCACACAAGTGATTTCATGATATCTCAACTATCTTGGGGAAAATTATGTTTGTGTCATCATTTTACTTAGTCTCATAACTTAACTTCATCCTCACTAGATGTAATACTCTCAATGGAAATATGTCTCCATCAATTTGAGCTACATTCACCTTTTTCCCTTGCAGATTTGGTACCTTTTGTGCCATAATTTCAAAATTGGAAATTTGAACCACATGATTTAATTATTAATATGTATCTTATAAAGTGAATGGTTTCTCATGAAAATAAAATATGCATAGTCCTTGTAATCCTATGGAAATGTCCTTGGGATGTGTTAATCATCCCAAAAATATTGAATCATGTTTTAAATCCATATTTCCATCTTAATTTTATAATAATTATTGAAGGCACCAATGACAAAAAGGTTGTTTTATCCTTTGGATGGTAATTTGAGACACAAAGGGTGAAACTAAATATAGTTTTTGTATCCATTAATGATACTAATCTCATATAAAATTAATAAAATTAAACTTTTTCCCCACCTCAAAATTTCAAAAATATTTTTGGATTTCTCCATGCCTTCAATAATTGCATAAAAAATAAATTTATAAAATTTAAATTATATACCTTTTTTACCCATTAAATGTTGAATGAAAATATATTGCTTGATTATATTATCACACTTGTTACACCTTCCTATCCTGCACAATTTTATGTTGACCAAATGCGTAACTACATGAGTGGTGTGATCAACCTTTCTTTCCATTGGGAAATTAAATTTATATTTTTTTTATATTTCATAAATTTTTCCATACTTTATAATTCCTTAGTATTCACTAATGTGACTCTTCTATCATTTTTAGATAAATGTAATTCTATGGATTTGTTGATGTGCATTAGAGATAACTTCACATGTTTCCCTACGAAATATAATTTATCCTTATGGATGCATGATATGTAGAACATAACTAACTTCACTGAATTAAGAAAATATGAAATCTTAAACAACTACATAATGTTTTATTTTTGACATGACACTTTTACACATGAATTTGATATCATGGTTTCATCATCAACCACCTTTATGCTTTTCAATATATAGTCACTCTTCAAATCCTATTTATTTTTCAATATTTAGTGGTTTTAATCCTATATCTTAAATTTCATGACATTTTAATCCAATTATTATCTATGCATATAAGATTTTAAAAATTTTATCCCTACAATTTTTGTTGGTGCCTCTTCAAATTTCCTTTATAGTTCATGTTCAGTGATTTCTTTGACGAGGATTAATTCTCACCTAGATGGTTTGAAAAATGTGCATGATTTTTAATATGAGATGATTTTGGGCATACCAACCTAATATCCTTATTTTTCACCAATATTGAGGTTTTAAACCCCCTTTGGCACACCCTTGGGCTATTAATTATTCTGTAGCCCCTAATGTTTTAGTGTTGTTGAAACCCTTCTATCAAAACTCTAAATTTTTGACTCAGATCTAATATTTGTTGAGCTTTAACAATGGATGCCTTACTTTACAACCTTAAATCCTTGTAATTTCATCTTTTCCTTAGTTCTTTCACTTTAATTTAATTTGAAACTTCATTATAATCATTTGATTATTTGAATTCTAGTTTTAAATACCTTAAATTCCTTGAATGTTGTTTAAACTTTATTTTCTTATCTATTTCTAATCGCTCTAAATTATTTGGCTCTAAATATATTTAATAGAGTACCTGCCAATATTTGAATTTATATAATGGTGTAAGTCATACTGATAGATAGACATTATTGTCACTTATGTACATTTTAATTTGCTTTTGGTGATCTCATACTATGTGCTAATACCTTTAGGTGAGATATATGCATTTATTATTTCCTATGCTCTTGGGCATAACACATATCCCATTTTATTTGCTCTCCCTTACCCCATAGACCTCACATATTCAAATACTTTATCAAAATTTTACACATGTCTACTAGTTTTTATTTTTGTCTTTTAGTGCTTGTTTTAGACTTTACTCAACCTATCCCACACTAAATATATGATTGGTTCTCTAGTGAATCAAATTCATTAATTTTTTTTTGTTAATATATGGTTATGTACAGTTTTATTTATTTCATTTACTTGTGTGTGCCCTAGTGGTACCTTTTGGATTTGACAAATAACATTTTTATTATATGTGTTAAAGGATAATTACTTGTGTAAAATCATATGTGATGATGAATGGTGTTATTTTTGAATTGAATTTTTACACACACATCTAATTGGCATAAAATAGTACTAGAGAGAAACTTTATAATAAAAAAGGCACAACATCCTCCCAAAGAAACTCAGATGCCTATTATAAGGATCTGAATTAAATTCCTCTCAACATGTTTTACCAGCCTTAAAAAGTTGTGTTCCTTATTAGTAATCCTAACGGTGTAGCGAGCAAAAATATTTATGTTTATTTATAGAAAACAACAACAAACTAATACAAAAGTGACCTAGAAACATGAAAGTAAAATATTACGATAAACACTTTATTTTTGAATGGATAATTATATATTATATATGATATGGATTTTACCTAATTAAATTTAAATTATCAAGGAGAATTTCACCATCAGATGTGCAAAACTTTCACGTGCCAGTCTCTATGTTATCATGAATAGCATAAGGTCCCATCTAGAGAATTTGGAGTTTTCCTAAAATTTTAGCATAATTTGAATCATAAATTGACACGTGAAACATTTTATAAATTTTTTCCATTGATAGGTTTATCATTCCATAAATTTTGTCTCACCTTCTCCACATATTATCTCCATCAAACAATGATTTACTACTCATCAAGCTTCATAAGTTCCTACAAACATGCATCCAATGACTCTATCATCGAGTCATTTGATGCATGCAATGCACAAGGAATGAACAAAAAATTTCATTTTAGAACATATTACTTTACAAATGGCATATAATTGTTCACCCCTTATTAAGTGGTCCTTTTTTCCTATAAAAATATAAAAAGTTTGTCATCCCAGTCATTGTGCCCCATGTCACAAATATTTGTCAATTTTTGATCAATAATCTTATTAAAAGATTCAATTGTACCATTTTCATGGTGGTGGTATGGTGTGGTTTTATGGTGTACCACCATGAATTATTACATAAAAATTCACATATTATTATTCAAAAATTGATCCCCTTGATCATTGGTCACACTCAAAGGGCACCAATACCTAATAATGATACTTTCCCAAAGGAAGCACTCCACCATGGTTGCATTAAATTTTTTCGTTAGCATCACTTATAATCTTCATGTTAAATATTTTTTAGTGGTGATGATATAACATACAACCATAATACATGAGGTTTGGGAGATGGATCTGATAAAATATATTTCCCATTTATCAGATGAATCATTTGTAGCGATAAGAATCAATGACATTTCATCTTAGTGGTTGGGTTTATTGATTATTTGATGCATGTCACATTTCTTTAAATATTCCATTACATAATTTAATAATTTAAGCCCTTAAATAAAATATAATGAGATATTACATGTGGTGGCCTCTCTTCCATAGTGGCAAGTCACAACCCATTGGTTCCCTTTATATGAAACTTGCGCATGCTCATTATCCAACACACACTGATGTAGAACCTCATTGCAACCCATATTTTACAATTACCCACAAATTGGATGATAGGGAATGATATATATTTATAGTTACTTATTTTAATTTGACATCAACATACTAGGGGAAATAACTCATGTAAGAAATTCTCTATTTTTACCTAGGTATTTAAGAAAGCATTACACTTTATATAGTTTGGCATATGCCATGCCTTCCTCTAGGTTATGTGTATCTTCTCCTAAGGTTATTCAAGATAAATGAATAGTGATTTTGTTTTCCATGCTACAATATGATTGAGAATTAAAATTGTTGAAATATCATAATCCACCTAAGAATTGTTCCATGTAAATCACACTTGTTTACAATATACTTGAGCACTTATTGGTTTGTGAAAACATAAATGATGTGACAATTAGATATTGGAAAAAATTATAAAGATTGTAGAGAATTGTTAAATATTCCCTCTCAATCAATGTGCATTTATATTCAACTAAGGTAACCTTACAACTAGTAAAATAAATAGGATGATCAGCCTTATCATCCCCTAGTTATGTTAAAATAACACCGGTATCCATTTTTGATACATCAACATGGACATGAAATGGGTTATTCTAGTTCATAAATTGTAGAAGTGGCACACTTTTGAATTTATCCTTTAGGGTGTCAAATTATTATTTTTATTTTTATATCCAAATTAATGTTCCATCCTTAAGGATAATTTATTATAATGGATTTTTAATTTTTCAATAGTTCTTGATGAACCTAAAATGGTAGCATGTCTGACCTAGAAATGTGTGCACACCCATTTGTGTGGTTAGTGATTTCAATTACAAAATAATATCCATCTTGTCTAGATCTGAAAGAATTATCTCTTTATAAATGGCATGACCAAATAGAGTTATATGAGGCATTGTAAAGATACACTTATTCAAATTAAGAGAGATCTATAACCTTCGACATCACTCAAGCACAAAGCACAAGTTTTCATGGTGATATTTAACCAAACCATAGACCATATAGTCTTCATTGTATACTTGGATAAATAAAATAATGAAATATTTAAATACAACCACAATGACACAAGAGAAAACAAATAGCATGTTATTTATCCCAAAATTAATTGCATTGTATGCAAAGGAAATCCATTCTATCATGAACTTCATATTTGGTTTCTTCTCTTCCACAATTTGAACCTAACGACACTCAAAGAACACATCAATGAAATTATATATTCATAGCCCAAAAATCTTTCTAATATGTCTTTAGTGAATGGAGTTGGAAAGGGTTCAATGACATACATGATACTAAGTAACCAAAATTCAACATATATTTGAATGCATATATCCTTTTTTAATGCTTTTCTGTATGGGGCTTACCCACTTGGATTATTCACTTGGAAAAATGAATCCAACAACCAACATGTTATTTATATCATCCTTCACTTTTACATGTAGATTAAGATTCATCCTATGCAAAATCATTTTCATAGGTCTTACACCCTGAATGAAAATTATTTTAATTTTTACCAAAGAGGGATGCACAAACTTCATCTAATTATAAATGTGTGGAAAAATGTCTTGATACTCATGAAATAATTTTATTTTTTCTAGTTATTCATTAGACTAGTAATCTCCCATAGCTATGATATTTAAATCTTATTATAATAAAATTTGGCCTTTATCATATTAATGGGGCCGTGGTAATAGTTTTGTTATTCCCCTTGTGAGTCTACAAACCCATGTTTTCTATATGAATTTTCTACCCTTAAGTTTTTTGCAACATCTCTGGGTTACATTTCATCCACCTTGTGCACCATATATTATTTTTAAAACTTGTATTACTAGTTAATCTCTATCAACAAATCATTGTCATTTTAACTAGAGTCACTATTCACACTTTACTCCTCAAATTATTTTATAAGTGTAAACCCATTTTCACTCTACATTATTTTGATGCATCCTCCATGATGGCATAATCTAAAATAATGACCCTACATATCCAAAACAAAGGTGGATAGATCTTGGGATTGGGAGTAGAAAAGGAAAAGATGTGAATAAAGGTAGTCTTCAAATCCCCAAATCAAAATTATCCCAATGCATCTCATAGATGATGTACCATGTGCGAGCCCATGTCATCAATGTTTGATAAAACTCATGAATCCATAATAATTTAAGTAGTTAATGTAAACTCCTTGACCATGATTTTTGGTAGTGTTGAAGATGTATTTTAGGGTAATATTGTCTTTAATAGCTAAGTATTACTTGTTTGTTATTACCACATTGAAATTTAGAGCATATGTAATTTTTTATGTAAGCCTATCTTAATAATTTTGGCTTATACATCACCCACCAATACATGAATGTAATATTAAATTTTTACATTAAATTAGTTAAGAGATGTTTCTCCTTTGGGACACATTCTTCCAGTTCATTAAAAAATGTGGTGAGGTTCTCATATCCTTCATATCATGGAAATGAAACAAATTTTCTTGTATTGAGGAAGATTACCCCATTAATTCTAGAAGTGACATGTGAAACTAAGATCTTGGTTATAGAAGTGTAACCAAAATTTCCCTTGTTACACCTTAAATTTTATTATGACATAGGTTTTATATAATGTGAATTTATGGCACCACACTTTCACCCCATTACTTCATAGGATTCATGCACCCATTGATCATAGGTGACACTAGTTGTATAAGAAATAAGGTCTACATATTTCTAAATCAAAATTCCTTTGCTATTAACATCTAGATACTCAGCACCTTGTGTAGTGATGTTCTAGATACAATTTAATTACTCATTCATATATACATTTTTGACATAAGATGGTCCATGGTTATTATCATTAGTAATAACTACACAACACTCGTCATTTTTAAAGATCATGTAACACTTTGTGAAGTGCATATCTACATTATTTTCATAGTGCCATGGCCTAAAAAAAATTCTATAATTTTAAATATGAGCTAACTTAATGAATTCACACTATTCAATTAAATTCAATCCCATTATGTTGATAAAAACATTCTTTAGTATTTCTAAGGATTGCATGTAGTTTTATTTTCCCATAAATAAGACATGAAGTGAGGGCATCAGTGTGGAACTTAACATATTATACCAAGTATCCTATGTGAGAATTTTTACCTTAGCCCCTATATTAATGATAATATCACACACCAACCAACCATATATTTTTTCATCAATAAAAAATTATTGGTCATATCTAGTGTTCTACATATTTTTTACTTCATGCTCTCATACTAAGAGTGGCACAAGTACCTTAGTTATTCCTATTGATTTCTCCTAAAACTATTTATTTATCATGGGTAGCATTACTTTTGAGCGTGAAAGGTTTATGATATCAAAAATGTCATTCCATACATCCACTTATTTATTTTTATAATGGAACACTTCCCTAGCCTTGGCATCTAAATTTTGAGCATGTTGGTGCTCGCCCTATAGGTTATAGATAAAACCCATGGCCTACTATAGTATATCATTCTATCAAAACCCATATATAAAGTTGGTGGATGGATATAGATGGTGCACCTTTTCTTCCATCCTAGGTTCATGTCATAGTCAAACACATTTTTATTGGTGTTTCTAATAAAAATCAAATAATCAATTAAACTAATGCAACAAGAACTTGCTTACAACCTGACATACTCAACTAAGGGGTGGCCATTTTATTTATTGATAATGTTACTTCACTAATTATAAAATTGGAGGTGTATTTTTGTCATGATTTGATATTGTATGTGTAACACTAGTCACTTTTGAGAGAGAGTGTACTAAGAGTTATGCATAGGGAAACACACTTGCATAATTTAAATGACAAAAAAGTAAATCACACTTTTGTAATGTAAATTTTAAGATATTAATTATTGGAACTGATTCATTAATTTATATTTGGAATCTTACTAAATAAATTGAGTGTACATACATGAATTTTGAATAGACGTACCCAAAATCCTATTGCATATACTAAAATAAAGTATGAATTCAAAATATGCATACTTTTCAAAAATGAAATATGAATGGTCACACAACATAATTAAATGAAACTAATTGATGGATGGTATTTTCACAATAATTTATTACAAGTAGACCCTCCTAAATTGGACTTATGTTCCGAACCCTTTATTTTCTATAGTTGTGATATTTTAAATCACTTTGATTGCATAATGATTATATAGCAATCTAAAGATTACTAAAATAGAGTTATAAAAAAATTGTAGCAATTATAATCTCTCTATCATCCAATTATATTCCAATGTTCATCATGCTATCCCCCTCTTACATAGAGAAGGAAATCATTTATTCTAATGTTTACAATATCAAAGGTTACAATATAATATACAAACTACATACTAGAAATGATAAAAGGTAAGAAACAAAAAAAAATAACACATTTTATTATTTTAATTGTTCAAAAGGGATGGTCTAAAGGGTAAAAAATAAGTATTGATCAATATAAAACTAACTTCTCATTTCCATATAAATTAGTAACCATTTCATTACTAAAACCCTAGAAGAGATTAAATTAAATATGTTAAATAACCATGACAAGCCCCAAAAATGTATCTACAATCATTGTTATGGATGAGTCACCCAGTTTCTATGGGTGACTTGCCTAGTTACTATGAGTGTGTTATGAATTCTATAGCTGATGCGATGGGTGATGCATAATATATTAATTCTAGTTTCTAAAGGTGTCTATTTATTTAGATTTACTTTTAAGATCTACATTTTTTGATTAGTAATAAAGACAAAAATAACTAAAATGATAAATAATGCTATTTTATCCATAAATAAAGAGTTTAAACAAAAGAAATCACATATATCAACAACATATTCATTAGATTCTATTATGGGGGGGGGGAGGATGTAAAGAGTTAACATTAATACACAAAGTGTTGGATATGTGAGGTCAAAAAGGAAAGTTTAAAAGTTGGGTCAATTTTAGAGCTCATAACACCCTGGAATTAACTAATTTATAATCCTCAAGCAACTAAAATATCATCATACATCTAATATATAGTTATCTAAGATAAAATGGTTTAGTTAATCCTTCACATTATTTTTGATAAAATACATGATTCCTTTTTATTCTCTTATATATTTTAATCTCAAAAACTTCGTCAATATGTTCCCTCCCTATCAAATCAGGAATAAGGAACTATAAAATTAGAAGGTCAAAGGTTATGTCTAGCCAACTCAATATTTGTCTCATTATTGCATTAAAATTATTAGAGACTCTCTAAAGTGGTGCATTTAAATTATGCCTTAAGAAGGGTTATTTCATATAAATTTTAAGGGTGAGCTAATTCCATCTTAATATGCAAGAGTTAAAGGTTTATTGTAAAATCTAACCCAAAAGTGTCAAATATTAGGGTTGGGCCTACACTTATTCTCTTTAAAATTTCATAACCATGTCCCTATTTCTCATCAATTTCACCCATTCTTACACTATCTTGGTTGGGTTGGAGACTTATTATCTCACCATTAGTCTAGTACTCTTTTCATTTTCATGATATAATTATATTTCCTTGCCTCTCTTCTATTTATTATTTAGACATGAAGAGAAAGACTTAAACAACACATATCCCACATAAAGATTTAGATTCCAATCAAGGTCAAATGTGATGAAATAGTCATGTAGAAATAACTCAGAAGTGTAGTTTAGTAACTCAATATTATTAGTAACATAAATACTAAGTAAAAATATTTCACATTGGTTTAAACTATGTGACTCTCAGAAAGTGGACCTATGAAAAACTATGATGATGGAGGTTACTACCTCAGGTAGTGCCTTTGGGACCTAGAAATTGGTGGGCAAGGATCCTTTCAAGGGATGGAAAGAGGTGTTCACTGGGAAGAAGTCTCTTTCCCATAAAGGTGCATCGAGGGTCCCCATCCAAAAGGAATCAGTGGAAGGAATGGCTTTAGATATTCTTGATGACTTGGTTGAGGAAATAGTGGAAGCCATGGATCTTGTCCTGGTCGGTAAGTTTTTCTCCCTTCATCCTAATATTGAGATGGTGAGGAAGTGGGTGACTAATCGGTGGAGAATCAAAGGTAGTGTGTCAGTCATCACTATTGCAAGAGAGTTATCTTATTTAAATTTATGAATAGGGAGGATATGTTAGCTATTCTAGCAGGAGGGCCATGGCTTTATGGCACCCATTCACTTGCTCTATGCTCTTGAAAACTTGGTTTTGATCCCATCATGGATCTAAATTGGTCTATCCCCATTTGGGTGAGGCTCTTAGGGTTTCCCTTGGAATTTTGGGATGAAAAGATATTTTTTGCTATTGGTAATACTTTTGGTCAGTATGTGACTTCGGATAACACCACTAGAATTAAGTCCTATTGTGTTTATGCTCATTTTTGTGTTAATGTGGAGATACACCGAACCCTTCCCATGTCCATAGAATTAAACTCCAAATATGGGATTTGGACCCAACTGATTCTCTATGAGAATGCTACTACTTTCTATCAGATTTGTAAGAAGAAAGGCCATTTAATGACCCATTATAAGGTGAAGCAAATGGGAGGAAATTTTAAACTTAACCATGAAGTTGAAGATAACTCACCCAAAGATGACACCCCTATTTATCATGGAATGGGGTTAATGAGGAAAATGATATCATAAAAGATTATTCTAAGAAGGATATGGAGAAAGGTTATCAAAATCCTGATACAGATAACTACCAGCACCTTATTCAATAGAAAACTCAAATTGAAGAGGGTGAGATTCATTTCTAGTTGGTAGAGGCTGATATTGAAGGCGATGAGGCCTTGGCTTCTATTGGACAAAGGGCCCATCTCCCAAATTTGAGTTGCAATTCTAGGGTTTTGATCTCCTAAACATCCCCTAAGTAGAATCCCTCTCCTATAACCATAATTAAATTCATATAGGAGGATTTTCTTGTTGATCAGGTAGCTATTCCTTCATTGACCTCTAAAATTAGTTTGAGTGGTAGTGGTAACAACCATGAGGATTGGATTACCCCTAAGAAAAAGAACTAAAGGGATAAAAAGTCTATGGATGTTGGAATAGACTCTAAACAAAGAAGACCAAATCTCAGAGAAACAAGGCAAAGAGCGATTGCCAGTGGTAAGCAAAAAACACTAGAGATCTAATCTCATAAACCTTCCCAATGAGAATCTTGTCTTGAAACTTGAGGGGCTTCAATAGTCCCACCAAATAGTTTGAAGTGAAAAACTATATTCTAGACAATAAGTTAGATATTTTGTTACTTCAGGAAGTTAAGATGAATGAAGAGAGATTTAAGAGGATAGCTGATTATATATGGCCCAAGGCTAATTTCTATATTAACCTAGCTATGGGAGCCTCTGGAGGGATTGTCACTATGTGAAATGATGCAAAAATCTAGGGCTCACTTATTGTTTCTAGCAAGCACTTTCTAGTTAACTTCTCTCTACCTTATTTAAATTGGTCATTAATAAATATTTATGCTCCAAACACTAGAGCCCTGAGGAATACGTTGTGGATGGACTTGTGTAATACTCTTTCCACTTCCCCTCATTCTCGTTGGATGTTGGCTGGGAATTTTAATACTCCCTTATATCCTTCTAAGAAATTTGGGGGTATTCTTGATTATACTGATAGCATGTTTGACTTCGTAGATTTTATCAATTCCTTTAGGTTGTTGGATATAGAGTTGTAGAATTAGAATTTCACCTGGTCTAACAGAAGAAGAGGAAATTAAATGATTCAAGTAAAATTGGATAGAGTTCTTATTTCTAGCAATTGGGATAATCATCATAATATGAGTCTAAAGGCTCTTTATAGAACCATGTCTGATCATAGTCCTATTCTCTTTAGTTAGAAGGAACATTGTAAGTGTGGTCCTTTCCCTTTTAGATTTGAAGCTATGTGGATTAAACATAAATATTTTAGAAACCTTATGGCTCAATGGTGGAAAATTCCCATTCAAGGTACTCCTGTGTTTAGGTTGGTCACAAAGCTCCTTCACATTAAATAAGAAGTTCATGGGTGGAACATATATAGCTTTGGCAATGTGTTTAGATAGAAAACAAATATCTGTGGAAGATTAGCTAATCTTCAACAACTTATGGCTCAAGGAGATGTTACTGATGACATTGTACAGGAGGAATGTGATCTAATTTCTAATTGGAAGAATCTTATGAGCAAAGAAGAGAGTTTTTGGAAATAGAAGTCCAGGGTTCAGTGGCTCAAAAAAAGTGATATGTATAATACCTTTTTTCATCTTTCAGCCATCAAACATAGGAAGGCTAATTTTATCTCTAAATTATGTCTAGAAAATGGCAATACTATCACTAAGGACAATGAGATTGGGGACCAATCTGTGTTATTTTTCTAGAATTTGATGTCAAAGCAAACTAATAATGCTAACAATAGAGGGATTAATGGCTAGTTTATTGGTAAGATCCCCTATTTGATTACTAAATAAGACAACTTTGAAATTATAAAACCTATTTCTGCGAAGGAGGTTCATGGTATCTTATTTTCTATGGGTCTTTTCAAAGCCCTTGGCCTTGATGGCTTTCCTCCAATTTTATTTTAGGAATATTGGGATATTGTGGGTGTTGATGTCACTACTGCTACGAGGGACTTTTTTAGAATTGGTAAAATTCTAAAGGAAATTAACAATACTTTTATTATTCTTGTCCCTAAAAAGCTAAAGCCTATGCATCTCTTTGATTTTATACGCATTAGCTTATGTAATACCATCTATAATCTATGCACTAAATTGATTATTTTGAGGTTTCAACATTTTTTGGATAGAATTATTTCCCCTTCTCAAAAACACTTTGTCCCTAGTTAACAAATTCTTGATGTTGTGATCTCCATTCATGAAACTATCCACTCTATGGACAATAGTAGAATCCATGGCATGGTTCTAAAGTTAGATATCTCCAAGGCCTATGATAGATTTTCATGGAAATTCTTGTTTGAAGTCATTAAAAAGTTTGTTTTTAATGATAAAATATCCCTTCTTATTAGGGAGGTTGTTTCCACTACTAAATTCTCTATTCTGGTCAATGGCATCCCTAGGGGTTTTTTCTCTTCCTCGAGGGGGATTAGATAGGGGGATCCTCTTTCACCATAATTATTTATCATGATGGCTAAGGCCATTAGGAGATATGTTCACTTTAAGATTACCTCCAAAGAGATTGTGGGTATTAAACCCACTTCTTCCCTTCCCTCTATGTCTGTGCAATAGTTTGTGGATGATACCATCCTCTTTGGTATCTTTTCTGTGGTCAAAGCTCATAGTTGAAAGAATATTTTAAATGACTATGACAAAGCCTCTGGTCAAAACATAAACTTTTAGAAGAGCAATGTGTATTTTTTTAATACTTCGACTGATCTCCAGTGAAAAATAATTAATATTATTGGTTATGCTAAAGTTGATCTTCCTATCATTTACCTTAACCTCCACCTTATAGTCAAAGAGGTGTCTCAAGGATTTTGAAATGGAATTATAGAAAGAACTCAGAATAAGTTGGTTGGTTGGAAGGATAAATTACTCAGTAGTGATGGCAAGCTTCAGCTTCTACATGCTTCTTTGCAAGGTATTCTTACTTACTTCCTGTCTTTTTTAAAAATGCCTAGGTTTCTTACTAAAAAATTAGAGTAGATTCAAAGAAAATTCTTATGGACCAGGGTGGAAGACAAATAGAAAATGTCTTTGGTTAGTTGGGAGAGAATGTTTCTTCCCAAATCTCATGGAGGTCTTAACATTAGATCTATCAGGAATATGAATAAATCCCTCCTTTCCAAAATAAACTAGAATTTTATCCACAACCATAAGTGGGGGGACATTATGCAAGCTAAGTATCTTCATGGAATTGACCACTTTAGTTTTCTCCATCAGGAAGGGCTCCCCTAGGGATCTATTATCTAGAACAAAATGTTGAAGTCTAGAAGTCTTCTCAAGCATGGGCTTAGATGGAAACTAGGGAATGGTAATTATGTTAACTTATGGGAAGACATTTGGTTGAATGATAAGGCCCTAGTTACTCAAGGTGATTATGAAGGTATTGCTAGCATTGCTACATAGTTTTTTGGGGATGAATTTTGTCATTATATTCATAATAATAATGGTATTAGGAGTAGGAAAAATCTCTTGGATTTCTGTACCCATCATGATGATCTCTCTCCTAGGTTGCGGTCTATCCAACATTTGATGTTAGGGGTCAGAATCCCTCTTTTTCCTAGGGAAGATGAGCTATATTAGTGGCCAAATAAGAAAGGTCAATTTTTTGTTAAGTCTGCTTACCACTTATTGATCCTTGATGTGCATAAAAATGAGATTTGGGGGAAAGTTTGGAATCATAAACTTATCCCTAAAATTAATATGTTTTAGTGGGCTACTATTTATAACAAAATCCTAACTCAAGATAACTTACAGAGGAGGGGATTCACCATGGTCAACAGGTGCTTTCTATGCTTTGAGAAGGAGGAAACTATCTCTCATTTAATTCTCCACTATAATTTTGCCAGGGAAATTTGGAATATTATTTTAAGGAATTTTGGCATTCAATGGGTTTGTAATTTTGATATTAGGGAAGTCATTACCAACTAGTGTCCTACCTTCTCTTATCCATGGCTTATTGAGCTTTGGAACCAAAGTCTACCCTATCTTGGTTGGACTTTATGGAAAGAATGTAATAATAGAATTTTTAGGGATGATGCTAGGGATACTTCTCATGTTCTTCATTCCTTTTCTAAGAGCCTCATGGAAAGTGTGACCAATTCTCATGTCAAAACTATGGAAAAACTTCTTTCTCAAGAAGAGGAGAAAATTTTGACTAATTAGAGAATTCTAAACCAAATCCTGACTCATAATAATTCCAAATAGTTGTAGAGATTAAATACTAGATGGATTCCCTCAAAGCCTTATTGGCTCAAACTAAATTTTGATGGGGCATCTAAGGTGGATGGTAAGGTTAGTAGTGGTGGGATTATCAGGGATGACAAAGGGTGAATTATTGTTATCTATACTGGTGGGATAAGATTTCATATCAATAATTATGCTGCAGCCTCTACTCTTAAATGGAGGGTGAGATTGGCTATTTCACTTGATGTTAGGCAATTGCATATTTAGGTGGATTCCAAACTTATTATTGATTCTATTACTAACATGTTGACTTGTGGCTATAAACTAAAAGACATTATAGTGGATATATAGATCCTTCTATAGTGGATACCTAGAGTTGATATCTCTCATATATATAGAGAAGGCAATGGGGTTGCAGATGCTCTTGCAGACCTTTGTCAACAATTTTCAAATTGGCATTGTTGGCACCAAATTAATAACATCCCTTTAAACATAAGGGACTTAATTTTAAAGGATATGATGTGTAAATGATGACTCATTATCTTAGGAAAGACAATTTATTATGTCAATTTTATTGGAAGATGCTGACATGTATCTCAAAGTACATGTTTTTTGTACTTTGATTGCTCAATGTCATCTCTACTTTATTACTCCCTTGTGTTAAGGTGTGTTGCTTATCTGCTAATTATAGAGAATTCCTTATAATCATGTTTGAGCATGGGAAGTGTAGGCTTCAATTGGTCCTTTGAAAGGTGACTCTCATTAATGATAATATGTACAGACTTCTTATCATAATTCCTTGTCAAACTGTTAATCTCACCTTTCACAATAACTCTATGAATTTCTAGTTTTGGGGATTCTATGTATTTGTTTAGAAGGCTATAATGGGAGGAGATAGGATTCAAATGGAGCTAATTTCCTATTGAAAGTTTAAGGACAATGCTATGGTCTAGCACTAGTGTAAGGAAGATTGTATCATCCCTTTTTTGGAATGGCTTAATGGCTATGATGAAAATCTGTCTGAGCAATTTAATTGGTCTTGGCATAACTGTAGAGTCACTATTGGGAGAATCGGGTTTGAGGTTTCTAAGAAATTTATTTCTATGGTGATTGGCCTATCAACTAAGGGGACCAAGCTTCAAAGGAAAGTGAAAGTGGTGGACCATTCTAACCTGAAGTTATTCCTTGGGGAAGGTGAAGAACTAGTTCCTTATCAGGGAGGATTTGAACGGGCCAAGTTTCTAGAGCCATGGGATGAAATATGTTTCCTCCTCATGAAATAATTCATGCTAGAAGGGTGGTTTAATAGGTTCTATAATTATCATCTTCCTTTATTGAATCATTTTAGGTGTAATGCTCATATTAGCTTCCCATTCTATCTATTGTCTTCCCTTGAGCATTCAATTTTTGGGGTTAAAGCTAAGTTGGATAAGAAACCCTCCAAGAAACCCATTACCCTACACCAGGTTCTTATTATCTACTTATATAATTACCACCTTGATATTGAGCTATCTAAGCCTATCCAAACTCATAGCAGTGAAATTTCTGCCAGCCCTGATGATACTACCATATCTGAAGAGCCTTGCCCTTCCATGCTTCTCATAAGAATGAAAGGGGTTTCCTTTTATTTGTCTAATGAGGAGACTACCATGGTGACCACTACCCACATTATAGTCTCTAAAAGTAGTGTGAAGAGTAGGAAGAGGAAAATTAGGGAGGTGGAAGAGGAAACTATGTGGGATGCTGTGGGGATCCCTAAAAATCTTAGCAGTACTCCTATGGGACCTAGAAATAAAACTAATCTATCTACCAAGGATAATAAGGAGGGATTTTCCTTTAGGGTTAGGAGGTCAAGGAGGATTGCTAGAAAACCTGAAATGAAAGCTAAACTTATTGATTAATTAGAGAGTGCTTTTAAAGAATCCACCTAGGGGGAAGAGGCCAAGGTTATTGAAGTCTAGTAGATTTTTGAAGATGCAGAGGGTAAGAATGGGAAAAAACAAATCGATGTTTTTGGTGGTGATGTTGGTGATTCTAAGGATAAGGTTGATGAAGGGAGAAGGATGTTTGTGGAGGAAGCTACTAATGAGATAGAGGAAGGTGTTGATTACAAGAATGCCATTGCTACCCTGAGGGGTTGTATGAATAAACTATAACACTCAATTTTCACTATGCTCAGGCGTATTATGTTACTTAATCTTTATGTGTTGTAGGATCTTGAGACTATAGCTATAGAGGAAAAAGATGAGAATTTAAAAAATTTGGATGAATAGACTAAATCTCTAACTAAAATATGGGATAAATTTTCTCCTTAGTTATGGTTTTTTTTTTATGTTGTTTATTCTTTGCTTCTTCATACATACTGTCTTTAGTCTGGTTATGCTGTCTTTGCTATTTATACTGGTTAAGTGGGCTATGCTGTAACTGTTTCAAGGCTATTTTGTGTTGATGCCTCTGGGGTTTCATTTTTCTATTTTGTATGGGTTTAGCCCCTTGTTTTAGCCACCTTATATAATCAAAAACATAAATACTAAGGAAAGAGTAAGGATCACATTTTTTGACATACCATAATATAATTGCATGAATTTAAAATTAAAGCATTGTTATTTAAGGTAAAGAGAATATACTCTTAAAAATGGCCTTTAATCCATCATTTCTACAAGTAGTTGACTCATTTATTCCATCCTTTCCTTTAGCATATAAAACTCATCTTTTTTACTTTGGAATGTCTCCTTCACTTCTTTCAATTTTTCCTCATCAATTTTATTTCTTCCTTCATTATTTTCTATTAAATGTACCATTTTTTGTACAATATGGATTATTAAATTTTTACTAAAAAATAATTCTTATTAATTCATGCCATCAGTCTGAGTATCTATAGATTCCTTTGACTTGGCTATTTTTTATATAAGAATGGCCATTTATAAAAATTAATATTTCAATCATAGAGCCAGAGGTTCTCAATGTTGCTATTAATAATGGTCAAATCATATATCTTAGTGTCTATATAACTACGATGTCTTTTTGGGGTTTATGCATGAATTTTATTTACTCTAGGTGGTATGATTATCTCAGGGAATTCCTCTATTGCAAGTGGTGTGGATGTCATAGGAACTTTTGGTGTTGAGAGTGGTTGTATATGCTTAATTTTTTATTCTATCACACTCGCTAGTACATATAACCCCATTTTATATTTTCTAATTCCTTGATTCTTTTCTTGAGATGTTTAATATCTATTTGGGTAGCTAATAATTCATGACTTTATTCCCCTTCTTCATTGAATGAAATAATGGGTTCTAAGTGTGGCACTATGGCTTTGTATTCTCCCATAGTTTGTTCTCTTTCTTTATATTAGTGACCCCAATGTTCCATATATCCAAAAGAACTAAATATTAAGCTAATATGGGTGGAATACCATCCTTCATTTTTAGTGGTTTAGATATCCTCATCTTCAACATCTATCTATCCATCTTACTCTCCACTTTCAATGTGGATGGTTACGAAGGTCACATGGACATTTTTATGTGATATCCTTCATCTAATCTATTTGGATCATCTTATAGGGGAAAATGATGTTGAGGTTTTCTATTTATTTCATAATCTTTATAATGAGTGTATGCCTTTTTTGTACTGACACCACCTCCTTATCCTAAAATTCTAGGGATGAAGGGGTTAATATTAATCTTCTCCTTGGCCTCTTTCTAGTAGGCATAGTTTCCATTCACTCTTTAGGTGGAAAATGTATCATTTACTAAATGTATTTCCAAGATACATTTAGCCTCTAATCCTTTAATATTTTTCAAAAAATAATTTGGGTCAAGCAATGATGGAATAGAGATTTATGCCTCACTTTTTGATATTATGTTGCCATATTTATCAATATATTAAGCAAAAATTAGGTATATTTATTAGCCTATTATGCATTAAATGATTAATAATTTTGAGATAGAGTGTATACAACATGGATTTAGTACCTTCACATGTAAGATACATGATTAAAAATATGGAAACATCAGCCCATAATAGGGGTAAGGACTATAAAACTATGGCCTTTGCAAAAATGTTTAAGTTCTCACCAATAATGCAAAACTCAACTCTTGTTACTGAAGGGTCTAAATTATCTTACTGTTTCTCTCACCATTATTAGGCTAGTTACATTTTATAATAAATCTTCTTTGATTACCATATGTATTTATTTGAAAATGGCTATATCATCAGTAAGTGTTCTTACTATATGTTAATTATACCTTAATAACCTTTAAAAATAACCTGGTCATCCTATATTCTTGAATATGTCTATTGTTTTCCACATCTTATTAACATTAATTAGTCTAAAGGTTCCCTTCACAACACATCTACCCCAATTTTTATTTCCTTTGTTCACATACAACCAAATATTTATTCAAAGAAGCTATGGGTTACAATATGGAAAAATGAGAAGTTTATTGGTTTATATAAATGCTACATTGATGATATAACATATCTTTCACCCCTTATTCTAACATAACTTGTCCTCAAGTAACTTTATGATGATTTTATATACTTCATATTTATTATCATAGCACAAGTGGAATAAATACTAAGAATGGGTGATTGGATGTGTATGATGGAAGGGAGATATGAGGTGACAAATTTTTGGAAATCCTAGGTGATATTATGATGTGAGGTGTTTTTACATAGATAAGGGTTAAATTAATAGTGGCTTAAAAAAATAACACCAAAAATAAATATGAAGATGATATTTAAAATTAATATTAAACATGATTTACCTATGAAAAAAGAATATTATTACCATATCATTAATTGGTTTAAAAAAAAAATGTTATGTGTAAATGGATCCAACTAGTTCCTTATGTTGAGGTCTTCATCAGTATCTACTTAAGAGTCATTAAAATATGATTGAGACCCCAAGAAGACATACTATAAATAATTTTATGTGAGACCAAGAATTGAAGATGGAAGCTATAAAGATAGATCATTTTAGTAGAAATTTTGGTCAATAGTTAATTCCAATATTTTTGCAACACATAGTGTTGACCAACTTTGAGGAAATCCTAAAAAATCATATATCATGTAGATATAAAACATCCATTTGGAAGAAAAAGGTAATAAGGGCAGGCTAGTGTCTATAGGGAGTGATTTATTGAGGAACAATCCTATGCTTCTGAGAATAATTTTGTTTATTTCTTGGGATTCAAAGGAAAAGATATAATAACTACTTGTAATTTTTAGCTACACCAAGTGAATTCATTAATCATTATTGAGGTTTCTAATTAGGAACTCCTAGAGTTGGATAGGATAGGTAGTCATATGGTTTTGAAATGATAAAAATATTTATGATTTGTAGGTTTTATTAAACTAATCTTACAACAATTTTATAGGGAACCTAAAATAACTATTATACAACTCCACATAATCCTATAGTAACTACATAAAACTTGTATAAAAAGTAAATAACATGTAGAAACTTTTGATATCTCATAAAAATTATAGATAACACGTAAAAACCACAAATAATGCATATAAACTAAAAACACCCTATATAAACTACATATAACCCATATGAATTGTAGATACAATGTATGATGTTTGGATATGACTATGAATGATCAAATAAGAAAGTAATAATTTTTATTTTTTCATCCACTTTTTTATTTGAGTTCCTGAGTGGTCAGGAAGTTGATTTTATGGTCAGCCCTTTTTTTAAAAACTTCTTGAGTGGTCAAAAAGTTGATTTTACACTTATGCATATCTTTTTTTCCAAATATATATAAGGGTATTCATACCTTATCTCAAATAAATTGGGTTGAAACTCCTAGTTCATATTTTATTAATATCTTTCAAGGAATTTTAGGTTGAGCCATGATGTCCACCTAGTATTTAGGATAACTTCATATCCCATCGAGGCATTTTTTCCTCAGTGACTGTTCAAATGAATTCTTCCTTGGAGATTGTTTTTTTATATAGTTTACGATAGTGACCATTGATCATTAGATAAAATATTGCTAAAACAATTTTACATATCTAGACTGCTCCATTATCAAACACTTTCTCTGTCTCATATGGTTTGAGTTATCGTGTCTAAAGTTTTCCTTTGTGACCCTTGTATTTTGAGTCATAAAGTAAGGCCAATCACCAAGATGAAAATCATGTGTTTGGAATTGCCTATCATGACCCTTGATTTATTTTTTCTAAATTATCTCTATATGCCACAAAGATTATCTTTAGAGTTCATCTAGGGAGTTGAGTTGCATAATCCTTTCTTTCTGAGATGCCAAGTTATAGGGTAGTCCTTAGAGTTTTGAGTTCAAACTATATAGAGAGGACAAGTTTATTATCATAGACTAGATCATAAGGTGTAAACCCAATGGTGACCTTACATGTGGTCCTATAGGCCCATATAGTCTCTAAAAGGATTTTTCTCAATAATGATAGTGTTTAACTATTGTTTTGTTAAGAATTTTTTATAAATTACTATTTTTTAACTTAAACATGGCCACTATAGTGTGGGTTGTATGAATTAGATTTATTATTTTGGATTTCATATTCTCATAAAAGAGTGGCAACTAAATCAAATGTGAAATACGGTCCTTGGTCCAAGACTATTTCTCTTTTAACTCCATACCATTTTAATATTTATTCATATAGGAATTTTGCTATTTTATAATCTCATGCATGTGTCAATGATCATAATTATTCCCATTTGGTGATATAATCAATGAATAATAATATATACTCCTTCTCATTGGAAGGTGGGTTTATGGTTCCAACAAAGTCAATCCCCCATTTTTAAAAAGGCTCTAAGACTAGTTGTGCTTGGAGAGGAATCTCATCAAAACTTGTGGGTTTCCCCATACATTGATACCTATAACACTTGTGATTATATGAAAAAATATCATTTTATAATGTGGGATAGTAGTAACTTATAGTGAGGATCTTGGATATTATTCTCTTTTCTAAAAAATGTCTCCCAAAAGGTTCATCATGACATTCTCAAAAGATATCAAACACTTCATCATCTCTTACACATCTACACATGACTAAGTGATACTCAGTATAGAAGAGATATCCCGAGATCCATGAATAAGGTCGGATTATATCCATAAAATATAAATTCTCTCTTGGTAAGTTTTTTCCATCCAAATATTTATCAATATACATAAATTAAGGAGTGCTAATGGACAAAGAAAAGAGATGTTCATCTGAAAATGAGTCATATACTAATATACTATGTTCATCAAATGTTAGCCTTGATATAAAAAATGTAACTAAATTATATTTTAAATATATATCTATGATAGTAATATCAAATTATTGTAGTGATAATAACCATATAATTTTCCTACCCTTACTTTTGGTTTGTTCATCAAGCATTTTATTGCAAAATGATCTATCTGAACAAAAATAGGATAACCAATAATATACTATTGGAGTTTTTTATGGAATATAATACCGTAATAAATTAGTTTTTGATGACTATATAGTTGAGTTATACTCTATGAATATTTTTTATAATGAATTATATGGCATAATTTATGGATCCATATTTTTGTTCAAGGACAAGTCTGATTGTTATGTCTGATGCATCTGTATGAATATGAAAAATATAGTCTCAAATATGGAATTCATAGAATAAGCATTGTTGCTATTAAATATTTCAAATTTTGAAATGATCCTTAACATGCATAAATACATACAAATTCAAAATATTTGGCTATAAAATAGAAAATGGTATGCTTATTTTAATGAAATATTTGATGAATCTATGATACTATCTTGCATACCCCAAACAACTTCTAATATATTTTTTGTGTGGTGTTGGTAGATAGTTTATTATTTACACTTTACAAGATTATACTTATATCCCTAAATTTTGAGATATGGTGTCATAATGCAATTTGTTCCATTGTAATCATGTAGCATTTCTATTGAATCAATATAAGTTGTTGTCTTCACAACATTAGAGGACTTTCTCTAGATTACTAATCACTTCAACATAAGAATTCCTATTGATTGTGAAGTAATCCATATATATTTATATGTAATCATGAAATATATTAGAAAATATGCTTAATAAAACCTTTTGAAAGTTGGCAAGATCCAAATGCATAACCCAAATGGAAGGACTAAATACACATACATGTTCTTAGGGCATGTAAAATTTGTATTTTCTTGGTCCTTGAGTGTATTATAATATGGTTATATCTATTGAAGCCATCTAAGAAATAAAAATATTTTGTTCTTGAAAGTGTGTCAATAATTTTTTCAATGAATAGAAGAGGGAAGTAATATTTCTTTGTTTCAATTTTAAGCTCTCTATAGTCCACATAAATGCATCATTTTAAATTATTCTTTGGCATAATGACAATGGGTGATACCCACTATTTTTTAAAAACGGGATAGATAAATCTTGCATCAAAGATAATTTTTAATTTAATTTTCAAAATTTATTAAATACCACAGTTCATTTGTCTTTGTTGTTTTTGGGTGGGCTTACATTATTCTTCGATATATATGCGATGGGTACATAATTCTATGTGTATTACTCTTTGTTGAACAAATTTGACCCTACATGTCAAATTGGGGCCCCTATAGGTAAAAAATTGATTTTTTAAATGTTTTAGGGGTCTAATATTTTGTCATGGGGTATATTATAAGTCTTTTGATGACATTTAATGCCTTATTAGCCTTGGTCTTGGTATAATTAGTCAATATGTCACTTTGAGTCATTTAGAAGGATTTTGGGGGGTCATAATTACAAGTGTCATGGTTTTAAAGGTGTATGAGTGTCTTATTATCCTTTAAAACATCCAAATATTTAGATTCACTATCAAGAATGTTAGTTCATCTGAAACTTGCAGGTTATCTAACTGAAAAGTAAGAAACCAATTACAAAAGAGGGAGTTTGGCACTTGCACAACTCATGAAGGAGTGTGACACATGGGATAAGGTCATGTAATGTATATTAATATTACTTATACTAATTTATACATTTTAAATGATCTGAAAGTTCCAAATTTGAGCTAAAACCATTCTGCTCCTTTGCCTTTTTAGACACATAGAAGTGGTCACTAGGTTTATGCTTGGTGAAAATAGTTGGAAAAGTTTCAATTCAAATGCATTTAGGAAAGAAATTAAACTCAAAGATATAAATTTCCATAACAATATTTCAATTATTGGTCAACTATACTTTATGAATCATCCCTAACAAGTTGATTATGTTTTTTTGCTCACTATTTTCAGCACCCTATAGGTTTTACTCTATTTTGGATAGTTTTATACAATCTAGTTGTTGAGATAGTTTCCAGATGATTTTGAATATCTCCCTTCATGTTTCCCATGCTTGGTTTCATGTTTCAAGGTGTTTATACTATCCAAGTACCTCAAAGTTGTTAGAGAAGACATAATTTTATGTTGCAGGTAATTTTTCATCATTTTCAAAATCTTCATGATTTGATGATGACTTCATTGAGTTTTGATAGGTTAATAATAATGTTTATAATTATCTCTTGACACCCTTAATATTTCAATCTCATTATCTACGTAATGTTCCATGGGTGCAGTCAATACACTATGCATATGCAGGTAACTCTTTGAATATACAAGTATCTCAAAAAGATGCCATGATGGAGTAAGAGCTCTGATAGGTGTTTCAAATATTTTGGATTAGGACAAGTGTTTTATATCACTTGGTGAATTCCTATAGTGAATCCAAAGCATATATCTCTTATACACTACCTATAATACTACTCACTACCTAAACTCATAGTCTCATACCATTAATCTGCATCTATAGGTGCCCTAATGGAGAATACAATTTTGAAAGGGAGTGATTAAGCTAAATAGGGTTTTCATAATATAAGGAGTCTATTTTAAATCCTTTAGGAAGCTCAAAACTCATTTGAATCTCACAAACCATGTCCATTTTCCAAAATTTTCTTACTACCTAGATGCAATTTAGAATGCACCTACAGGTGCTTGGAAGAGAAGATACCATTGAAATGAAGGTTTTGAAACCTCGTTCAAGATCATCATGGTGATAAACATGCATTTGAAGAGAATAAAATCGGATGGAGTGATCAAAGGTCCAAACATTATGTATTGTTAGAAATATATTACACTATCTACCTATATTTTAGAGTAACCAACTACAAGTCACTTAATAGAGCATGAAAATACTTGTTTGGAAGTGTTTAACAAGTGGTGGAACCCTATTTGGAGTCCTAACATGTTTAAGGGAGCATATTAGACCTATTTTGAGTGTTATCTTGGTATATGAGATAGAGAACTATGATCAAAGGTGTAATGATTGTATTTAGGGATTAAGTCTCTAAAAACATAGAACATAACACCTAAGCCTTTTTCCAAGATCATATAACAAGGTTGTCAAAGCTTTTGATGCATCCAAATGACCTTGCCTTATATTCACTACATAGGAATAGAGTTATAAAATTTTTAGAAAGTAGGTGATTAGTTGAAATTGGTTTTTGGGAGGCCCAAAGTTGTGCTTTTATACACTAAACTCAGTTAATGACATCTATAGGATTTTGAGTCTTTGAACAACCTTGCACTCCAAGTTGACAATCCTAACCATGTTTTCATGATAAAATGTTTATAGGAAGTGAAAATAAAACTCATGGTCTAAAATATAATTAAAGAGGTTGATATAATGATTTTCAACCCTATTCACACCTATAGGTGTTCCTTCACAAGAAAGTGATCACCTACAACCAACCTAAGGTGCAAGATTGAGAAAGTGTTTCTTTCTTATGGACCTAGAGCATAGTAACATAAAGAATGATGTGAGAATTATTGAACATGAATACAAAGAAGGAAAGGTTAGTATATTGAGTTTTGATCAGATAAACACCTATAAATACCCCTCACTTGAAAATATGTACCTACAACCAATTGTAGATGATTGTGAAAGGTAGTGAATAAAAGGGATATGATTCTTGGTGATTGGAATATTATAAACATGAATTAATAGGTTAAAATAATTTATATATTATATTTTAAGGTTTCAAGAGGGACATGCACTATTTTAAAGTCTAGTCCCTCTTAAACCACCTACAAGATTCACTGTTGAGGAAGAGATGCAAGAAACATAGTCAACACCTTAAGCAATCAACTCAAGGGTATGAATTAAAGAGTATTAGTAAGGGTTAACAAGCATTATATGTGATTATAAAATTATAATGGATTATTATTGGTACACCAATGGCATGGAAATAGATAAGGATGGACCCCTAATTAAGAAACACACATCTTATACTCCAAACAATGTATACAATCCTTTCTCTAAGAAGTATGTCTTGGAATTTAAAGCTTTTGGAGGGTCAAATGACCTGACCACGGGATAAAGTTTTGTGAATATGTAATATATATCTTGAGGAATACCATAAAATATTCACTTTGTCTGAGGGAATAGGGTAAGTACCCTCTATTGTTTCTGAGATAGAGGGTACTTTCCTAGAGTCAAAACTGAAAGGTTTTGGAAAATGAGGACAAAGGAGTAGACCAAATTATAAAATAAATTTTTATTAAGGTTTTTAAATTTTAAATAAACCTATGGATAACATGGAAATATATCATATAGGGATGAATCCTAGCAGGATGGCCTAGACCCTCAAACTTGTAGGCAGGCCTAGTAGCCAAGGTTTAGGCTTATAAGCCAAATGGAGAGTCACTTATAATTATAAAATGAGATGAGATTTATAATACTTTTGATAATTTTTATAGGGTAATAATAGATATGAATAATCCATTTGGATGTAAGGTAAGCCATGCAAAGACTAGTTTTTGCTCATAGATAACTCAGTCCTGAAGGAAATGTAAGAACAAGCTCGATATGATAAATTCAAATGCTCACATATTTCATGAGGATTTGAATGGAGATTAAATAAGTTAAGTGAGGTTTATTTAGGTATTAAAATTTTAATTTGTGTATTTTTTTTTAAATTCTAATGTCTAACATTCATGAATAATCCTTAAGAGTATAAGTGACTCAAAACCCTTGTAAACCCTTGGATAGGGACCTGATTAGGAAATAAGGTTGGAGGTCAATCCAAGTGGGGTGGAATGAAAATTAATGTGATTGAAACTTTAATAATAATCTCTCAAGATCATCCCCATCCTTTTGGACTGTATTACATTATATGGAGTATAAAATAGGGTATTTATGACAATTTTGTGCATTGTATAGGTTATAAGGAATTTCAAGAGATGAAAACAACTTTAGGAAAAGTATTTAGACTTGGGATAACCAATAATGTATATTTATTAATTTATAACAACTCTTAAGTGTTCAAACAATAGATCTAATCTTAGCTAGTCAAAATTGGCATAGTGAACATGATAATGAGAAAGGTGAAAGCTTCAAGTAAAAGTATTTTTAGGGTGTGTATAATGACTCTAAGGTCATGGAGAGTCTTTAAAAATTTAATTCACACATATATATATTTTCATGAGAAACTAAATCCATTTTTGAAGCCAAGTGTGTAAGGTGTGTGAAAGAAGAGTTTTCTTTAAGTGCAGGCAGTGATGGCTCACTTTTAGAGGAGTCCAGGTGATCAAGACTATGAACAATGCATGGAGAGGCATGTATAGAATCCTTCCATATCATTCAAATAATTAAACCTATACCTAATTGGTTTTTGGATGTTAAAATAGGGATAAATCATGAAGGCAATATTTTGAGCTAGCAAAGGGAATTTCATGCTACATTTCAAGAGTTTCATGACTTGGGGTGACACTTGTGCTTCCTAAATTTTCATGATCAGTTTCAAAATCCATTCTCATGCACATTTAACTAATTTTATCATTGTTACAAGTTTCTTTGTGATTTTTAGACTTCTCTCTTCTCTTATCTCTCTCAATTTCTATAAGAACTAGCCATTTTGGCCTTTGTAAATTATGCTCCACTTGAGTATGGTGAAGCCCTAATCATTTGCATACCATTTATCAATAAAGAAAAAATATTTTTAACTCTTATATGAATATTCATAGTGTGTCTACTTGAATGATTGATCTTGCTTAGTGATGAATTTTGCTTCCTTAACATTTTTCTCTCATTCTCTCACCAATTTGTAGCTTCAAAGCTTCTTCTTGTAGGTCATGTGAAGTGTCCTATGAAGTTTCAATCTTGAGTGAGTTAGTATATTCAAATAGTTCCATTTTAGGCCTCTTGTCTATTCCTCCTACCCTAAAACATTCATCACAACCTTAAAAATAAATACTGATGTGAGAAGATTCATCTTAGAGAAGTGTATCTTTAGTTAGTGACGAGTGTCATTTAACTCTTCATTTAATCAATGTTTAATTGATGTATTATCAACCAAGGCTGGTGTCCAAATATGTTTATAGTAAGGTATATGATGGTAGATCTAGAAGTCTACTTATGGGGGTGTTTTATTATCCTATTCTAATTTTGACTAAAGAAAGACATGTGTCATAAACTACTTGATTCACTCTTTTGCTGAAAAGGAAGAAATCAAATTAATCCACTCTTTTTCTTGAAAGTAAAATCACACTCCTATTTAGGCTTATGTGGAAAGTAAAATCACACTCCTAACTAACAAAAGGAAATTTGTTTCACATGTTTGCTGTAAAAGAAAACACACTTTGCTTAAAAAGGAAATGATTTTGGAATAAGAAAATGCCTTTTAAACTATGAATTTATTTTAATGTTTTTATGAATAAATGTAAACATTAACAAGATTCTAATTAGTTATAACAATGAGTTAATATAACATAACATAAATACTATACACAGTTCTTGGTTCCAAGGAGAGTGGGCCCTTTCTCCTCTCAGACTCAGGAACAAAGATTAATCAATGCTAGAAATTGAAGTGATAATTCATAAAATTGAAATGATTGCAATCTATCTAAAACCTGTAATATGCTTGTACATATCTTTATTATATTATCTATTACCTAATATCCTTCAATGATGAAAGTCTTACATTTTATACTAATAAAATCAACTCAAAATAGGATGCAAAGAAATAGGATTCCTTGGTCGTCCATTTATCCAAAGATAGGAGATTGGATTTCCAAGAGATCTAATTATTCTGATGAAATAGATATACTATCCTATAATAGTCCTAAGATCTAAATATATAAAGCTTTATCAAAAACAAATCCTAAAAAATAGCAGGTAAATATTTTCCTTATTTGAATCCAGCTGGAATGATTCTCTCTCATCTTATCGTGGCTGCTAGCTTCTCAATTTATAGCTTCATCCTTACAAAATCCATGGAATTGACCCTACAGAGTTGGGAGGAACTAAACTGTAGAGTATGTAGAAATAAAACTATAGAGTCTGTAGATACAAGCCTACAAAGTCCATAGAAACAAGCCTATGAAGTCTATAGAAATAATCTTATAGAGTCCATAGAAACAAGCCTGCAGAGTCTGTAGAAACAAGCCTATAGAGTCCATAGAAGCAAGCATGTGGAGTCTGTAGTTCTACTAGATGGAGATCAAAATTGAACATTCACTATACATCACCTATGTCCTCTTCTTGAGCATTCTTCACAACAAAAATCACTATAACATGCTATGTATTAGACATTAATGACAAAGTAAAGGTTTAATCTTTGGTTCAATATAAACAAGACAAGTATCTATCTTCCATGTAATAGGTATCTAACAATATAATATTTGCATAAGATAATATCCTTTAAAAGATGAATTTAAGGAAATAACATGTCAATAATGAGCCATATTTTGAGCTCATCATCTCCCCCAAGCTTTACCTTTTGCAAGTCCCATTGCAAACATTTATTGGCATTCATAGCTCTGGCATCTGCTTTCCACACTCTGACTCAAATCATATTCATAAAATTCATCTATTATATTCTTGTCTAAATTGATTTTAAACCCATGATGCTCTTGAATCATTTGTTTCCATATACTAAATTGCATTTCTGATTATGGAGCCCAACTCTACCATCCTATAATAGGTATGAATAGCAAAGGGGGTCTATATCTCATGCCAATCCATTTGTGTTCTCCCCTAGAGTTTATTACCTCTATTAAGATTTCCAAAATTGAGTAAGCTCTCCATATACTCCATCTTAAATTCTTTGGAGACATGACCTCTCATCTTTTAAGAGGCACCGAAAGTTGGTCCCATCTGTTTACACTTGCAGTCACCACTGAATCAAAACTATGTCTTGAAAACAAGTCAAAAGAAATAACACAATCATATAAATCTTGTAAATAATATGTTTTAACCTCATCACTTAAAAAAGCATAATTACAATTCTATTTACTCAATCTAGGAATAAGAAAGGCTGGTCTGATACACAATCCTATAGTCTTAGCATGATTTGTATAGTCCTCAAATCTAATTTTCCATGCTAGTTGATTTTTGAATGTAATGCCCTCAGTTTAAATTATTCTAAATGAAGGTTTATCAAAAAATTATTGTGCTCATGGTCTGCTATGATCAAATCATGCAAATAAAATTCACAAAGCAAATCTTGCTGATCAAGTTTAGCACTATAGAAAATTTCTAGAAATGTTGTTGGCTATAAAATATTGTAAGGAAGATGACAAGAGATCCTCAGAAGATACCATCTATAAAATTGTTCAAATAAAAAAAAACTATATGCAAGAGAAGGATTCCTACATGCCAAAATAGATTCCCATAATTTACATGCATCTTACAAATTTTCTTCTAAATTTTCAACCTTAGCTTCTAATTCTTTCTTTTCATTTTCCAAGAGTTTGTTTGAAGAAGTTGCATCTTTATTTTTTTGTTTAAGTATGGAATATTCTTCTTCAATTTGATTTAGTATTTTCAAGGGAGGAATACTTGGAAAACTTGTTTGACAACTATGGTCAATAAATACCTTAGGAGGAGGAGGTGAAACATCAGAAGGTACTTTGGAAGAGTTTACCAAACTCTGCAATCTCCTATTTTCCTTCTTTAGATTTTATACATATATCCAAAGATATATTTATTCACGTTCATGTTCCTTTATTATTTTCTCTAATATATGAACTTCTACTACATGATTGGTAGATGTTGTGTCTAATTTATACACCAACAATGAGTTGAGATGATCCTTATTCTATAATCGACTGATCAAGTTAGCAATGTCAAATATTTTTTGTTGCTTTAGAGCTTGAGCTTGAGAAAGCTGCAAGGTTAACTACATAATAGGATTATTTAGATTAGATGACTCACCTTTCTCATTTGAACATATATTTTTCCCTTTATTTATTTTAGTTTCAACTGAAATAGGTGGTTGTTTCACCATACTTGATTCCTCTGCTGTGTGTGGTTTTTTTTCTAGAATTAGCTCCTTCATTATGATTAGAGAGTTCCTTTTGAAAGGAGTTTCTTCAAAATCTATAGGTGTAGGGATAATTTGATGTATGGGGGAATGAGATACCATTTTAAGGATTTTGTAATGTCTATAGCCTCTTGTTCATATTTATCTATCAGAATTAACCTTCTCCTTATTTTGGTCACTCTCTGAGCTACACTTGGTTGTCTTTCCTTCTCAACCATCAAACCCTCGATCTTCTCAAGTTTTTTAGCAACCTTTCATCTCAATTTTCTTCTTCCTGATAAGGGAATTGGTTGTACTATAGATTAATGAGGTTCTTGTGAGGACCTTGAAACTTTAGGGATTTGAGACCTTATGATTTATCTTGAAGAAGAAGAAGGGACTTCTTTTGAGACTATAGTATGAGATGTATTCTTTGGACTTGTTTTCTCAATAGATATATTAGGTGGAGATGAATGTTCCTATTATAAAATTGGGATTTCTTGTGCACACAGATTTGGAAGTTGTCATGTTGCACTATTCTAAAATTCCTCCCAGACCTCTTATCATTGCTGAAGAAAGCAATATTGGATAATTAGGTGAATCAAGCCATGGTTCCTAAGAGTAGCATTAGGGGTTGTAGTCATAATTTGTAGAGCACCATTTAAGAAGGATGGGAGGTTAACCTTGTACTAAGGGTTTTGTCTCCCATGATTAAGGTGTATTAATGTTTTCATGGTGTCTCCTCCTAAAAGATTGTGTTGCCCCTCACAAATAATATACTTGAGTACCCACTTAGCTATAGATTTCCAAGGTTCAAGAAGTGAATTTATACTAATCCCTTTTGATTTTCCCTTGGAATCTACTAGAAATGAAGTCCCAATCTATTCATTACCATTAAACTAACTAATTAAATCACTAAATGAAATTCTACTTGTAGCTCTCATTCCCTCTTCTGGAACTTGTATGATTGGCTTATAATTTGAGTTATAATAGGAATAACAATGCCTTTCAAAATTGAAAATTTAGGGGTGAGATTACTGATGAATTCACTTACCATTATTTCATTAAAACCCTTGAACTTTTTAATGAAAGGTAGTCAGCCATTTACTCTAAACACTACCATAGAAGCTTTGTCTTTGTGAAAGTTTGCTACATTTTTTGGCTCTAATCTCATCTTCTATCCCATTTCTATGTGGATTTATATACAAATCTATTCCATTAACTCTGATTGGGGTTTAGACTAGTCTTCTATTGAAATCGGTAAGCAACAGTCACTAAGGATTTGTAGGCAACAATCATGAAAGATCTATAGACTAGCTTCTATTGAAGTCTATAGAAATGAAATGGTTCATATGAAATGCCATAGCTGCATGAGTTCATAGTTTGATACGATGACTTGATATAGTTCATCACCACACATTTCTACTGAGTGTGTCAGTTGTTATGTCCATTATTAAAAATTGAATGAAATGATGTCATGGCACTTTGATGGTGACAATAATTTATCACTTAATTAAAAAAACCTTATATGACGTCCCATCATTATCATTATTAATGATGTAATTGATTGTACCAAAGTTGCACATTTATTCATACACCTTTGGCGGCTTATTTGCATGCTTATTCATTATGGTATGTGTCATGTCATTCCATTTCAGAAGATTCAAATTTGGGTCATCTCCATAGAATAAGTTTTAATTAAATCAAAGATAATTAGTTAACTAAACATAGATAAATAGAAGATATGTCTCACTTACTTTGACCTTAGATGTATCCTTTGCTCACCATTTGTCTTAGACAAATAAGTTTGCATGGATTAGTCAACATGACTAATCATAATGACATGATGAAATACTCTATTTTTTTTCCTATAAATTTTGTTTTTGCCCTTCAGCGAGCCATTATTTGTTTTCTAGCCAAAGCCTTTTTTTGCAATGCATAGCTAGCCAGCAAGCTGGTTTTATGGGCATGCATTGTCAATAGTGTCCCTGGAAGGATTTTCACTATTGTTTTTTTTCTAATAAATATTAATGAACAAGTTCTCTGGAAGAAGTAGAGCCTTCTAGAATAGCTACTTGATTTGAATTAGTTTCTCTAGAAGAAGTAGAGTCCTCTAGAAAGGCTACTTGATCTTTTACCGTTTAAACAAATTCTTCTTTATTGAGAGGTTTTTGATAAAGCTTCAATCTATGTCCATTTACTAATAAAGATCTTATGCTATCATCAATAGGTATTATCTTAATAGAACTATTTTCAATTACCTCCTCAATTTGATATTTTCGCAACCACCTCATTTATAGTTTTCCTTTAAACTGTTGAAATTTGGAATCAGACAACAATGCCCAATCTCCTTTTTGAAACTTTCATTGCTTGATTTGTGAATCATGCCAAAATTTTCTTTGATGTTATACTAATTCAATTCTTTGTAGTGCTTCCATCCTCATCTCATCAAGTTGATTAAGCTGTAAGAGTCTTTCTTTCTATATTTCTTCTAATTCAATCCCTACTTCTACAACTATTTTCAAAGTTTGTAATTCAAATTCAATAGAGAATAAGGGCTTCTTACCATAAACCAATTCATAAGGTGAATATCCAGTTGTTGTCTTCCAAGTAGTATTATAGGCCCAAATAGCTTCTGATACCTTATCTGCCCAGTCCTTTCTACTAAAATTAACAACCTTGGTTAAGATAGTTTCCAATTCTCTGTTGGTGACTTCAACTTGTCCATTAGCCTATGGATGGTATGGAGATGTTTTTATATGTTGAGTTTGATATACTTGCATGAAGTGATTTATCATGTTTGACATGAACTATGGTCCTTGATTTAAGACTATCTCCCTTGGAACACCAAATCTTTTCATGATTTTGAAATATAATAAATCATCTACAATCTCTTCTCTTGCATGAGTTAATACTTCCACTTCCACCCACTTGGTCACATAGTTTGTACATACTAGGAGATATTGTTTTCCTCTAGAAAGAGGATTCATAGGACCTATAAAATCAATTCCCCATTTCTTAAATGGTTCTAAAACCAATTGAGGATGTGGGTGTAGAGGCATCTCTGTTGAAAGAGTAGGCTGTCTAATTCTCTAACAAGCATCACAGTGTTTGACATATCTTTTTACTTGCTAATGAAGGTGAGGCCAATAGTATCCTGCTCCTAGGATTTTTTATATGGTTCTTTAGGCTGAGTAATGACCTCCTCCTAGTTCATCATGACAAGCTATCATCTAATAATGGTTGCTTTGTTTAGTTCTCTATAATCTCCATATACCCTTAATTTTCCATTTTTTTGGGAACAATTACCAGAGGTGAAACCCATTGGCTATCTAAGATGGGGTAAATAAACCCAACTTTTAGCAACTTTTGGATCTCTATTTTGACTATCTCCTTTAATAATGGGTTTATTCTTCTTTGTGGTTATCTGACTAGTTCGATAGATTATGTGTAATTGTGATGAGTACAAATGCTGGGATGAATTTCCTTCATGTCGGTATACTCCCAAGTAAAATCCTTGGTATGTCTTTCCAATACTTCAAAGAGTTGATCTTCCTCTTCAGTTGTTAACCAACTATTGATGTTTAAAACCTTTCTAGGTAATACCATGATTAGTTTTGTACCTGGATAGTTGGATTCTATTTTCTTGGATTCACTAATCAATGATTTTAGAGGACATGGATGAAGATGTAGCTTATGAAACATGGTTACATTATCAACAAACTCTTTTCTAGGAGGAATCAGTCTTGCTAAAGAATAATGGAATGCATCTAAAAAATGAGTTTGCTATTGTTTTTCCAATTTCTACACACTTGCATGAATCAATCCATGATCATATGGTGAATAAATAATAGAAGTAGAAGTGGAGGTTTAAGAATATTCTATCTGACCCAAGAATCCTAAACTGAGGTAATCTATAGTTTTTAGACTGGTCGAGTTTGTAGATTCTAGACTGGCAGAGTCCATAGCTTTTAGACTGGCAAAGTCTGTAGATTCTAGGTATATGTCTCCATTCAATTCTTCCAAGTGTTTTTAAATATGATCATAGCTAAGGAGGAAATGGTGTTTGATGTGTTGTCTGATTCATCTACCCAAAGTTCTTATATATGATTTGTTGATGGTTTTGTAGGAGGATACAAAGAGATGCATTTGGATTTTAACCCATTAGAAATGGTCACATCTCCTGACCTGCAATCAGTTAATGTTACTATAGTAGCCAACCATGGTCTTCCTAGGATTATGGGATATCCTAGATTCTTTATTTTAGGTTTCAAGACCATAAAATATATTGGATAATCCTAAGACTCTATTAGTACTTCAACATTTTCTATAGTTCCTTCTAGTTTAGTTATAGATTGGTCCACCATTTGAAGAATGGTAATTATGGGTTGCATTCTCATAAGAGATAATGTATTGAGAGTATCAGTTGTCATAACATTAATTTTTGCTCCCAGATCTACCAAGATGTTAGGAATTTCTTTACCTCCAATTGTGACTATGATAATTGTGTTGTCTAGATCTTCATATTTTAGAACTAATAGTTTTCTTGCTAATAAATAAGCAAATTTTCCATCAATATGAATGGTTCTTGGATATTTTTATTTTCTCCCCGGTGTCTTGACACAAAGATTTTTGATGATCTTGTTCAATTTAGGTATATCCTTAATAACTTGTAGTAGGGGTACTTCAATATTGATCTTTTGTAACTCATGGACCAAGCTTGATTCTGTTTTAATTTAGGAAAGGGACTATTGGTGTATTAGTGTTTCTTTTGTTTACTTTAGGGCTCATTTTGATTTTGGCTTCTCTAGTATTTAATTGAGATGAGTCTATTTTTTTATTTTTCATCAGGTATCTCAGAAATGAGAACTAGAGATTTTTGTATAGTTTTCCCTAATATTAAATGTATGTCCAAACACTAAATAGCTCCAACATTGATTGTATATTACTATTCATTAACATAAATAAGTGCTAGTTGTTTATTTTTTGGATTTGCTATTGGTTGTGTAGGCATTGAGGGTTGATTGATTTATCCTTATTACTAAATAACTGGGGGTGGCATTATAGTTTGTTATTGAAGTGGTCTTCTTGGTTGAGAGAATTTTTTTGTGGGTTTCACTACTGATTCCATTGTTGATATGGTTGTGGCATCCATTGTTGTTGTGGTACCCATTGTCGCTATGGCTATGGCATCATCCATGGAGGTGTTGGCATCTAATCTTGTTTGCCCATGGATTTTAGATTGATGGAATTTAGGTTTGATTATAAAAAGGTGAAGGAATTGAAAAATTCCATGGTGCTATCCATGGATTAAGTAGGTTTCTTTCATTAAATTATCCTTGAGCTTGGTTTTGTGGGGCAAAGTTTTATCTCTAGATATAATTTACTTCTTCAGTGGATTGGGCTTGTGTTTTTATTTGATTTTTTAAAATAAGCAAAAGGGTGCAATGTTTGGTATCATGATCTATTTCATCATAAAATCCACATGATGAAACATTGGTTTTATCTAGGGGTAGTCTCTAAGGGCATGTTTCTATCTTCACTTAGGATAGTAAATTGCTAAGGGTTCTGTTGTATTTGCCTTAGCTTAAAGGCCATCTAAAGTACTATTTAGTGTAACCAAGATATCTATCTTAAGATTAGAAAATTCTTCTATTAGCTTACCCACTTCATTAAATTTCCCAAACCTTCCTCTCCTAATTTTATGTTTTGTTCGAGAGTAGTTGGTACAAAGATAAAAAATATGATTAAAAGCCAACTTATTTATATCTCCACCTCCCATTAGATTTAAGGCATCTCTAGTATCTTCATCCAATCTTTTTAAGAAAACCAATTTATAAAATTCTTCAGTAAGTGGATAATTGGTTCTTTTATGAGTGAACATGAATCTATCCAAATAATCCTCTAAATATTCATCCTCATTCTATTTGATTTTGAAGAAATCCTCTTTTCTTTCTCACACTTGGTAGTAATCTTAGTACTTGTTCAAGAATTCTATCTCCATGTCATCCCATGTTCTAATAGAATCACCAGGTAAACCCATGAACCATCTCATAGTTGCATATTTAAGTGTAGAGGGAAATAGTTTTAATTTCTATCTATCTATTGTTGAATCATAGGTTTGACATAGCACCTTAAACTCAAACAAGAATTGATTAGGATCTTTTGTAGATCTTCCCAAGAAATTTGGTAGATTAGCTGGTGAAATATTTTTCATGGGGGTTTGATCATTAGGATCTACAACAATAGGAAAGGAAAATCTCTTTCCTGGTTGTGCAAGTTATTGATTTTGTTAGAGAGCCATATTTTCTTCTTCTGATGATATTTCAAAGTTGGGATGATCTTCCCACTAAATGTTTGTGGTATCAATTATGGGTTGTTCATATTTCTCAAAACTTTCTTCAGTTATGGATTTTTGAAATGCTTCCTTTAAGTCCTTGGCAATTTCTAAATAATGTCTGCCTGCAAGAGATTGATCTTGAGAAATTTGTCCTATGGGGCTTGGTTGTGGCAATGGCCTAGTTTCTATCCAAGTTTCATAAGATTCTTGCAAATAGGTTTCACTCATAACTTATGGTTCACTACTCAAAGATGTTGAAGGAGTTTAAACTTGTGTTCTTGTTGTAAATTTTTGGATGAATCATCCTTTAGAATCTCTAGGATGGTACATCAATTTATTGAATTATTTTGGGATTTTATAGTTTTTATAATTTTTCTTTTTGTTTTACTATAGACTAATAATTATTACCTTACTAACTCCTTGATCCCCAGCAACGGTGCCATAAATGATGAGTGTCATTTAAATCTTCATTTATTCAATGTTTAGTTGATGTCTTATCAACCAGGGGTAGTGTCCAAAGTTGTTTGTAGTAAGGTATAAGATGGTAGATCTAGAAGTCTACTTATTGGGGTGTTTGATTATCTTATTCTAACTTTGACTAAAGAAAGATATGTGTCCTAAAATACTTGATTTACTTGAAAGAAAAACCACACTCCTATTTATGCTTGCGTGGAAAGTAAAATCACACTCCTAACTAGCAAAAAGAAATTTGATTTACATGTTTGCTATAAAAGAAAACACACTTTGATTAGAAAGGAAATGATTTTGGAGTAATAAAATGCCTTTTAAACTATAAATTTTATTTTGATGTTTTTATAAATAAATATAAACATTAACAAGATTATAATTAGTTATAACAACAACTTAATATAACATAAAATAAATACCATACACAGTTTCTAGTTCTAAGGAGAGTGGGACCTTGCTCCTCTTGGATTCAAGAACAAAGATTAATCAATGTTGGAAACTAAAGTGATAATTCATAAAACTAAAATGATTACAATCTGTCTAAAACCTATAATATGCTTGTATGCATCTTTCTTCTATTATCTATTATCTAATATCTTTTAATGATAAAAGTCTTACATTTTATACTAATACAATCAACTCAAAATAGGATGTAAAGAAATAGGATTCCTTGGTCGATCCATTCATCCAAAGATAAGAGATTAGATTTCCAAGAGATCCAATTATTCTGATGAAATAGATATACTATCCTATAATAGTCCTAAGATCTAAATATATATAACTTTATCAAAAGCAAATCCTATAAAATAGTAGGCAGGTATTTTACTTATTTGACTCTATTTGGAATGATTATCTCTCATCTTATCTTGGCCACTAGCTTCTCCATTTGTAGCTTCATCCTTAAAAAATCCATAGAATTGCCCTTGTAGAGTCGGGATGAATGAGCCTGTGGAGTTTGTAGAAACAAGCCTATGGAGTTCGTAAAAATAAGCCTACATAGTCCATAGAAAAGAGCCTATAGAGTCCATAGAAACAAGCCTATAGATTTTATGTAAACAAGCCTATAGATTCCATAGAAACAAGCCTATAGAGTCCATAAAAACAAGCCTATGGAGTCCGTAAAAGCAAGCTTGCAAAGTCTATAGTTCTACTAGATGGAGATCAAAATTGAACGTTCACTATACATCGCCTGTGTCTTCTTCCTAAGCATTCTTCACAACAAAAATCACTAAAAAATGATATGTATTAGACATTAATAAAAAAGTAAAGGTTTAATATTTGGTTTAATATAAACAAGACAAGTATCTATTTTCCATGTAATAACTATCTAAAAATCTAAGATTTGCATAAGATAATATCCTTCGAGAGATGAATTGAGGGAAATAACATGTCAATTATGAGCCATATTCTGAGCTCATCAGTTAGTCTCTTACTCTCATGTGTGACATGTAGCTAGTTGGTAGTCATCAATCTATTTGGTGTATCACTTCCTTTAGGATAGTTTACTTTTAGTTTTCTCTCCCTTTTCTCTCACAAGCATAGGTGTAGTAGTGATCTACAAGTGGTACATCAAGGGAGCTATCCCTATCTAGATATTCACCTCATCTTTAGGCTACCCATAACCTAGAGGTGTTTCAATCGTTCCACTTGGATAAGGAGAGCTAAGACATCTCCTTAAAGGGTGAAAATCCAAATGAAAACTCTCATTTCATGGTAATCCCATAGAAATATATTTTTGTATCTTTTTAGAATGGATATTAAATGGGTTTATATTTTAAGATCTATTTCATTTATGATGTTGAGATATCATCCTGATAATATGCCTATTTATTTGTATAATGATGTCACAGATGGGATGTTACCCAATAGAGTGTTTAGGCAATAATGATGTGGTAAGAGTTGATGGAAAGTTAAAATATCTCCCATAGGGTGTGAGGATTCTTCTATTGGAAAGATATTTATAAGGGGGAATTATGTGCATTGAAAAGGGTTATATGCATGTAGGTCAAATTTATAGGTATTTTATATGGTGTTGGAAATGACTCTATCTTCTTCTTATTCACAAAAATATGGGATCATTTAAATACAAAGAAGGGTTTGTATGGGACTTTCATTACTCTCAGCTTCCATCCAAAAATATTTTTCTATTTCAGATGTAGGCTAGGTTAGTGGGTATAAAAATAGTAATATCTTGGAGTTTCCATTTTAAATAAGCATATTCATTTACTTGTAGTTGATAATGCATCTGTTCTAGCTAGCCAAAGTCCTCCTAGGATAAGAGGGTATTTTCATTAGTTAGCATTGTGTTTTAGTATCATGAAGTTTATTGGGTATTCCCATGAGTCTACTTTGGTCATCAGATTAATGGGTGCTCTTAAGTATAAAAGAGTGTTTTGGTTGAGGGTATCATTAATGTGAACATCAACAACATGGCTGCTTAAACTGGAGTATTTGGGTAGGATGCTATTTCCCGATATGATGTCTACAATTCATCCAACTAAGTAGATAATCCTAGGGTATCTCTTATTCCAACTATGTTTATTAAGGCATATATATCTAATAGCCTTGGTGTATATGGGAGAATCCTTTTTACTTGAAATGATAGAATTTTGAAACATTAATTCTTAAGTTTTCTTATAGACTCAAACTAAATTTTAGGCTCTTATTTTTAAAGTTTTATCCTTTCTAAAAAATAAGGGTTATTAGGTAATTTTTGGGTGGTGGATATTCTTGGCTACAGAGTAGGTGTTTTATTGGATGGTTTTGATTTAGTTTTGGTGTTGGGAATCTATTTAAAAGGTTTTGATATTATAGGTGGGGTAAGTTTTAGGATAACTCTTCTTGAATGAATTTGTACATTGTCAACCTCCACCACATAGGTTGGGTATGTTACTACATTATTAAATGTTACTTTAATTGAATAATTTTTTAGAATAGGTATAAAATTTAGGAGCTCTAGGCAAAGGTAAAGTAATATTATTTGAAATTAAATATGGTTTCTATTGCATGTGTGGTTGTGGTGGCTATTGTAATTTAACATTTTGGTTAGATCATGGTTGATTTCTATACCATGGGTATTTCTAATAGTTGTAAGGTAGGTAACACTAATGATTCATATTTTATGGCTACCATGGATGGATTTTATAATGATTCAAATTGGTTTTGTGTTGATAATTTTTCCAATTATAATTTTGGGGTGGCATTTGAGGCCTTTTGTTCTAGGGAGTGTGTGCATACCGATTATGAGGGAGAGTAGATAAAAATTATGAATGAAGAAATGGAGAATTTGATGTCATGCCTTAAAATTTTTGGTCTTTGAGACCCTAGTTTAAATTAGGATATATAAAATATATAAACCCCATCACCTATAATTTCACAAATTTTCATTGTGTCAAGATCCTCCTCTATTATAATTTCCACCTTTACATGATTTTTCTTCATACAACAATCTGACAAATATACAACTAGTGCTTTTGACACACCTTGTTTCCTTCAAGCATGAAATGTGTCAAGTTGTGTATCGAAAAGGTTGATAATTTCATACTTAATGTCTTGTATCAGGTTATTAAATTCAATATGTGATACCCCATTATTGTATTTTGAGGATGATGATTTTAATGTTTTGTTGTTGTGGTCTTCTTCATCGTAAACTTTGAGTATTTTTGGTAAAAGATGAAAATATCATAAAATGTTGATTATGAGACATATTATATACTCATAAGATTAAAATATTAAAAAAAAAACTTCATTAATTCCATTCAATAATATCATCTTGATAGATTCTAGGTGTATCTTGTTCTATTTAGAAGTGCATGGTCAATGGACATGAATGGCCTATGCTTGTGTTCAATTACAATAGTCTTATATAGAATTTGTTTTAGTTTTTTCATAATCCTAAGAATGCATAATAACATCTTTCACTAATTTCCATTTTCATACATTCATATAATTCAATTGAAATCTTGGCTTGAGCTAAGTTTCATTCTTTCTAGTGTTTTCCAAAAATAGTAGTTTTACATATTTAATGAGTGTCAAAATCAAAATTGGTGGTTGTTGTACATATTTAGATTTTTCATATATTATAGTTTTACACCTATTAGAACAAAATAAATTTAATTCTTTTTATAAAAAATAGAGTAAAAAAAAGTGGTGAACCCATACTTTTGTTTCAAGTATTACTTTCCTTTTTTTGATTTTTGTTCTAGATTCTTAGTTGGATTTAAGATTTTCAGCTGAATTTATGATTTTAAAACACTAAATATATTTTAATTTTGAACTTTATACTTTTAATTCATGTTTCCTTTCACAAAAATATTATTTTTTCATTGATTTTAAATTTCCTTCTCTTTCTTACTTACTAGAAACTATGTTCTAGCAATTTCAAAACTCATAGGAGCTATTGTTATAGGAAAATAAATATTTAGTTTTACTTGAGTTATGGTGTGAGGGGTACTTACCAAATAATCAATAAATTATAAAACATTATATACATATTTTATTTTCCACATATCTCATTGTATTTAAAAAATGCCTAGGTCTTATTTTTTATCCATAGGAATCCTTTGACCATTTATTCTTGTAGTGAAATCATAAACAATTAGCCGTATTAAGTTACTATCAATATATCCTATGTATGGGTTAATGAAACTAAGATATAATGGAATAATTTTTAGCTAGTGAATTTTTTGGATGTGTTCACTATTTGTGATTTTGATTGGTATATCTAAAATACTACAAAACAAACAATCCTTGACCAATTACATCCTTAATCTTTGTTTCAAAAAATCAAAGTTTTAATTTTAAATCATAGTAATAATGACTAATTTTTTCTTAAATATTTTTATTTTTGATATTAAATTTTATCTTGCTTTATGAGATGTTATTTGAATGCATTATACATGTACATTAATCAAATTCAAATATCATAAAATGTTAAAATGTATAATGTACAATACCAATCAATACCCAAATCACATTGTTGCAATAATGTTCCTAGAATATAGATAACATTATGGAAAATATTTGTAAAATATAACATGACTTTGGAACAATAAAAACTATACACACTAAAGGATATAATACATACTACATGCCCTATTTATGGACTCGCCATGACTTTTGAGACTTATGAAGCTAATACATAGCAAGTAAATCAAGTTAATGATAAATAATTTCTAACCCACATAATATTGATGCACTTTTATATTTTCAAGAGACATAAAAAATAAATCAGATCAAACTACTACTTCAAATGCTCCAACTACTATTATTATTTCTATTCTTATATTAACACTTACAATAATATAGTGCCAATATATCTAGGTATGGGGGTATCACAAGGATTCAAACATATTTATATGCATATTTATGAAAGGACATCATACTCAACCCCATTGATTATTACACAAGGCCCATCACCAACTTCACCCAATGCTTACTCTCTTGAGAAAACTATTATAACATTACATGCTAAAATATTGCAACTAGAGAAATACATCTCTAGAGCAAGTCATTCAATGAACCCCATTACTTTGCTTCACAATCCTTTAGAACTTGAGATATCATATTACCCATCACCAATATGTTTCATAGTTCATAATATACCACTCTATGATGGTAAAGGTGATCCTGAATAACATCTTAATTCATTCCATGTTACATGATTGGAATATGCTTATAACAATAAATTACTAACCTATATATTTTTAAAAAGTCTCAAATATTATGTTTTGTGATGGTTATGTGATCTTCCACTTCAATCAATTATAACACTTAACCCTTTGGTAGATCAATTTTTATCACACTTTTATATCAACATTGATAAAAATATATCTTATTCAAAAATTTCTAAACTTGGGCATTGGTCAAGTGAGCCAATGAACGAATATGTCATGTAGTATAAAACTATGTTATCTAAAATAAAAACATATATAGTAGACAATAAATTGCAATATGTCTTCTTACAAAGATTGCTATCACCACTCCATGAATTAATAAATAATTGTTAAATTCAAATACTTTGATGAGATATGCTATACAATCAAATAAAGAGAAATCAAGTTAATAGCATTGAACAAGATAAAATATGCACCAAGTGCTCTATCTACTCTAAATTTCAAGTTTCAAAGAAAAAAAAACTACAAGGTAAAATCTAAAAAAAATAAAAATGAATTGAAACTAATAGTTAATGCAATATCACAACCATCAAACAAGATTAAATTGACAACTCTACTAAGGAAAATTTACAAGGATACCCCAACTTCCTTATGTCTTGTTATAAAAAATTCTTGATTTTAATATCATATCTATACTTCCACCTTTCAAACTTGATCTGACCAATCCTCAACCCAAGGGATTTGATAATAATACATATTGAAAAAATTACACAATTATTGGATAATTTACAAATAAAATTTTCAAGATAAGGCATAAAATACAAGATCTTATTGATGATAATACTATTGAGCTAAGTACACCCATAAAGGAAGTATACCATAACAAAATGCTAGTATAAATCTAAAAAAATTAAGTTATCCATTTCAAAACCATGTAACATAAAATATACACAAGTTAGAGGTAAATTTTGTGTACAATGCACATCCTCCTCCTAAGTCTTATGGCATAAAATATATAGAATTAATGGTATATGTATAGGCACATCATGTAATATCCTTAAATGGGAATATTCCTAAGAACACTCACACTAACATAAACCAAACTCAACACTTATGGTTAAATACTCAAATCTGATATTCTTTCTCAAAACCCACGCTTACATTGATATACTACTATAACATAAATATCTGAAATGGATAACACTCAACTATGATATTCTTTCACCAACTCATTACACTTGAAGACATACATGGAAACTACTGGGAATACATATAACATGTAAATTTTACAATATAACTACTTACATAATATTTCCTTTGAAGCATAATTATAGTTTTTTATTGAAACCACCAAAGCCATCCTAGGAGGATCTCTCACCATAGAGACCAACAAACCTTAAAGGGTTTTCATCCTCAAATATTTCTTCACTCCAAGGGTTTTTATCCCTAGGAGAGGGATAAGTTGAACCAGGTTAAAGCTCCAATAATGAACATCATTTCAATTCTTACAAAAGGGGGGGTCATAATCTTCAACATGATTTACAATGGGAGAGAGCTCTCCTTAAATAGAAAATGCATGAGAGAGAGAGAAAACTTACTGGACAAGCAAATAAATTTTCCCTCCTTCTAGTGGGTGGATTATTTAGGAATTGTAACTAGCTTAGATTCTTGTTCAAGGGTCAAAAGTGGATTCCCCACTTTTGACAAATCCTCCTCCACATGCACATGCCTAAAAAATTATGTCCCACTCACACATGTGAACAAATATATAATAGTGACTCTTGTCTCCCACTTATTTAGTACACATATGCATCCTTTTGACTTCTCCACATCACTCCAAAATGTCCTCCTCACTCACACACGAGATAAATATGAAGATGTTTATCCCCATGTGATAATGGTCAAAAGTGGATCACATGATCACCTTTCATTTAGTATTTATCTCCCACCTTCCATTTGATTCCAAAAGTAGTGGGAATCTCTTTGCAATTTGTTCCCCACTTGGATTAGGAATAGTGATTTGATGCCTTAATATTCCATATGCTCTCTCAAGACCTTTTAACCTATTCAAAGGGAATTCACATGCTAAATTAATGGGACTTCATAGAAATTAGACCCATCCCTTCCCATGTGAGTCCAATCTCAAGTGATATCCCTCATGGGCCATGTCACATCATCCATAAGTCACATCCTTTTCTACATCATCACCTGCATCCCTTACCATGTCACCATGAATAGTGACATGTTAATAGTGTTAGTGAATAGTACATATGAATAGTAACTTATGAATACTATTATGACACATAATTAATCTCTTACAATACCCAACTTAGCCTATGAGAATTAAATAGGCTAGTGGTCTTCTTCAAATATCACATTTGGAAAAAAGGGGAAATTATAAATCCTCCTTTCCTAAATATTATTTGTCCTTAAGCAATACTTGTTCACTTACTATTTCTAAATTCTAAGATCCCAAATCAGCTATGGGAATTTGTATTTCCCAATCCTTAAATATCCTTGTGACGTAGTTACTCCACCATGCTTCCATTATACTACTATGATATAATCAAGATTTAGAAGTCGAAGCTCTGCATCAAGGGATGCTATAGTAAGCACTTTCTCTATCTCAACTACAACATTATACTCTTCATCCTTTACTTGGACTGAAAATAGACTCAGTTGCTCCAAATCATACCTGTCATATGACATGATCTTTGTACTTTCCTTGGACATGTGCAAACCATGCATTATTTGACTCACAAGAGTCTCTTTACCAACACCCATATGGGTTGTTCCTATTTTTAACCATATACATGGAACAAACATGTTATTGAAATCAAGAGCTTGCCATACCACTCCTTCAACCACGTCATCATATTGCTCATGATGGCTTGGCAATGGCCCATTCTTTCAAACACTCATGGCTGATTGCTCTTTATGTGCATGTGCATGCACAACCTCCACATCCAATTCTCCTAGCATATAAACTTGAGATTCTACTCACCTAATATCTTCACTCATATGCAAATAATCCTTATGTAGCATGAAATCAATCATTGTAAATTTTATGGGTGATCCTTGAACAAAAACATCTTTTTAAACTTTCACTTGTATGGTGTATTCCTTCATGGGCTGTTCACTAATTTATTTTGGATCTGAATTCTCTTACCTTATAATTCCTTGAGAATCAACCTTTATTGATACTTCTAGTACCATAACATCATCATTTTGAAAAATATTTTCCTTGCTTTCAACATCCTACAAATCATCCTTACATAGTATTATTTTACTACTTTGTTCATAATATCACTCTGTTTGGATAAATCTATAGGCTGTAAAACACAAGAAATCAATTTTCCTTCTATCAAATAACCTTTCAATTTCTTGATATGTTGTTTAACCAATTATTTTGACAACTCATGAGCCAAAGGTGAAACATCTTATTCCTTCCTCTAAATAGCCAATAAGTTAGCTAATAATATATTAGAAATAACATCATCCTCATCCAAAATTAAAGACATAATAATTTTCATATAATTTATGACATTATTTGAATGATACCTATTAATAACAACCCAAAAAATTTGAAAATTTTTAGAAAAAATATCATCACAACAAATATCTAACATGATGTTACATAATCTAATGTTTGAAAAATTTTCAAGAATTATTACCCTCTTGTTAGAATAAAGGATTCTAATGTCAACCAATGCTCAAAAACTTTCAATTATTGGTCTAAAAACCTCCTTCATGATACTACTTCCATAAGATTTCCTAGGAATTGTTATTCTCATAATTTCACTAAGGTAATTAGTGACTACAAGTTTCAACTTTTCATCTAAGAGTCTCCTAAACTTGGGTTTAACCAAATGATTCATTGATGGTTTCATTGCCTTAGAGTCTAACTGGTCTATCACAGGCAAACAAAAATCTACTTCCTCTAAGCTGAGTAAGACATCCTTTGATTAATATAGAAACTCAAGATTATTTCCTACTTGGTAAAGTCTATTTTGTACCTTATAATGCATGAAATCTAAAAATTACATTACATCATGAATCTCTACTCCTAGTACTTGGTATTCCTTCAAAACCTTTTCCTCAGTTAGTGGCTCCAAGATGCTATCATTCCATCTTTGCATCAATATTTATTTTGTGGAATTTTTTTTGGGTAGTTGTCACCACTCCATGCTCCCTGAAGATCTATCAATAGATAATTATACAACATAAACCCACATAAGAAGGTAGGATACATAGCTCTGATACCACTATAATATCCCAAAATGAGAATATTGCTAAAAACTCTCACACTATAAAAATGCTTTGATACCACTATAATATCCCTTAAGGATATTTACTACCCTTTTTGAAATTTTATAGATATTAACTTATACATAAGAGAAACCATACAATAAGAGACTACAAACTAAAGAAACTCCAAATATGATATTATCACTGAAAGAGATTACATTGATATTATTAAATTATATAATCACTAAATAATGCATATAAAATAGAGGCATTGTATACATCTACTTAAAAAATATCTCCTTTAAAGCACAAATGTAGCTTCTATATGAAACCACTAAATCCATCCAGGGAGGATCTCTCACCACTTAAACCAACAAACCTTAGAGGGGTTTTTTTCCCAAAAATTTCTTCACTCTAAGGGTTTTTGTCCTTAGAATAAGGATAAACTAAACTAGGTTCAAGCTCAAATAATGAACATCAGTTTAATTCTTACAAGAGGGTGTTATAATCTTCAACAAGTTGTTTACAAAGGAGAGCCAAGTATATATAGAATTACATGGAAGAGAGAGAAGAGAGAAAACTTCATGGACAAGAAATGAAATTCTCCCTCCTAGTGGGTGCACTATTTAGGAATAATAACTATTAGAGACTTAGATTGCACCCTATCTGATAAAAGGATTGTTCAGGTCCTCTACTCAAATCTAGTTTAATATGGGAATTATCCTAGGGTGTGGGTTACATAATGTTGGGTCAGACCTCTAGGATTTTTAATGAGGCTAGCTCCTTTGATGTATCACTTAGCTCATTTCCACTATAACCTACTAATTTTTGGGGTGAAAAGAGAGAAAGATAACTAAAGGTAAATCTAAGCTAATGTTGGTGATACACCTAAATTGATTACTCATCCACTCTATTTGAGCTTCTAAAAACACTAATGAGATAATCAAAAGACTAAATATATAACTCTAAATGTCTGTTATACATCAATATTTGATGTAAAGGTTCACCAAGTGATAAAAACTTAAGGGAAGTGATAAAAAGGCCTGATTCAAGGCACTAACTAGTCAATGTATCCACTTGCTAGATTCAATCAAATGACATTAAAAACTAAACATGACTTGTATAACAAGATAAATTAGTAGATAGGTGAGATCATGACTTAACAAGGTAGATATTGTTACCACATATGCAAATCAAACTAAAATTAACAAACTATACCAAAATAATGAAATCTGAAACAATCATCTATTTATCTTGAGAGGCTACAAAGATCAATCTTAGCAGAATCTAGTGATGCCCAAGGGAGGGATCATTTTCAAGTCTTAAAAGCTATATTTATAACAGAATGGGATAAGAGAGATGGGGAAAATGTGTGGGAGAGTGGAGAAGGACTCATCAATGATCAAGACAATAGCTATACCATCTCCTTGAGCTCCTCATGCATTAATGTCACTAGGACTCTATCTAGCATTGAAAGGTGGAGAAATAAGCATGCATCCCATGATTTTTACAAGAAGAAATAAAGAATGGATGAAAAAAATCCTTCTCAATCTCCTTAATGTGTTAACATTACTCAATAGCTCATATTGATGATGTTTGATCCCTAAAAATATTTCTTTGGTTCAACTTTAAACTATATTTTGACCTCTAGTCAAGGTATCATAGCTTTGACCTTTAATTTTGTTCACAATTCTTGATCTAGGTCTTTGAGATTATGACACCTTTGAATTTCATCATTAGCCATTGATCTATGGTCTACATTTGAGATTAAGATAGTTAGAAATTATATGTTTATCCTCATGATATACTATCAGTTTCATCTACTCTTGCACTTACACCATGTATCAACCTCATGTTTAATCAAATCTCATTGAACCTTTGACCCTATATGTACCATCAATATCCTTGGTCTAGTTGAATTCATGCCATGAATCTCCTTTAACTTGATCAAACATGCATCTTTGATCTACTAAGTCACTATGATCATGACACTTATTAACCATTCACTTAATCTTAAGATCCTCTTACTTTTTGAATTGATGCTCACCATTAGATCTCAGATACATGATCAAATGAACTCTATTAGATCTTTAGGACCCATTGATGTTGTTAGGTTTACACTTACCATTGTATCTTTGATCTGATCAAATGATGACTATTGATCTTATTCTAGGCACTTTTCAACTCTTTGACCTTGTGCATGCCATAGATCTTCTACCCAATCACCTGAGATCTTCACACTTGTCATATCTATGTTCAACCTTAGGATCATTTGAACACAAATGGTTACTTATTGTAGCTTTATCTTGACATCTCTACTCACATCTTGGACTACTGGTTTTAACTTTGAAGCTTTATATATTGAGATAGAAAAGGCATTAAGATATAAATTTTTTAGAGGATAATCTAGGCATGAAATACATCATATCCATATAATATTTTGGCTTGAGAGGATTTCCAAGTGAATCTATTAAATTCACAACCAACTTTATTTATTCATTTATGCATGATGTTTGATGATGGCCTAGTTATTCTAGGCTTGCTCAAGTCATTTCTTGATCATTCATTTCAATCAAGACTCTACTCAGCTAATCTATCCAAGAAAAAACTTGGCATGTGAGTCAAAATGGACAATATTTCTAGTGACTCACAAGGAAGCATGCCTGCTATGCTTGAGAACCTAGACTAGTTACTTTTTCTAGTGTATTAGGCTTGGATTCTCTGCTCTAGTTCAACCTATTGATCTAAAGCTGAAACTAGATACCAACCCTTGGATAACTACTCTTGAAATAAACAAGGACCAAAAGGAACTGAAATAAAACAAAATTCCCAAGGCACTTATTGAAGGGAAATACAAAATATAAGGGAAACTAACCTAAACAAAACAAGGAACACTAACCTAAGGAAATAGGGAAAACAAGATAAAAGGGAAGCAAACTACTTCTTATGCTAATCACTTATTGAAAAAAATCAAACCTAGAACAACTAACCTACAATGATAAGATTATCTCTAGGGTCAAATGGAAAGCTATTTGGTATACCTTGGAACTTTGAAGCATGATTTCCTTTTCTTGATAGCTTTTTTCTATAGCCAAGAGCAATTGGATGCTCATATCTTCTTGGGGAAGATATTGGTTCCTTTACTACGAATTTTAAGTTCATGAGTTGTAGATGTGAGTCCAAGACCCAATCATACTCATCCCAAATTTGTGGACTTTTCAATAACATCTTCAATACTTATTTATTTATAAGCTGTTGACTATGATCATGTTGGGTAGTTTGGTGTGTCATCTTTGACATATCTATAAGGATGACCTCTAAGTGAGATGGATCTAATCTTGGTGATTCTTAAGGCCACTTAATCTCATTCTCAGCTTCCTAAAGTAGATAGATGTATGAAGTTGGAGAGAAAAGTTGATAACCACATTTAAAAATTTGAAACATGTCATCTTCTAAGAAAACAACTACTTATTTCTTGATGAAGGCACTTTCCTCAGCCTGTAATGGACCACAGTCAAGTAAAGAATAACTTGAATGAAAGATATCAAACAAATCTAAATATTTGTTCTCATGAAGTTGGAGTTTAATTGGGGTTTCTTCAAGTTGAATATAAGAATAAAAAATATCAATTCCTTGACCACAATCATGAGGTTTCAAGTCTATTTTTGATATCTCAGTCTAGTCAATCAACACTGCTTCATCTTTAACATCAAGATGATGACTGAGCATACTCTCAAAGTTAGTTTGTTTTTCACCTTATTTTGTTGATTGGTACTTGCATTCTATTACTTATGTAAGCTTTTATCCTTCATGATGAATCAGAGCTATTGAGTCTTCAAATAACTCATGAGAAACACCTTCAAATTATATATTTAGAGTGTCTTCCTCTTAAACATCAACAACCTTCTTTTCATGTACTTGTTCTTGCACTTGCATCTCAGCATCTACCTCAGATTTCTCTTTCACTTGATCCATCTTTGCATCATTATGGAAGACTAAAACATGTTTGTCCTTACTAAGAGGTGTCCCAATCATGCTCTCTTATTCTTAGATATCCTTCACCTCCTCTCTATTGATTTGCTTCTTGAATGTCTCTCCATGAAGGAAAGGTTCTGGGTTTTTGAGGGGAAAGGAGTGGAGGTTGAATGATCTCCTACTTGATATTGAATTTAGCATCTTGACTTATGCCTAATTGTTATTTATTATTTATTGATTATTGAATCTGATTCCAAGATATAACCTTAGGTTTAGAAACCTCTGATTCTGCACTTGTTTTTGTTATGGGTGAGAAAGGAGTTTTCTATTGAATTGCTTTTGTAGCTACTATTGAATGATGAACATGTTGATTGGAAAACTCAATTTACTTGGCTAAATTAGCCTCAAAATCATGAACTAGATCACTAGGGATATCTTCCTACAAAATTGAAGATAAAGTATCTTATATGATCTACTGAGAAACATGGAGATTAGTCTCCTCAAGACATAATTGTTCAACCTTCCAAGTCCTCTCTTGGATAGACTTCCAGGTAGGAAAGTTAGGCAAGTTGTATATAGACTTTGGAGGGATATGATAAACATTGGTTTGACATTCATGAATGGAAAAGGGAAGTTCTATGAGAGTATGATGATGATTATGATGACCCTGGGGTTCCTCATAAACTACTAGCCTCTCTTCAATGCTTACTATTAGACCACTTATGTCTAGAATATCATCACTAAAATTTGAGTGTCCTTTCCTTATGAAGGATGCACCTACCTCTTTAGTCTACTTCAAATTATCTCTCATGTTCTAAATTTCATGCTTGAAAATCTCCTGTCCATAGCTCTTTTGGATATCTATGATTATCATTTATTTCTCATAGCTAAACAAAGTTTGTTTGAAACTTGAGATGGATTGAGTTGGGGCTTGATAGATCTGATTAGGAAAATAATAGGATTCATGAGGGTTATCATAGGATTGGTATGAGTCACCATACTATTGGTAAGACTCTGTACATGGTTGGTGATGCTTACCATAAGGTTGATAGAGATCATGGTAGGGCTGATATGGGTCATGAGGAAGGTAAGAGTCATGCCCTTGATAATAAGGATCATGAGAAACTTGATTAAGCTCATCATAGCTTTGATATAACTCTTGGTAAGGCTGGTTGGCTCATATGGATCATTTTAGAACTACTGATCAAGAGGTGAATGATAGGGGTATCAACCATAATTTTTCATATCAACCTTAGATGCAAAAACTAATTAAAATCTTAAATGAGACATACCTGGGATACTTAAAACCATAAGATTTGATTTGGAATCATCATTGGTGCTAAATTGCTTGCTTCCAAAATTTTATTAGAGGAAAGACACACCAATAATCTTTCCACTCTTTTGGATATTGGTCCCACTAGGCATGCTAGAACTATTAGAGACTTAAATTGTACCCTATATAAGTAAAGGATTGTTCATGTGCTCTAATAAAATCTAGTCCAACATGGGAATGACCCTAAGCTATGGGTTACCTAATCTTGGGTCAGACCTCTAGGATTTTTATTGAGTCTAGTTCTTCTAATGTATCACTTATCTCATTTCCACTAAAACCTACTAATTATTGGGGTGAAAAATGGAGAGAAATATAATTGAAGGGAAATCTAAGCTAATGCTGGTGATGAACCTAAATTGATTACTCATCCACTCTATTTGAACTTCTAAAAACACTAATGACACAAGCAAAAGACTAAATATATAACTCCAAATGTTTGTTATGCATCAATATTTCATGTGAAGGTTCACCAAGTGATCAAAACCTGAGGAAAATGATGGAAAGGCTTGATTCAAAGTACTATCTAGTCAATGTATCCACTTGTTAGCTTTAATAAAATAATATTAAACACTAAACATGACCTACATAATAAGATAAACTAGTAGCTAAGTGAGATTAGGACTTGATAATGGAGATATTTCTACCACATATGCAAATTAAATTAATATTAACACATTATAACAAAACAATCTTGGTAGAGTCTAGTCATGCCCTAGAGAGATATTAATCTTGGTAGAGTCTAGTCATGCCCGAGAGAGGGATCATTTTCAAGGCTTAGAAGCTTGTATTTATAGTAGAATGAGATGATAGAGATGCGAAACATGTATGGGAGAATGGAGGAGTCATGAATGATCAAGACAATAGCTATACCAACTCCTTAAACTCTTCATGCATTAATGTCATTGGGACTCTATCTAACATGGAAAGGTGGAGAAAGAAGCTTGCAATCCATGATTTATGCAAGAAGTAATCAAGAATGGTTGCATGGAATACTTCTCAATATCCTCAATGTGTTAACATAAGTCAATAGATCCTAATGATGATGCTTGATCCCTAAAAATCTACTTTGGTTCAATTTTAAACTGTATTTCAACCTCCAATCAAAGTTTCATAACTTTGACCTTTAATTTTGACTACCGATCTTGATCTAGATCTTTGAGATTATGACACCTTTGAATTTAATCATTGACCATCAATCTATTATTTGTATTTGAGATTAAGACACTTTGTAATTATACATTTATCTTTAGTATACACTATTAGTTTCATCTATTCATGTAATTTCACCATGTGTCAACCTCATATTTAATATGAGTTTATTAACCCTTTGACCCTATATGTGCAATCAATCTCCTTGGTTTGATTGAATGTGTGTCATCGATTTCCTTCCACTTGATCAAATGTGCACTATTGATCTACTAAGTCACTATGATCATGACACTTATGATCCCTTTTCTTAATCTCAAGATCCTCTAACTTTTTGACTTGATGCTCACCATTAGATCTTAGGTGCATGATCAAATGCACTCTATTATATATTTAGGACCCACTGATGTCATTAGGTTTTTGCTCATCATTGGATATTTTATCTAATCAAACACTAACCATTGATCTTGTTCTAGGGACTTTTTGACTATTTGAACTTGTGTGTGCTATAGATCTTCTACCTAAGCTCTCGAGATCTTGACACTTGTTAGATCTATGTTTTAACTTGGGATCATTTGAACCCAAATAGTTAGTTACCATAGCTTTATCTTGATTTCTCTATGCATGTCTTAAACTATTGATTTTAACTTTGAAGCTTTATATCTTGATATAGAAAAGACATCAAGATATGAAATTTGTAGAGGATGATCTAGGCATGAAAAAAATTATGTCCATGCAATATTTTGGCCTGAGAAGATTTCTAAGTGAATATATTAAATGCATAACCAACTTGATCTATTCCTTTATGCATGACATTTGATGGTATCCTGGTTCTTCTAGGCTTGACCAAGTCATTTCTTGATCATCTATTTTAATCAAGAATTTACTCAAATGATCTATCTAGGTAAAAAAATTGGCATGTGGCCCAAAATGGCCAATAATATCCATCTTGGATTCTTGTTTAAGGGTCAAAAGTGAATTCCCCACTTTTGATAAATCCTCTTTCACACACACATACCTCCAAAACTATATCCCACTCACACATGTGAGCCAATCTAGAATAGTGAATATTGTCTCCCACTTTTTTAGTGCACACATGCTTCATTTTGACTTCACCACATCACTCCAAAATGTAATCCTCACTCACACATGTGAGTAATAGTGATATGCTTGTCCCTTTATGAGAATGGTTAAAATTGGATCACATGATCACTCTTTTTATCTTTGTCTCCAACTTCCCATGTGACACCACAAATGATACCCCACCTTCACACATGTGAGAAAAAATCAAGAATAGTAATTTTATCTTGACTCCCCATGTGTAGAAACATCACCTTTTGATTTATTTAAAAAGGATTTCACATACCAAATTAATGGTCCTCCATATACATTTAACCCATCCCTTCCCATGTGACTCTAATCTCATGTGAGATCCCCCGTGAGCCATGCCACATCATCCATAAGTCACCTTCTATGATGCATCATTAACTACATCACCTATCACATCACCATGAATAGTGATAGTAAATAGTGAACATGAATAGTACTTATTAATAGTAACTCATGAATAGTGACTTAACACTGAATATCATTCCCTTATATCACCCAACTTATCTTAAAGGAATAAAATAGGCTAATGGTCTCCTATAGTTGACTCATATAAAAATTAGGGACATTACAGTCATCCTTTCCCAAATATTGTTTATCCTCAAATAATACTTATTCACTTTAGGAATCCAAATGCCAGGATCCTAAATTAGCTATGGGAATTTGTAAACTCTTTGTGATGTATTTGATCCACTATATTTCATCTACACCACTTTGACATAATTAAGATTCAGAAGCCTTGCACCAAGTGATGCCATAGGAAACACATTCTTCATATCAAGTGTAACATTCCCTTATAAACCATATGATTTTATTACACATGTAACCTCACCATTTAGGACCTCCATCCACTTAGCTATCATGATCATGGGTGCACCATTTATCATCCCTCTTGGGATCACTTTCTTTCCATTCACTTTGAACTTTAGCAATATGGTTTGGAATTTTTTTGAGTGCTTCCCCAATGAGTGTAACCACTGAATTCCCAAGACTTCATTGGTTTAGCTAATGCCTACTACATGAAAATATTTAGTCATTTCATAATCTACTAGTTTTATGATCATTTGTAAAAACTTACTTAGTATAAGTCATGGTGAATCCATATGCAATTATCATATTAGATCATAAAAAATCTACTACCTAAATATGATTCTCCATCACTATGCCATCTATTGGTTCATCTTTAACTTTCTCCTCCTATTATACCAGATCCTCTCTTATCTCCATGATATCTTATGGGTTTGAATTTGGTTTTTCTTTTTTCTTCTTAATTTCTTTGTTAGCCTCCTCTTTAATGGTGGACTTCTTAAAGGTGAGGTGTGATCTTGGGCTATCAAAAATAATAAGTTAATCCTTAAGTAGTTTGAAGGATGGTACTTTATCCTCCACCAAATCCTCTTCTTGAATCATTTCTAGAACTATCTTATCCATTTTGTGACCTACACATTATACAAACACATTATGGGAAAAAAATTCCATCAACATCTTATTGGAAACAACATGTGATAGAGGTCACTAATTAATCTTCTTTGCCTTTCCCACATGCATGACTAGGCTCCTAAGATTCCTTATATAAGAAGAAAATATTTTTTCTTCTGATCTCATTCTTAGCCTTTGTATCCAAATTTTCCTCCTTGGGCAACTCCTTGTGAAAATCTTTCTTAAAATGGAAAGATTTCCTTTGAAGTTGATTTTTAGGAGATGCTAAAAAATCCATATCCTCTTTATCAAATCTGATATTCAATATTTTCTTGAAGTCTACATAAGATCTTATACTACCATGTCCCAAGGTCACCAAACCATTGTACCACCACTTATGAGCTCCCTCATCTAAATGGAGTGTATCATACTCAATGGATTCTATTTCTAACATTGGGTTAAGCTAAAAATATTTATCTAATTTTTTCACCCACAAATCTGTACTATAATTGTTAGAACCATCAAAATAAGTAATATAAAACTTAATATCCTTCCTTTTCAACTCATTTATATGTTGTCTTCCACCTCTATGGGGTCTATGCCTTTGATTGTCATGGAATGACATTTCAGCCTAAAAACCTACCCCTAATACTCTCCAATCTCTCATTACTTTAGAATGAAATTATTTATTAGTGGGTCCATGATTGCCTTATAAATCATTATTACTTGAAATTAAAGTAGGCATGGTAGGTCTAGAGTTGACTGAACCACTAAAATCCCATGAAGGAGCAACTCTATTCTAGACTGTATTAGATCCTTTACTTATCATTTGTGCAAACATCTGATTAAGTTGTTACTATGTTTAAGCTATTTTTTTCACCACTTGATGATGTGCCTTAGAAAAATAATTCACCATATATTACAAACTAGATGAGACCTTTCTTCTTGTACCCATTTCAAAAAAATTGTTTCTTCTACCTGAAATAGTTAGAACTACACATGTAATGGTTGACACTTGACATGTTAGTTTTGATTACAAACATGCAATACTGAAAATACTCAATAGAATATTAAACACCAACAAGTTGGTAGGATACTCTGAGCTTTGATACTAATGTAATATCCCAAAATGGGAATATTATAAAACCACTCACATTAACATAAACCAAACTCAACACTTATGGTTAAAGACTCAAATTTGATATTCTTTCTCAAAATCCTCACTTATATTGATATACCACTATAACATAAATACCTGAAATAGATAACACTCAACTATGATATTCATTAAACAACTAATTATACTTGAATACATACATGAAAACTACTAATAATACATATAACATGTAAATATTACAATACAACTACCTACACAATATCTCATTTGAAGCAAAATTGTAGTTTTTGAGTGAAACCACCAAAGATAGCCAAAGAGGATATCTTACCATCAAAACAAACAAACCTTAGAGGGTTTTCATCCTTAGGAAAGGAATAAGATGACTCAGATTCAATCTCAAATAATGAACATCAATTTAATTGTTGAAAAAGGGTGGGGGTATAATCTTCAACATGATTTACAATGGGAGAGAAATCTCCTTAAATATAAAATGCATGAGAGAGATAGAGAGGGAACTTCATGGACAAGAAAATAAATTCTCCCTCCTTATAGTGGGTATAGTTTTCAAGAATAGTAACCAACTTGGATTCTTGTTCAAGGGTCTAAAGTGGATTCCCCACTTTTGAAACATCCTCTTCCACATGCACATGCCTTCAAAACTACATCCCACTCACACATGTGAGCCAATATATAATAGTGAATATTTTCTCTAACTTTATTAGTATACACATGATTCTTTTTGACTTCTCCACATCACTCCAAAATGTCCTCATTACTCACACATATGAGGAATAGGAAGATGTTTGTCCCCATGTGAGAATGGTCAAAAGTGGATTACATGATCACCTTTATTTTATCTTTATCTCCCATCTTCCATGAGATTCCAAAAATAGTGGTAATCTCTTTCTAATTTATTCTCCACTTCAATCACGAATAGTAATTTGTGCCCCACTATCCCATGTTCTCTCTCAATAATTTTTAACCTATTTAAAGGGACTTCACATGCCAAATTTATTAGCCTTCATAGAAATTTGACACATCTCTTCTCATGTGACTCCAATCTCATGTGAGATATCTAGTGGGCTATGGCACATCATCCACAAACCACATCCTCTACTACATCATCACCTACATTACTTGCCACATCACCATGAATAGTGACATTTGAATAGGAACTTATGAATAGTGCTCATATGGGGTGGCTAAGATCTTATCTAAGATAGAGAATCCACTTTTTTAACCCTTGGAGATGAACATAAGAATAACACTATTGAGTGTTTGGACTCACTTGTGGAAGTGGGGAGCAAGTTTTGGAGCCACATGGATGTGACACATGTTCTTATCTAAAGTGAATATGCTTTGAAGGCTTAATGAGATCATGTGACACCCCACTCTTGTGTGGGTCAAATTTATTTGGACCACTATTCATTCTCTCCCCTCTCTCTCTCTCTCATGTAAAACGTTATAAAGCATTATGTTCTCCTCTTTGTTTGTTCATCCATTTAGTGGATCACTTGGATCCTTTCAAGTTTGAACTTACATGATATAAGGTTGGATTTTGGAAGGCTTGTAAGATTAACTCACCTAGAAGCTTGGGTTGTAAGCATCATGCTTAGGTAGTTATATCCTATAAGGATTAAAAATCATGGCTCACCTAGTGTATTAAAAGAATGGTATGAATCCTTAGATAATGAGGTAGAAACTTGGAGCTCCCTTGGGTGCTATGGTATTAACATCATGATGTTGGAGGTTGGATCCTATAAGGCTTGGTTACAAGCTTGGTTCACTTGGGTGCTTGTAATCACTAGAAAAGAGTTACTAAGAGGAATTATAGAAGAGATTTGCTAATGGAAATATGAAGTTTAGATGATACATTTGCCTTGTGGTTTTTTCTCTAGCTAGTTTAGTAGGGTTTCCACATATCTTGTGTAGTGTGTTTTGTATCCTATTTTATATTTTATTGTAGCTTGTTTTTTCACAATTTTTATTTACTTGCACATGTAATAATGTATGTTTTATTTATAACTAGTATCAAAGCCATGGTTGTTTGGCTAGTTTTTTGCAAGTGGGAGCTATAGGTAGGGAAACCAAAATATGAAACAAAAAAAGTTTTTATGGAAGATGAAGATGCAAATGGAGAATGGAGGAAAGAAGCTTAAAATCTTTACTAGATGAATCAACACCAATAATGTTCCTATTGAATAAGCAACCATATAGCTTGCAGAGTAAGCTGAACTCCATTAATGTCGATGGATTTTCTCAACTAGAGAAGGGGATACAAGTTGTGGGATATTACTACCATAATGTGGGCCAATATGATGATAAAATTCTATGTAGAAGAGGAGGTACCAAAAAATTTAATCTGTATTTGTTATAGCAATGGATGGAGAAGAACAAATATGACCCAAGGTTCTATGGAAGGAGAAGGATGTGTGTGTGTGTGTGTGTGTGTGTGTGTGTGTGTGTGTGTGTGTGTGTGTGTGTGTGTGTGTGTGTGTGTGTGTGTGTGTGTGTGTGTGTGTGTGTGTGTGTGTGTGTGTGTGTGTGTGTGTGTGTGTGTGTGTGTGTGTGTGTGTGTGTGTGTGTGTGTATGTATGTGTGTGTGTGTGTGTGTGTGACATGTGGTAAAGGCATAATGCAACTTGAATATATCTTTAGGGCATAAAAACTTGATAGGTGTAGTGATACACTAAGTAGCATGATGACTTCCCAAGAATTGAAGATGGGTACCATGTTGAGCATGGTGGGTAGTGGTTTGTTACATGTAGAATTTAGGTATTGATTTATGTGTGTTTTTATCTCTTATTTTTAATTAGTGTAGGATGGATAGATAATAAAAAGATACATAAGGTTCCATGGAAGGATAATGTCATGTGTGTGACATGTGGTAGAGCAAGATGTAGTTTGACTATATATTTGGGGCTTCAAAACTTAGTAGGTGAAGTGATGCACTGATTAGTGTGATGAATTTCAAATAACTATAGATGAGTACCATGTTGATCATGGTGGGTAGTGGTATGCTACATATGTAGGAGTCATGTGTTGAATTAGATGGTTATTCTCTCCTATTGTAGACTAATGACATAATAGTGGTGTGCACTTGTTATTGTTCATGGTTGGAGTAGTGGGATGAGAAAGCATAATTCCTACATGGTGATTTTATGATGAGATAGAGTAGCTAGGAGGCTTTGAGGATAAATCAAAGAGTTTCTAGTTTATATAATTGAAGACTATACAGGTTCTATTAGTTATGATGTGGTACATGAATACCTTCATGGAGATCCAAGGTTTAATAGAAGTTATTTCTATGTGTAGATGGAAGGTTGGTTTTAGGCCCCAATATGTTCAATAGTGAGATGGCTTGGGTGACTAGGATGAGATGAAGGAGCAAACTATTTCAATTTATTTCCTTCCTTTCTTAGTTCTAAAAGTATATAAAAGAAAGTGAGTATTAAGGGTGTATGGATGGTTACTTGATATAAAGTACACGCATTGATATCCAAACAAAGTGGGAACTCTTCTTTAGCTAGGGAATAATGACCTACAAATCACATTAACTTATGAAAAATGGATTAATGAAAAGATAAGTGGGATACTTGGTGAAAAACTAGCCCCAAGAAAGGAACAAGCTTACTTAAATGGATGTTAGCCCACATTTGACATTCAAGTTCATAAATAAACAAGAAATTACCAAAGATATATATGGAAATGGTGTCAGATAAACAATATAAAATATATCTAGTTCATAACATGATTAATATGATCAAAGTATTTGTTCCAAAATCCCATAGCTATGCCAATATCTTCCTAAATTATAGCTATTTGTTCATCGATGTCTTCATAATTAGATGTGAAAACCATAGCACATAGAGATAACTGAAATACAATGTTATTTTTATTAGTGAAGAAGGGTTATGGGATAATGGGGATGCCTAATATGCTATCAATTTCTTATGCTAATCCATGTAAGGTCATTTACATGTAAGAGATAAATTGTAGTCAGGTCCAGAGAGGTTAGAAAAGGGGTTATGCACTAGTTAAAAGGCTAAAGGAGATATAGTAAGGTATAAATAGAGTCAAAATAATTAACCATTATTTTGGAATGATAGTAACCATCAGTGGTTAGGGTGACTGTTTGTGGTTGTCCTGATCGGTGATGATTGGGTGACCGGTATTGGTTGCTATAACCATTGATAGTTATAGTAATAAGCTACAATTACCTGTCAAGGAATTTATAAAATGAGTTACACAGGGTATCTAGTGGACAAAAGGTGGTGTCTATGGATAAAAGGGTATTAGGTGGGTATAAGGAGTGGGGAAGAGCGTTTAAATTGATTGATTAAGGGAAGAAATGAAGAGTAGAAAATATTGAAAATGAAACAAAATACTTTTGTTATGTTGGAGATTTGATAGCTGAGTGCTGAAGAGATTTGAGTAGCGTAATGGTAATTTGACCTTCAAGAATCACACACATAGGGCTTAAAGATGTTAGATTCTTGTACAAGGAAAATAAGAGAGCTTGGATATGCAAATTTGAGATGCATAACTCTCCCAAGATCCTTGCATTTATAGAAAAAAATTTCTAAGTGAAGAGGGAAGTTTTGAGGAAAATTTACTAAGTTAGGAAGATAAAGATGTCCATTTTAGAAGAAAGAAAGCTATGAGATGTGCATGGGAAAGTTTCTATTTTGCCTGTGTAATCTCATCCATAGCTAGATGATTTTTATGTTTCAGGGGTAGAGACCTAACCATTGATAGTTAGGGTTATTGTTGATGATTGACCCCTTGGTGTAAAAAGGGTTAAAAAGAGTCAAGGAGAACATTTTAAAATGTTTGGTGGCTAGGTGTAAAGGGTGAGATAACTAGCTAGGTAGTTAACTAATGGTCAAGAATAGGTCTAAGGTGATGCGATACTAAAAATGTTTAAGGAGATGTTTTCAGGTGTTTACATTTTACCCCTTTTTATTGTGTGACTTTAGGTAGATAAGCCATAGAACAAAAATGGAAGGTTGATAGTTCAAGGTCAGTTTCTCTGAGTATGGGAGGAGGGTATTCCCCCTCAAATTAGGAGTCGATGAGGTAATCTAGAATTTAGGTCATGGTTTGATAAAAGTAAATAAGGTGTAGGAACTAAAACATAATGATGTACACAAGATGTGATGAGATGCTAAGGGCATAAAATAATTCAAAGACACAAAATGACCAATGTTGATAATAGTAAGTTTGGGTTCTAGAAGAAGTGACAAGGTAACCGGTCCCCAATGTTGGTCATAGTTGATCATGCTATGCATATCAAATGTCCTAGAAAGGGTTGGTGTTTACTTAGGTATATGAGGTAGGAAGTGCTCTTGAGAAAAACATGAATGGTTAGGTTAGACATGAGGTGGTGCAAAAAAAAGTGAAATAAGGCCAAATTGGTTGAAGTGGTCAATAATGACCAAAGCAAGGTTAACACAAGGTATACGAATAGTTTTTTAATAAAAGAGGGGTTAACATCATGATAGACGTGGGAAAATGGATAGATTGGTTGGGTAAGTGTAGGGGGTCGCTAAGCTGAATCTTAATGCATAAGGCAAGAGGACATTACCTACATAGTCCCATGGATAAATGAATACAACATGAACTTCATGCCTAATGTAGTTCTTGGGTGGGGGAGAGGGTGATTCTCAGATAAGGTCAAGAGGAGGGGAAATATGTTTCCCCATTGGGGTTGGTCAAGGTAAGGGTAAGGTGAAGAAGGAAATAAGGTGAAGGGGTAAAAGGTAGGGTGGTTTGAAAGGAAGGGGGAAGGAACAAACCATTGATGGTGACCCAACTGATGATGGTTGGGATTAAATGATGGTGGTTACCCAACCATCAATGGTTAGGATAAAAAATCCCTAACACTATGACAAAATCAAATTGAATGGTGAATAAAAGGCATTATTGTTTATTTGTGAAAAATTAGCTAAGCATTGTCATTTTGTGATTTGATACATATGAAGAGTGAAAGGGATTGTTGAGAGGTGAGTAAAGTGTCAAGATGAGATTGGTGTTGGAAAGCATGATTGTGGGTGAGATGGATCTAGGAAATGTATCAATGGCAAGGCACAATTTGAGGAGGTACCATCAATCATGGAATGAGGTGGGTACTATTTTAAAATTGAGAGAATAGAATTAGATGTGGAATGAAGAATAACAATTGTAAGTAATATGGATAATTATGTGTGCAATTGGAAAATCATGAGTTTAGGTAGTTTTGATTGGTTTTGTTGCTAGGAGGGAAAAGAAGGGGGGTCAATATGAAAATGAATGAAAGGGATGAGGGGTGATAAAATGAGAGAAAATATAAGGGAGTATTTTGTATGTTGTTTTATGTTTTGGATAGGTTGGGAGTTGAAGCCCATAGTCGACGGTCATCTATAGGTGACTGTTGATGGTTGACCCAACTATCAATGATCAATCCTAGGGGTATAAAATACCCTAAGGGGACCATTAATGGTTGGAAGAACTAGACATGGTTAAAAGTGGGGTTAGGGTTTTTGTTGGATAAAGAGTTATGGGGTGGGAAAGATTTGTGGGTGGGTTTTAAATAGGGTATGGGTGGTTGTACACAGGGTGGTGAAGATATATAGTTATTTTTATGAATAAGGATAGGGGAAAGTGCTTAGAGATGTAAATTTTTGTTTTATGATTGAGAATATTATAGGGTGTATAAATGGGATGGATAGTCAGTACTAGGTTAGAAAATAAAAGGTGGGTAGGTGATCTAAATAGTGTTGTCATGTAGAGGATAGTAAAGAGGTAGCGTAGAAGTTTACTAGGACCAACTAGTGGGGTAGAAGAGAGAATATAATTAATTGTTTTAGTTATCATGTTCATAGGGATAGGTTCTTACATAATTCATGGTATAATTATTTTGTAGGCATGAGAGTAGATCCAACTACGAGATCGAGTACCTAAGATCTTTATAGAGGTGAGGGATCCATGTTAGTGGATGACTGACAACACATGGAGATAGTGGGTTTTAGAGTGATGAAGCATTACCAACACCTATTGAGAGATGATAGGATGATAATAACCCTCATAAAGAGATGGGATCTAGTGACTAACACCTTCTGGTTATCGATAGGGGAGATGAGCATATTATTAGAGGATGTACACTAGATTACATGTCTACCTATTTAGGGTGATCCCATCTATCATATTCAGGGGGATGAGATGTATGAGTATATGGAGATGATAGAGGTGATACACAATTCCATTTTGGAGGGTTTAGTATCAAGATGTTGTACCAAAGAACCCTAGGGGATAAACACTTGCTAACTATGTTGTAGCTAGCAATTACCTATTATACATTGCCAAATTTGATTAGAGGGAGATACTTTGGTGTGTTATTGGGGGTGATGGTTGAGTTATTTTTGGGTAGAGTTGTGTTTGGATGGGCACATGTATTATTGGTGAAAATATATAGAGAGTTGTGGGGGATGTACATAGGTGTTATGGCATTAGCATGGGATTTGTATTGTACTACTAGGCTTATGATCATATACAAGTGTTGAGACCCTTAGGTCTTCCTGTAAAGGGATTTTAGTCAATATATTATATGGTTGGATTATACCGATGGAGGAGAGATGGGGCCATGATATGTGATGGTGGTGGTTCATAGGATATTGATTGGTTTCAAGGTACCTTGGAGAGCTTAGTTCCTAGTGATGTGGTGTGAAGGCCATATTAGACATTGATGATTTGGGTTGGATATAGGTTCCACACTATATCACTATATATATAGAGATGGTACTATGGGAGGAATGATGGAGAGATAGAGTACATCCCTTTTGAGTGTGTGTGATGGCAGTTTGGGATGGTTCAGGGTATCCCTCCTAATTTAGTGTGAATAGGAGGGAGGATGTAGAGTTTTATTTATCAGAGCCACAAGCATAGGTGGAGTTTGATCATGAGGAGTTGCCACTAAGGGATGGAGATGATGAAGGTTGTATAGGTGATTACCCCACTTGGTTTTAAGGGAGGTACATAGCCATGAATTTTGGTTTGAGAGATAAGGAGTAAAGATCGATGAATGTTGTTCCCAGATAAGGAGACCCATAGATAGAAACAACATTAGTAGCAACTTAGGCCTAGATCATAGCTCCATAGGGGTAGATTATCATAATCCAAGGATAGGTTTCCAAACTTTAAGGCTAGTTAGGTGGAGTTACTATACAAAGAGACTAGGTACATGCATATGCTACAATCTGATAGGGTTAGGTGGTCACTTTGCAAGGTCAAGTGGCTAATTTATAGGGATAGATTGTATTGGTAATAGGAAAGCATGATTAGGTGAGGACCTTGCTTGGTTTTTTGACCTAGGAGAGGGAATCTCTATGCTAACCCAATGGAGTAGCTATGACACCCCTAAGATTTGTGACATAGGATAGATACCTAGCAACCATTTAGGAGTTATGATATTATGAGGGTATTATGTTATCATATTGTCTTAATGAGTAGAGATGTGGGGAGTATCAGGATAGCTTATCTAGTGGCGTGACACTTGCATCACCCAGTTAGTGGAATTTAGTAGTAGGTTAACTAATAGGGACACCACCTAGGACAGGTACATGTACAGGAATAGGTGTTAGTGGTTCTAGTTTAGGTGATCTAGGATCATGAACAAAAAACTTATATGATGTATGTTTTTGAGATTTTTACACTGGCCTATGTGTCGAGACATGAGATGTATTTATGAGAAATAGATATGTACATTTATTGATACATGTAGACTTACATACATATATTATGGATATAGATGTGTTTTCAGATGAGTTGATGTTGTTCATGCTTTATTAATGCTTATGATAGGAGATCTATAATGCTGATGATTATTTTGAATAGTTTAGATGATGTTTATATTGTGATGTGAAACCTTGAATATGACATTCTTTTATGGATTTTATTAGGGATGATGTGATTCTCATATGATGTTTATTATTTTGATGAGAATTTTGCATATATATATTGTTTTAGCTCATGGATTTATTGTGGACGATTAACACATGATGTTAAAAATGTATAATGTGATGTTTGGTTAATGATATGAGGTTATGATTGTGGCATGTATTGTGATTTAATAATTTGACTCAAGAGAGAATGGTTAGTATTGTGTTAGTTTCAAAATTAAAATAAAATGAAAGAAACACACTAACTAGCTTAACATCTCTAGGCCTAGACACTAGGGAGAGATTAGTTAACAAACATGAATAAAACACACAACTAAAATGAAAAATAAACCTTCTTTTACCTCCCTTGGATGCTCCAAAATTCTTGTTGTATTGGTTTGCTCAGCTTGTGCTTACGAAGACCTTGACAATGGAAACTTGGATACCTCCATCTCTCCTTGGCACCTTTGGCTTGTGGCTTCACTTGTCTTGGAATCAATTTGGCATGAGAACACTAGTTTGCATGAAGATTTTAGAATCAATACTACATTATAACATTTCATTATCAAGACTTAGAAATGATGTTCGTGGCCTCTCTATTTATAGATTTTTTAGAATGTCTAGAATCAACCTGAACCATCCATTATGAGATTGAGATGTGCGGTTGAAGATTAATTCAATTTTTGGAATTAAGTTTATAATTATCCTCATTATGACATTGGAAAAAAGGGAAATTAAGAGGCATGGAGAGCATCATGGAAGGCATTGATGAGGCACGGAGGGCATGAATCCTAATATTTATGGCATTTATGGGCTAGGGATGCCTTCCTAAGAAACGAGGTCACCTGATGATGTAGATAATAAATATTCATTTCCAAAACAAGTTATTCAAAAATTTTCCATGGAATTCTTAATTAGGCTATAATTTGGGTTAATTAGATTTTAAGCATGTTTAAGCACTTTGTGCACAAATTACTCAAATTGATCAGAATGCCTTATTAATGGTCTAAAATTTGACTAGATTAGAATTGGAAGGTGATGTCAGATGCATTGGATCTATTATCCAATTTAGGATGTTACTAAAAACAAATAATAGAGGCATGTGTCTTGTGTAAGATATTTGATAGGAAAGAGCAATCTAGAGAACCTAGGTGCAAAATTGGCATTTTGACTCAAAATAATTTGATCAAAGTCAGCTGGGCCATAAATTACATTACCCCATTTAGGGATACCCTAGCCAAAATCATCACTTGAATATGTCAGTTTCACATCATTTAGCATGTTTTAGGCCAAATTGTGCATTTTGGGTGGAAATTGGCTAAAAGCCTAATTGGAGGTTATTAGTGGCCAGATTTAGGTGTCTACATGTATAAGGGTATTACTGATGCCCATATGCTTGGATAAGATAAGGAGGATAATGCCTTTTGCTAGTGAGTTCTGAACAATAAGAATTTATATATGGATCAACTTAGAGAATACAAAACCCATCAAATGTGTCACAAGATCATGTTTCATTAAGAAATCTGATACACCAACTACTTCATGCCAAATAGGCTCATAATCCCTTAGATTTATTGTTAGGTAGCATGTAGGGATTTAAATTTATGGGTAAAGAGAAATGGATTTTGTGGGATATAGGATGATCAATTTTTTCATAGGTGACCAAAGAACCCTGATAGACAAGTCCATGGCATTAGTATGCTATGTAATGATGTGTAGACTGATTAATGTTAGAAGTCTACTTGTGCTGTAAAAGTTAATTCTAGATTGATTGATTGATGTAAGAATTTTATAATGAACATATATATATATATATATATATATGTATATATATATAAGAGGTGATTTATGCCTATTAGTTTTATATTTTGCTTTATTACTTTATTATTTATTAAATCTGATCAATAGGGGAAGCTTTAAATGAATATTCACTGTAGCCATCCTTTGAGGGAATGGTCTAATGTTTGTTTTAACATAGTCATCCTTTGAGGGAGCGGTCTATTTTAAGCAACTTTTGGTTTGATGTGGAAGCTATCCTTTGAGGGGGTGGTTTGCCATGTATTTTGAAGTATGGATGTATTGTGTAATTTAAACATGGGAAAGATTATTTAGGTTTGAAAGGTCTACCCATGTAGAAGTAGGATCTAGACACATTAGTTATAGGGGAAGGGGTTTTGAGAAACAAATGATCATAGGATTATGTCTATTAAAATATGGAAAGTATTCATGAGAATCAATGCTATGGGTAGAACCTAGGCACCCATATTTAAGATTAGGTTGTTATAGTGATAGATAAATCAAATGGTTATATATAATCAATTGATCTCAAAATGATGGAAGGGAAGGTGAATTCACCCAAGGATGAGCTTAAGTAAGACATGGAAGTGCGGTGAACCTTGTTTTAATAATGAAAGAGACACAAATGTGATGCATTGTTGGGTTTAGGTTCTAGCCTACCCTTGAGAGAGGACAAGCGATAAGCACCTGATCCATATTTATGGGTTATAATGTAAGGTCCTAACCAATTAAAATCAAACTTATTCTTTTTAGCCTTTTCTATGTTAGTGACATGTTGGTTTTCTTTGAGGACAAGGTCTCCAATGTTGAATTCTTATATTTTTAGATGTTTTTGTATGCTCATTTGATACAATATTGATAGATACGAAGGTGATTAAGGGAAATAAGGTGATGTTCATCAAGGATTTATAAGCATGTTAAGCATTCCTGATGATAGTCACTTTCAAAAAGAATCTCATGTAAGGATATGCAAAGAGATGGAATTTAGACTTCAAGAGGTAGGATGGCCTCAACTCTAAAGACTAGAAAAAAAGTGTAGGATCCATAGCAGATTGGATAGTAGTATGGTATGGCCATAGGGTGAATGGGATATGGAGGTGCCAATCCTTTATCTAAGCATTGACCACCTTGGTGAGCATTTTGATAAGGGGTTTTTTATAATCTTTAGCCTGTCCATTAGCTTTCAGATGATAACGTGAAGAAAAACTTAGGTCAATACCAAAAGAATCACAAAGTGTCTGGACCTTTTTATTCTTAAAGGATTTACCATTATTAGTAATGATTTTGTGAGGAACACCAAAGTGACAAATAATATGGTGGTTGATAAAATTAATGATTTTTTAGCTTTCATCAAGATTAGTGGAATAGCTTTAACCCATTTGGTTAAAAATTCTATGGTGGTAATGATATATTAATGTCTTTGTGAGGAATGTGGATTGATTTCTTCAATAAGATCAAGACTCCATTATGAAAAAGGCCAATAGTCAGTTGATACTTGAAGACCATGAGGAGGGGCATGATGAAGGTTAACATGTTGCTGACATTTGATGCATTTCTTGACATTGTCACAACAATCTTGATTAAGTGTAGGCCAATAGTATCCCATATGAAGGATACATTTAACAACAACTAGACCATTGAAGTGTCCTCCATAGATGCCATCATATGCTTCTTTAATGGCATGAGAGGTTTCATTATTATGAAGGCATCAAAGAAGGAGGTCATCAAATCCTCACTTGTATAGAATTAATCTTAGTATTAAGTAGTGAGAGGTTATTTGAATGAAATACCTATGAGTATTTCTTGAAAGATTAAGAGGAAGGACACCAACATTAAGGTCATCAAAAATTTGGTCATATCAAATGTCTAAAAGTGATGATTCCATTTGGAAAATGGTAAGAAGATCGAGACTGGGGTAAGATGGGGTGAGAAAGTGGTGTATGGTGACAAATAGTTTAGAGTAAATAGGTTGGAATGGAATTTGGGATGCAAGGGAATCCATTGTGTCTACAAATTTATTTTTAGAGTGAGGGACTAGTTAGATGGTATAGTGGTTACATGATACTAATAGTTTGTTAGCAAATTGCTTATACTTTAGAAGAACATCATTTTTACATTGATAAGCTCCTATGAATTGGTTGAAAATAAGTTGAGAGTCTCCAAAGGTGTGTATAGTTTTTATTCCTAAAGCTAGGGCAGTTTGGAGACTTATGATTAAGGCCTCGTATTTGACTATATTATTGGTGCATTTGAAATCAAGTTTGAAAGAAAGAGGGAGAGTTTATAAATTAATGGGAATGAGGAATATGTTGGCACCCCCACCATTTTGAAATTTATAACCATCAAAATAAATAGTCATTTGATAGGTGGGTTCTTCTAGAGAGAGGGTAGCTATGGACTCATCTGGAAAGGAAAGAAAATAAGTTTGATTATCAGGGAAAGGGGGATCAGCTAATTGGTTCACAATGACCTATCCTTTAATGGAATTTTACAGAAGAAAATTGAGAGAAATCTTAGCTAAAATCATGAGCCACTTATCCATATGTTAGTTATGATATTTCGTAGAGTGCATATACTTGAGGGGGTCAGTGTTGGTAAGGACATAAGTTTTGTGGTTAAGAAGATAGTGATGAAATTTAGAGGTGATAAACACTAAGGAAAGGTAGAGTTTTTATGGATGGGTGTATTGAGTTTCATAGTCAATGAGGGTGAGAATAATGTATTAAACATCCTACTCCTTATGTTGGTTATTATGATGAGAAAGCATGTCTCCCAAGGAATGATCAATGACAGATATGTATAAATAAAAGGGTTGATCTTCCTTTGGGGGAATAAGGATAGGTGGAGAAAGAAGATACTCCTTGATTGCACCAAAGGCTTATTGACACTCCTTGGTCCATTTGAAGGAGGTGTACTTTTTAAGAGGTGGTGAAAGGGTTGACAATGATCATATAGGTGGGAGATAAAATGGTGGATTGACTGAAGTTTGCCTTGTAGGCTACAAAGTTGTTTTAAGTTAGTAGGAGGAGGCATTTATAAAATATCTCTAAATTTTGTGGGGTCTATTTATATTCCATGAAGGGAAATAATGAAGCCTAAATTTTTTCCTGATAAGACCCTAAAGATGTATTTCTTTGGATTGAGCTTGACATGATAATGGATAAGTCTTTCAAAACTAATGGCTAAAACAGTGAGGTGATCTTGGTGATGTTTGGATTTTCTAAGCAAATCATCAACATAGTCTATGACTATTGTATGAATGAGGTCATGAAAAATTTAATTCATGGATTGTTGATATGTGGATCCTACATTCTTTAAGCTAAAAGGCATGACGTGATAGTAAAAATTTCCCCATGGGGTGATAAAAGATATCTTATGTTGATCTTGGGGGCAATCAATATTTGGTTGTATCTTAAAAATTCATCCATGAGGGACAATATTTCATGGCCAATGGTAAGATTAACAAGTTGGTTAATGTTAGGTAGGGCAAATTCATCTTTGGGGCATGCAAGGTTAAGATCCAAAAAATCCACACAAAGGTGAAGCCCTCTAGTGGGTTTGGTGATAGGAAAAATATTAGAGACCCATTATGGATAGTCAATGGGTTGAATGAAATTAATAGATAAAAGGTGTTGAAGTTCTTCTTGGACAAGAAGAGATATATAGGGATGGAACTGATGAAGTTTTTTCTAGACTAGCTTAACTTCAGGATGGGTGAGAATGTTATGAAGGGCAATGGATGGGTCAATACTAGGCATATCCTAATAAGACCAAGTGAATGTTATGCTACAGTCATGAAGGAAGGCTGTATAGTTTATTTATTCCTTAGGAGTTAAGAATTTGCCAAGTTTGACAATATGAGGGTTTTCTTGAGTACCCAAATTAATGTCTATGGTCGATTCATTTATCATTGTTTGGTTTTTAGGAGGGAGGGATTTTTGAAGACAAGAATCCTCTACACCCAAATAGGTAAGAATAGATTTGTTGTCTTGACATTAGATGGTGTTAATGGTGGGAGAATCATGCATGATAATTTTGAGGTGGATGAGAGGAATGGTTTTAGTTTGACCTTCTTGTTGATAAGTTAGGGGACCTAAATTGATGGTGTTGATAAAAAAAGTTAGGTGGTATGATGTCACTACTTTTATTTGCAGTTGGTGAGGGTAGAGGTTCTTCAAATTAGAAATGTGAGGTTGATAAGGGTAGAAGTTCCTTGAATGGGAGAGGTGAGATTGGTGGTTTCCCAAATGGGAAAGGTGGGATTGGTGAGATTTGTGGTCCTCCAAATGGGAGAGGTGGTATTGGTAAGGTTGGTATGGGTTCTTCTAGGAAAACATACCCTAGGCCAAAGAACTCATGAGGTTTCTGAGTTTGATAGCAAGAAGTTCATGGGGTCCTTTTTCATAGAGGCCAAACCCAAACCTTTTCCAAGTGCATTGATGAGGGTACATTTGGACAAAGGTCATGTTGCTAAGATAAGAAAATTTGGAAGTGAATGGCTGGATACAAGGCATGGTGGTGGGAGCAATAAGTGGTTTGTCAAGTCCCCCATAGACAAAATATATTTTATTTTTGGGAAGACCAAAGGGGATAAGGGTACCAATATTGGGATCATAAGATGGATCATTCTGAAGGTTCCCAAATTCATGTGGAGCGGGAAAATCATCCAAAGCTAAAAGTTGATATTCCCCAAGTGTAAGTCATTGGAATGTAGATTTCAAGGGGTGCTCAACTGAGATTTGTAATGAAGGAATAGTTAAACTAGTGGATGGTTCACCATTTTTGAAAATATAAGTGTTGGTGTGTTGGTTTGACGTAGTGGTTTGGTTAGTGGTTGGCTGTGAAGAGGGTGAAGGTGGAATAAGAACATCATTAGGATAATACATCATATTACAAGAAGCAAAGAGACATGGATTGACTTTGATTGTAATGATGTGTCCCTCATGTTCAAACTTGATGCATTGGTGAAGGTTAGAAGGGATGCATGCCATATCATGGATCTAGGGGTGACTAAGTAATGCATTATATTTAAATTTTACCTCTACAACATAAAAAAGTTTTGGAATGGTTGAGGTCCTAAATAAATATCCTTAGATAGTGGCCAAGGTGTCATTGAATGATCGAAGAACTGTCGAGCTTTCCAACATGATGTTTTTAGGTAATTGAAGTTGATCATAAGCATGAGAGGATATTATATTGTTACTCACCCCCCATCAATCATAACCCTTTTGACATGTGTATGATTGATGGATGTTGTAATAAAAAGAGGGGGATCAGGATCTTTGCTATGATATGGGGGGCTTTTTGACTCTTGAAAGGTGATGCTGGCAATGTGTTGGATAGCTCCAATAAAAGATGCAAGAGGTTGGGGATCATCTGGTTGAAGCTCTATGGAATGCATTGCTTTGATTAAAGATTGATGATGTTGAGGTGAGGTTTTAATTAAGTCATAAATACTCATTTTTATATCTATTTGGTGAGGTTATTTTATCACCAGGCATTGGATGAATGAAGGTGCATTGAAAGATTTAGGGGATCCCAAAATGGAGACCTTAGGCTTGGATGGTTGTGAAGCCTTTTGGGTTTGGTTGTTTAGTTGAGGAGTTGAAGGGTAAGACCATTGAATGGTGGATTGGTTTTACCATTTTCATTTTATTGGACTCCTTTACCCTTGTTCTTGTGTTGGGCTCTAAACTGAGTTACCATATGAATAATATAGACAAGGGGAGTGATTACTTGGTTTGGTTCCTCTGTTTCACTTTTTAATGGGAGTAGAGAAGGAGATGATTGGTAGGAGGATTGGGTAGGTATTAAAAAAGGTAAAGGGCTTAAATAAGGTTCATCGAATAGATCATCCTCCTCCAAAAGGTCATGAATGATAGCTTGGAGAGCTTTATAATTCTTCATATCATTCCCAAGGGTTGTATGGTAAAGACAAACTATATTATCATTAAACTAGGTTAGCTTCTGGTGAGTGGGGTCAAAAGGCTTTATGAGGGGTAATTTAATGGTAGAAGCTTATAGGAGCCTTTGTAATATAGTTGTATAAGACTCTATAAAGGACTTTGGAGATGGTGGAGTTTGGGTTTTTGGTTTAGGTTCCTTATTGGGTAAGGGATTTTTAATAGGAGGTATGGTTGGTGGTGTAAGCCTAGTTGGAGGTTTTGAATGAATTGGATTAGTTGTAATTGGTTTATGAATTGGAGGTCTAGATGATGAGGTTTTAATATATGGGAAGGTGGATGGGGAAGGTTGGTGAGGAATGATGATAAACTAGGAGATGGGCTTGTTATAGGTAGTGAAAGGGGAGATGGTTTTTTGGAGGGAGAGTAGGTTATGGGAATGGTGGAAGGATGTGGTCCTAAAATAGAAGGTAAAGGTGAAGGAGTTGGTATAGTTCTTCCTCAAATTTGAGGTATAGGCAATCCCTCCTTCTTAGTGGGATTAATTGGATTAGGTTTTGGTTGAATTGGTGTGGTTAGATCCAGTCTCAAAGGAGGGTGAGTAGGATTTGGCATGGGAGGGATCCCCAAGGCCTTGATTGGCTTGGTAAAAGAATAATATGGTGATTTATCAATTTTAGATAGGGGTAATTAAGGTAGTTAATTGGTAAATTTAAGAGAAGTAGTTGGTGGAGTTGAAACAATATGTTTAAGAGTGGATTCTATTGAAGTAAGAGGTTTAGTCTTATTTCGATACAGAATTCCAAGCTTATGATAAAGGTGGCTCTATCAAATTTAGGTTGGGAGGTGAATTCCAAACTTTAAACTAGTTAGGAGAAGGGTTTATAAATCAAAATTATTCCTTGATCATTGGCTTCAAAATGTAAACCCTCTAGGGATGAAGGAGTGGTTTCAATATTATTATCCTTGGTGGAAGGCTACAAAGGCAAAGGTTGGGTAGATAGGGGTATTGTCTCTTGAGAAATGGATTTCAAGGAAGATATGGATGATTCTATAATTGGTAAAGTAATGGTAATAGTTGCAGGTGAAAGGGTTGGTTGAGCTTCCTCCTTAGTTTGGTTGTCCAAAGGGATAAGTGGTTTTTCAAGTTGGATTGGAGGAGTGAATGAAATGGTCTATGGAGTGACCATCTCTTTGGGTGTTTCTACCATAGGAGGGGTGGGTGAAACCATGGTTTCATCCAAGGAAGTGGAAGGGATAATTACTTCCTTCATTTGGGCACTTGAAAGAATTGGTGGTAGGTGGTTCTCCTTTATTTAGGTGATAGAGGTAATGACTTATTTGACAATGGGCACATTATTGATGACATTGATTACATATGCCTCATGAAAATTGGAGGATTCATGTTGGTTTTCATGGTGTTGGGTTGAAGGTGGATGGTTTGGAAATGGTTTTTGGAAAATATCAAGGGATTGGTTTGAAGGAGCATTTGGGTTGTCAAACACAAGCTCCTGTTTATCAATTAGGTTCTAGACAATTCTTTTTAAAAGTATTGAGTATATTGGTATCATGTCTAACAACCCAATGATAGTCACAATGATCATTCTGATTATACCACCTAGGAAGGGGGTGAGAAGTACCAAATTGTTGAAGGGGCTTGATGGGTGGAAGTTGGATTAGATTGGCTTTGAGTAGTTTTTCAAACACCAACGTATAAGATTTCTTAATTAGGGTAAATGGTTTTGAAATAAATTGGTTTTGATTATGGTTTTGGTGATTAGAAGGGTTGTTGGTTGGAGGTGTTTGGTTGATGGGTGGAGGAGGTACAATTTTAAGAATGACCGAATGTGCTAATGCTTTCACTTTAAAATTGGCTGGGTTCATGGTTTTGGTGGAGGATGACTTAGTAGATTTGAAACTAGAATTTTTATTTCAAAGCCTTAACTTCCCTTCATCAATAGAAATTTTTTATAGTTTATGGGCCATAATAAAAGCTTCATCTAAGGTCCTAAAGGTTTGGACTTGGATAGTTAGACCAATGTGTTTAGCACAACCCTGGGAAAATAATTTGATTAATTTAGGTTGGGGTAATGGGAAAGTGAGTTGATTAATGAGACCTCTCCATCTATAATGAAATAAAAAATGGACTCATCTTCAAACTATTTGATAGAGTATAAGGCTATAATGGAAACATTTTTAGATATTTTTATAGAAACGTGTTCTAAAATGGTTTATGCCAATTGAGAGAAATAAAAGATAGAATGAGTGGGAAGATCACTATACCAATCAAAGTTGGCCCCAGATAATGACATGGGAAAGGTTTAGAGGAGGAGAATGTCATCATAAGTGATCAAGTAGCAAGCATGTCAGAACACTCTTAAGTGTTGCTGAGGATCCTCTTTACCTTGGAATTTAGAAAATTTGGATAATTCCCATTGAGAAGGGTAAGCACGAAGAGGTATGAAGGGGTGGATAGGATCATTACAAATTTGGTTGTAAGACAAAAGATTGGCTGAGGCAGAGATGGATGACTCCAAACTAGTCATTTTATCCTTGAGAATTTTAATTAAGTCAAGCTGGGGTTTAGAAATTACATAATTAAGAGATAAATTTTGTTGAGGTTGGTTCACAATAATGTATGAATAGGTATCATATGGAATCAACAAAGACACATATTGATAGGTGGTGCCAAGAGGTTGAGATGATTTTACATATGAACTACTTGGCATAAAATGTTGGGTGGTGGTTGGTATGTACTGTTGTGGGTTAGGGACATACTAGTAAGTTGTCATAGGCACTTTTTGAGGAAAAGATGTGGTTGGTATGCGTTAGGTAGGAGGAAGTTGGGAAGGTTGAGGTTGGGTGGTTACCCTAGGGCTAATTGGAGGAATTTTTTGAGGTATGGAGAGCACTAATCTTTGAATTGGAACTATGGTTGAAGGATTGGTTACAACCAAAGGGAAGATAGAAGTTAAAGTGGAGGATAATGCCATAGTAGATGGGGCATAGGTAACTAATGGTAAGGTTGAACCCCCATGGGGTATAACTAGTGGTGTTTGGTTGGGTGGTGGAAGGTTGGTTTGGGTTTGGGTGGATGGGATATTGGAAGAGGTCTAAGTTAATGGCTGGGCTGAAGTGATTCCTATCATGAGGTGGGATGGCATACCAAGAGATGGTTCAAAAGAAGGAACTGACATAGGGGGTATGATGAGGTAAGGTGTTAAGGTAATGTTGCAAGGAAACTAGATTGCTGTCAAGAAAGGTGGTGATGTCTGGATCTCCTTCAGATATAGTTGGGATTATAGAAGGAGATGGCGGTGGATGATAATGGTGAGGTGAACCATGGGAATATTTATCTGCATCTGAGGTATAATCCATGGATGAAGATGAAGGTGGTGGTTGGTTATTTTGATTTTTCACTCTTTGTATAGTCAAAACCATATGAAAAATATGGAAGTGGATAATGAACCTTTCACCTCAAATAGTGAGCAATCAAAGAAAATCCCAAAGCAAACAAAGCACACACTAAAAGGGCAATTAATCCTAGGATTTATTCTAAATTACTTTTGGATTATGCCTTAAATATTGTTGAAGGGAAAATTGTCTTATGATTTAGGTACTTAAAAAAGTTGTCTAAGGATGGTTTTAGGTTAAGTTTTGGTGCTCAAAGAATCCACACTAGATCAGGTATGTGGCCTGGTACTGGGGGCTTACTCCCCATACTTCATGAACTTGAAGCTGAGCTAGGATGGTTAGCAAATAGATACCATTTGCCTAGAGTTTATACTCCACTAGAGAATGGAGTGGGTCCTCCCTTTGGTGGTGAAATCCTAGTGGGATCATTAAGTAGGGTAAGGTGATCTAAAGGGTGATGAAATCCCAATGGGCCTTGTCTCAGGTATGTTTTGATGTGTTCTTTAGTGCAGTGATTTGGTAGTGTAACATATGTGATCTATGATTTATTCATAATAAAATTAATTAATATAGATGAGATAAGTATTAAATATAAAAACAATGGATGAAATTAATTTTACTCCAAAATAATTTTTGTGTCTTTTCATGAAAACAAGGAACAATGTAATGAATGTAGGATGAAAATGTAACCTATCCCTAGAATGAAGTTTGCAATTTTTTTTTTGAAATTTAAAGATTAATATAAATGTAATAATATGAGATTCACTAATACAACTATATGAAATAAATAGAACTATGAACCCTTAAGGGGTCCCACCAGGCATGCCAAAATGTTTCAATTTATTTCCTTACTTTCATAGTTTTGAAAGTAGATAAAAAAGTGAGTATTAAGGGCATGTGGATGGGTACCTAGTAGAAAGTACACGTGTTGATATCCAGATGAAGTGAGAAATCTTCTTTGGCTAGGGAAGAATGACCTGAAAATAATATTAGCTTATGAAAAATGGATTAATAGAAAGATAAGTGGGCTGCTTGGTGACAAACTAGCCCCAAAAAAGGAATAGACTTCCTTAAATGGATGTCATCCCACATTTGACATTCAAGTTCATACATAAATAAGAAATTATAAAAAATATATATATGGAAATGGTGCCAGATAAATAATATCAAAAATATCTAGTTTAGAACATGACTAATACGATCAAAGTAATTATTTTTGAATCCCATAGTTATGTCAATATCCTCCTAAGTTATAACTATTTGTTCATCGATATCTTTGTAATTAGATGTGAAAACCATATCACATAAAACTAAGTCAAATGCAATGTTACTTTGATTAGTGAAGAAGGGTTGTGGAATAATGGCGAGGTCAAATATACTATCAACTTCCTATGCTAATCTAGGTAAGGTCATCTACATGTAAGAGATAAATTGTAGTCAGCTCTAGAGAGGTCAAAAATGGGGTTATGCACTGGTCAAAAGGCTAAAAGATATATGGTAAGGTACAAATGGAGTCAAAATAAAAAAAATATTATTTTGGAATGACAGTGACCATCGATGGTCAAGGTGACCATCGGTGGTTGTCTTGACCAGCGATGGTTCATATAACCATCAATAGTTATTATAACCAGCTACAGTTAGCTATCAAAGAATTTAAAGAATAAGTTACAAAGGGTATCTGGTAGACAAAAGGGGTTGTCTATGGATGAAAAGGTATTATGTGGGTATAAGGAGTGGGGAAGAGGATTAAAACTAACTGATCAAGAGAAGAAATGAAGAGTAGAAAATACTAAAAATGAAACAAAGTACCTTTGTTATGTTGGAGATTTGATAGTTGAGTGCTAAAGAGATTTGAGTAGCATAATGATACTTTGACCTTTGAGAATCACACAAATAGAGTTTTAAGATGTCAGATGCTTGTACAAGGAAAACAAGAGAGCCTAGATATGTGATTTTAAGATGCATAACTCTCCCAAGAGCCCTGCATTTATAGCAAAAATTTGATGAGGAGGGAAGTTTTGAGGGGAAGTTGAAAATTTGGGAGGATAAAGATGTCCATTTCATAAGAAATAACACTATGAGATGTGGATGGGAAAGCTTCTATTTTGCCCATGAAAGCTCATCCATAGATGGATGATTTTTATGTTGCAGGGGTGGAGACTAACCATTGATGGTTAGGATAACCATCAATGATTAGGGTGACCATTGATGATTGATTTCTTGGTGTAAAAAGGGTTAAAAAGAGTCAAAGAGAGCATGTTAAAATGTTTTGTGGATAGGTGTAAAAGGTGATCTAACTAGCTAGGTAGTTAACTAATGGTTAAGAATAGGTCCAAGGTGATACGATAATGAAAATGTTCAAGGGGACATTTTTAGGTGTCTACACAAACCAAATATGGAGATGCATAATAGATATAAATCAAGAAAGTCAATTATCCCACTTCTTGTGGTTACGAGTTATCTTCTAGAGTGTCCTAAATCAAAGGAGGAGAAGACATAGATGTCATGTGTATTGTATTCATTAGGAGTAGGAAAGCCTAAATAAATCCATTATGTGCATTATACTAGATACTTCAAAGTAGTGGGATTAGTGAGAAGTTCATGGTAGATTCCTAAAGAAAGATGGGTTTATGGTGAAGTGGGAGTAACTTAATGTTGTTACAAATATGCTTTAGAGGAGAAATTTTTTATAAAGTTGGTTAGGGTAGAGAAGTTTAATTAGTGAAGAAAACTTATATTGGGCTTGTTATGGAGTAGCAGTGGGATTTGATGATAGCATATATTATAGATGGATGGTAACTAGTTGGTAGAAGACATAGGTGTGGTAATGTCCTATGTATATGAATTCAAGTGGGAGATTGTTAGGGTCTGAAGCCACTATTAATAGTTCACTATTCATGGTGACATGGCATGTATGTGTGTAAATGATGTGGCATATAAGTGATGTGTCAAGAAGGTAATGTGTTAGAGGGGCCCATATTAGGTCCCAAGTGTGATCATGATGATGTAATAGGTGTGGGGTGTAGTAATCTAATAGAGAACATGGGTTTTATCTTTAGTGAGTCACATGTGAGTTGTCACATGGTGCACAAGATAAAGGGTCATGCATGGGTTTAATTTGTAAGGGGACCCATGATTCCCATGTGTGGAGATAGTCAAAAGGGGATTACAACACCTTTTGGATTTATGTGGTCACATGGAAGAATAAGAGAAGATGAGAACTATTGCATATTGAACTCACATGTGTGAGTGGGGCATTATTAATGGAGTTACATACGGTGGCTAAGATCTTGTCTAAAGTGGAGCATCCACTTTATTGACCCTTAGAGATGAAGACAAGAAGAAAACTATTGAGTGTTTAGACTCACTTTTAGAAGTGGGGAACAAGTTTTGGAGCCACATGGAGGTGGCACATGTTCTTGTCTAAAGTGAAGATGCTTTGAAGACTTTTCCATATGGTGATAAACACCTTAAGCAGATCACATGACACCCCA